>JANRMT010062854.1:44465732-44492334 GCA_026402145.1 Polypterus bichir lapradei
TGAAAATAAAGAAAACACATTGAATGAGGAGGTGTGTCCAAACTTTTGGCCTGTACTGTATATATATTTAACCAAACTTAGTTTTCTAATTTTTATATTGTTCCCAAAACAAAGAACTTGAGAAATAACAGTTCACCTGATTAGCCCAGGAGTCCAATTAAAAACAGAAGCTGGTTAGAACAAAAACCTGCAGCCACAGTGTACCCCAAGACCGAGGTTGGGAAACACTGATCTAAGCACTTACATATAGTAAGATTGTGGCCTACTAGTACAAATTATCTCAACAATGAACAAGAACCTTTCCACAGTCCTCTAACTAACAGGTACTTAAATGTCAGCCTAAATTTTGCAAAGGCTTATGCTCATTCCACTTTAAAAGAACTTCATTCTCAGGGAATTAATTAACTGAGATATAAAACTATGTACGTCACAGAAACCCTATTCCTACCCAAAGATTTACCTTCATCTACTATATAATAAAATGATGTTTGCTCTGAATCTTTTTGTGATCTTGGTGAATAAATGGGAAGGATGAATTAAAAAAGAATTAAAATGACGCACTTCACCAACAACAAATCTGAGTGGTGGCTGTGAGGCTAAGGATCTGCACTGATATCTGCAAGTTTGCCAGTTCGAACCTCCATTACTGCCAAAACAGATCCTACTCTGCTGGGCCCTTGAACAAAGCCCTTAACCTGCAGTTGCATCAGACTATACAATGCCCAACCTCTGTGCTCTGACTAATGCTATCAAACAGTACAGATAGCAAAGTCAATATCATTCCAAACAAGATTTTTTTCTGTTTACCTTATCCTTCTTGCCTCTGTAACAGCTTCTGGCTTCTTGCTCTTCAAAATAAGGCAACCTGAAATAAAAATTTCAAACAAACTGAAATAAAAAATACAATTCCAAGTTTTCAAAATACCTGTAACATCTGAAAATTCTATGTTTTGCTGCTGTGTGCTTCAGTTTATTTATTAACATTTTATTGAATCTATTTAATATAAAAAACATTTCATACAAGGAAGTCAAATTTTACAAAAGGTTGAATCAAATTAACCCCTACACAATGAGAAAGAGAGATAGGCCAACAGAGTAAAAAATTAATAGTAGGAAAAATAAATATAAATTGAATAAAAACGGAAGAAATCCACTTCCTTCATTTAAATGCTTATTCTAAAATGTTATTGATTAGATCCTGCCAGGCTTTTAAAAACTTTTGTACAGTTCCTCTGAGTGAGAATGTGATTTTTTTTCCAATTTCAAATAATATACAGGTAAAATTCCGTTACAACAAATATCTTTACAACGAAATTTTCATTACAACGAAGTACTTATATGGTCCTGACAGCTTCTCCATATGACACAAGTATATAGAAATCTCGTTACTACGAAGTACATTCAGCAGATGCTTTCATTACAACGAAGTGAACAAAAGACCTTGAAATGCCTGAATGAATCATCCACAGAGCAGTTAGTTTTGTAGCCGCAGCTCAGCTGTGCACAACAATCCTCAAACAGAAACACTGGAGCAATTGGAACCTTCCTCGTACTTTTTTTTTTTTGCTATGTTTGTTTTCTGTGGTTTTCAGAACCACATTCCTATTAATGTGGCATTCATTCAAGAAAATGTGAGGTTTGTAAACTCTCTTGGGACCTCCCCCAACTAGACTGCACGCCGAAGATCGTTCTCCGCGTCTGTACGGGGCAATAGCAGGCTCACAGCTATGCTGCGTCTCTCCGCCAAAGTAAACATAAAAGATCTTGATGGGTGATGCAAGGTTAGGAGCATGTAAATTGCAAATGTAGATAACAGGATTACTTGGTCACTGACCTGGCCATGACCCTGTCTGACTGCTGTATCTGTGTATACCAGGGTGGCAGATCACGCTACAATAAATAACTGTGCCGTTCCTGTTTCAAGCTGAATAAAGCTGGTTTTGCTAAAGTACTGAGACTAAGCCTTGTGTTTTGGGGTGCAAAACAGGGACTTATAGCGCGAGCCCGATCTTTTATGATTTGCTTCTGTGGCGCTTCACTGCACCGCTGTGAGCCTCCTATTGCTCTGCCCCAGCAAAGGAACAAACAATCTTCCACAGATGCTGCAATCATGCTTCGGGACGCACTTCAGCGTGTCGTTCCTGTTGGGTGAGGAGTGGGGGGTGTCTCAAAAGAGTTCAGAAACTTAGGAAAAGGATGATTCGTCTCGGATTTATAACTGTGCTGCCCACAACATTAGATAATGTTTGCGTTGAATTCCTCCCACCCAATTGCACAGCAGTGCTTTAGCCATTGAACTTGGGATCATTCGCACCCTGAAAGTGTATTATCACAAGGAAATGCTAAGAAAAATTCTCGTCAACATAACTTTTAGGCAGGAGGAGATTTCAATTAACACAAAAGAAGCTACTGAAATGATTGCAAACTCCTGGATACAAGTTAAAGAAAGCACTATAGTAACAAATACAGAATCTCATTACAACAAAATTTTCGTTACAACAAAATATTTTTTAGGTCCCTGCGAGTTCGTTGTAACGGAATTTTACCTATATAACATCAGTTACCCACTGACTTAAAAGAGCCGAGTTAGACTTATCTTGCACAACTGGAAGAATCCTATGTGCCAATAGTGAAGTAAAGGTAATTGCAGTTTGTCCTTCTACACTTTAAGCCCATCTGGAAGTACACCTGTTAATGGAGGAATTGTGACTCCAAGGCTGTCTCAAAGGCATTTAAAGATTTTGGTCCAAAATGATATTAATTTGGTGCATGCCCAAAACATATGGCCCAATGAGGCCGGAACTTGATTGCAATGTTTGCAGGTCGGATCATGCCCTAGAAACATTTTGGACAATTTTAAACGTGACAGATGCGTTTGATATATAAATTTAAGTTAAATAATTTTATGCTTTGCACATATGGAGTTAAAATGAATTCTATGCATTGCTACCTTCCACTCCTCTTCTGAAATGCTGAATGAGAGATCCTTTTCCCACTGCACTCTGGGATCTTTGAAAGGGAGGGACTTTAAAATGCTTTATATATTACAGAAATGTGCTCCTAGTCCTCAAAACTGATCAACATGTTTTTCAGAATAGAGGTAGGTGGGAGGTGAGGAAAGTTGGGAAGGTTTTGTTTACTAAAGTTTCATATGTAGAGGTAGTGAAAGAAATGTGTTGCTGGAAAGTTAAATTTGGAGTTTAATTGTTCGTAGGATGCAAAGAATGTCTTTGCATAGATCTCTAAGTGATTTAATTCCAAGTGTTTTCCAGACATTAAAAACTACGCACGTTTGAGACGGTGGAAAAAGGTGGTTATCAGGGAGACATGCCACAGATAAAAAAAAAATTCTCTACCATGAAGTACTTCTTATATTGGTTCCATATTCCAAGTGAATGAAGCACAACTGGGTTACTTGCTTTGGGGTACAAAGCAAGGAATATAAGTACTGCATGATTTTATTTCTATTGCGGACCAAGCCTGTGTATGTTCATCTATCGCTGCCAATGTCCAGATTTTTATACTTTGTATATTTGCCAAACAGTAATAAAATTGAAATTTAGGTACAGCCATGTCACCTTCTGCCTAAGGTCTTTGTAGGGTCACCCTTTGGCTATGTGAATGTTTTGAATACCAAATAAATGAGGTTATGATTGAATCTAGCTTCTTAAAAATTATTTATTGAAGTATATTGAAATGTTTTGAAACAGAAAAAGAAGCTTAGGAAGGATATTCATCTTGACAATGTTAATTCTTCAATCTAAAGTAAGATGAAGGGTAGGCCATCTATGCAAGTCTTGCTTAATTTTTTCTAGGCCGACAGCAATATTTTGTTGAGAAAGAGCTTTATATTTACTTATAATGTTTGCCCCTCTGAATTTAAACTGATCTGCAATGATAAAAGGGAGAGTTCATTGGAAACAGCACAATTTTATTAAAATTCATTTTGACACCAGAAATCTTTAGAAATTCTATTAGTGCTGTTAGGGCTGCAGGCACAGTATTTTGTGGATCTGATATATACAATATATAGGACCACATGTGCATATAGCATTTTATGTTCAAGTCTTTCTCTGATAATCCCCTTTATCTCATAAGCATTTCGACAGTGAACTGCTAGAGGCTCAATGGTGATAGCAAAAAACAGTGGTGACAACGGGCATCCTTGTCTAGTACCACGTTCTAGTTTGAAGTAGTCTGAAATAATGTTGTTAAAACAAACTGAAGTTTCTGGACTGGTATACAGTAGTTTGATCCATGCACAAATGTTTAGGCCAAACCCAAACTTCTCCAATGTAGTGAAAAGGTAGTTACATTCAGCCATATCAAATGCTTTTTCCGCATCCAACGATGATATCATCTCCGGGGTGTAAGACTTTGTGGGTGAATATATTACATCAAACAGGCGTCAAAGACTGGAAGCTGTCTGCCTTTAATAAATCCAGTTTGGTCTTGTGATATTACTGAAGGAAGCACTTTCTCAGTACTTCTAGATATGACTTTGGAAAGTATCTTAACATCATTATTCAGAAGTCAGATTGGTCTATATGAGGCACATTGTAATAAGTCCTTATTTTGCTTAGGAAAGATGGCAATTAAGGCTTGACGCAAAGTTTCAGGTAGAATTTTATTGTCTCTAGCTTTTATAAATGTTGCTAATAAAAGGGGAGCAAACTTAACTGAGATTTTTTTATAAAATTCAGCAGGGTTGCCATCAGAGCCTGCTGCTTTCTCACTCTGAAGTGAGTTTATAGCATCTAGTAATTCTGATAATACCAGAGGTTTATATAATTCCTCTGCACTAAGAGTATCTAGTTGTGGTATCTGCAATGCATCCAAAAAACACATTAGGTTGTGTCTTGTCTTCTTTAAACTGAGCAGAATATAAGGACTTATGGTAGTCTTTAAATGTGCGCATTATATTTTTATGGTCAAAGATTTTGTCTCCATCTGTGTTGGTAATTTCTGGGATTGCATTGCGAACTTCCTGCTTGTGGATTTGTTGACCTAAGGTCTTATTAGCTTTCTCTCAGTGTTTGAAGTAATGATGTCTTGATTTAAAAATGAATTGTTCTGCTTCTTTAGTTGTCAAAAGGTTTAGTTCTGTATGCAGAGCCTGTCTTTTCATATGAAGTGCCGCATTTGGACACCTGGCATGTTCTCAATATATTCTTATAATTTCACCAATTAGCTCTGATGCCGTCTTGGTTTCCAATTAATTTTTGTGGGAAAGATATGAAATAATATGTCCTCATAAGAAAGCCTATAGAGTTTCCCCAGAGTATTTCTGCAGACAACTCAGAGGATGCATTTGTCTCTTAAAAAAAATCTATTTGCTTGGATATGAATTCTGCACAGTTCTCGTCTTCTAATAAAAGTAGGTTAAGACGACAGCTGCGAAGGACTATGTTCTTGAATTTGGATTTAGAAATCTCCAGGGGTCTGATAAGTTGTGATCAGTTATAAACTGTGTAATTGTTTTTGCAGTGTTAGATGCCATCACCCCTGTGGCAGGAGACCTATCTAAGGCTGGATTTAAAACACAATTAAAGTCCCCAACCATTATGATTTTATGAGTGATCAAATTGGGAATGGATGCAAATACATTTTGGATGAAGTCCCTAACATTCACAGTGGGTGTGTAGATATTTATCAAAATCACTTTACAGTTAACTAAATTACCCATGACAATAACATATCCCCCTTCAGGATCAGACACTATATCTGATACTATAATTTGAGATTGTTTTATGTATAATAATTCCCACACCTCTAGTTTTATTTGTAAAGCTGGAATGGAATATTAGGACAGTCCAGTCTCTGTGCAGCTGAAACTGATTTGTGCTAAATAAGTGGGTCTCCTGTAAAAATACTGCTTTAGAATTTAGACTTGATAGACGAGAGTGTACTTTCTTTCTGTTTAATTCGTAATTGAGACTTTAACATTCCAGCTCACAAAGTTAACAGCTTGATCAGAGCGACACTGCTTCTGAACTTCTGTTATTTTGTTGTCTTAATTTAAGACAGCTTTGACCATCATTTCCAATTGCTCCAGGAGTTATTGCCATGAAGATTAAAAGAATAGATTAGACATAGCTTGCTCTCTTTCTCTTCCCAAGTCCCCCCCGGCCCTCCAGCTTGCATCTCCATGTCACACTAGACAACACTTCAAAGTCCCAGTCCACTGACATACCCAGAGCACATCCAAAACAAAACAACCCCCCCCCCCCCCCCCCCAGCAGTGGCATACGAGGATTAAAATAGAGATATCTATTGACAGTACAGCCCAAATACTATAAACATAAAATATAATCGATTTTAAACAGACTTTTGAGAGTAAAGACAGGGAATGATGTTAAACAGTAGCCCTGTATAAGCATAGTAAGCACTAATACAATAAACCAAGGGTATGATGGAAAACAGTCCCCTTAAAAAAAAAAAATACACACATATATTTGTAATTAAAACAAACAAAAAGCAGCCAAGAAGAAAACAGCATGTATAATTATGCTACCAGTATCATTGCAAGCAGATCAAAAATCTTCTTTGACATGCCAGGTCCAGATGCGACTTATAATTGTTTTTCAAAAAGAGTCTGGATCAGTTTTCTTAGCTCTTTTCCTGCTCTTCCATAGAAGTAGAAATGTAGAGCTTGCCTTGAATTTCCACTTTCAGTCTGGCAGGATACAAGAGGCTGTATCTGTTTTCGGCTTTCCATAACCACTGTTTAATGTTGTAAAATACAGCATGTTTAGCAGCTGTTGAGGTTGAGAAATCAGAGAAAATATGTTATTTTGAAATATAATCTCTTGTTTCTGTCTGAGAAGTAACATTATATGTAGTTTAAATTGTAATTTTTTTAAATGCACAATAAGAGTCCTAAGTTTTGCGATATTCGAGCCATGCATGCATTAAGCTGCTGCTGTCTTGGTGTTTCATTTGAAGTCCTTTCCAATTATTTTAGAGAATAGTTCAGCTACAAATTTCACTGGGTTTGGACTTTCACAATGCTCATGGAGACCTTCGATTCCAATATTCCTTCTGCATCCATCTTCTAGTGTAGTTAGGCTGTCTCTGAGCAGTTTGCATTCAGAATTTGCAGCCGTTGCTTTTCCGCCAGTGGTAGATACCAGTAGTTCAGCTATTTCAATAAGAGTAGTGAACGTTTGCTTAATGTCTTCAAACTGAGCTGTAAGTTCATTCTCAAACTTAGACACATTTTCCTGTATTTTTTCTAGGATACCTATATTGGTTGCCTCAGAGCGATTACTTAAAACATTTCTCCTGGTCTTTAATATCCTGAAGCAGCTTCTCATTTGTCTTGTGTATGTCCTTTATTTCTTTCCTTATATCCTTTATACTGTATCACTTTTCCTTGTATCATTTATTTCTTTCTTTATATCATTCTTGAGGCGTGGCCATTGAGGTGAACTTTACCTTCAGCTCGGACAGATCATTGTTGGTCTTCTCCGTGCTCTGCAGGTGAAATGGCAAGTCCAGTTGGAGTCGACATTGCCACTTCACGAGGAGTAGTTGACAATGAAGGGTAAGGCCATTTTCAGTTTCAATAAATATTCTGGAATCGACGAGTTATCCTGGCCCGACTCGCTCGCACATTAGCTCTTAGCTGTAGACGATGCAGCAGTGTCTGGTCCTGAGAAATCTGTTCCAGGCAGGTAGTACCTTGAGATTGGACTTGATGCCTGTCCAGATCTTGCATGAAGCTTTAGCTGTCTTTTTCATTTCTTGCATGAAGGCTTGCATGAAGCTTTAGCTGTCTTTTTCGTTTCTTTCTGCCGCTCATGTGTATATATGATTGCATATACTGTAATTGAACCTCCTCGGGTTGAGTAAATACAGGATACCTTGGGATGCTAAAAAAAGAGAAAAAAAATAACACTGCTGCTAACGGAGTTCTGCTTCAGACATCAATCTCATGTAATAAAGGGGGTGGCTACAGTGCTCATACTGGTACAAGAGCCCTTTTTTGCCCTTAGGGAAAAAACAAATTCCAGCTAATCCACCCAATTATGGGTGTGTACATGTGCCAGCCTTGGGCCCAGTGCTTTAGGGATAGGCTCCAGCCCCACCATAACCCTGACTTAGATGAAGCAGGCTGAAAATTAAGGAAAAATTGAGAGCAATCGAATATATTATTGAGTAAAATATTAATCAGTGCTAAATTTTTCATTCTTTCTTATGAAATATTATGCGATACATTACTTGAATTACAGTAAGATCAATGGGAGCACACATTCTGTTTTGAACTAGATGCCAGGAACCTTCTTTGAAGAGGATGGCCCATCTGGCAAGATAAAGGCCTTCTTTTAAAATCTAACTTTCTCATGAGAACTTGATGAATACCAATAGTTAATTGTGCCGTTGAAATAATGCCTTTTTTTCACAAGACATTAACACTAATTATGCATACACAACAAAGTATTACAGTAATAACTGACAAGAAAACTGTTGAGTGTTGCAGGCTTTGGTTGTCAAAGGCATTTTTTATTGTATTATTAGTAAAACCTACTTGACAAAAATTTTTTTCATCAAGACAACGAAGTTAACTTGTGTCAGATTAAAATGTGTAAAATTAAAAATGTAATGAATAGAACAGATTTTAATCATTTTACAATGTACATTGTGAATCTGTTAAGAAAAGATTTGTTTTTAAAACATTATTCTGTTGCTTTAGTATGAATGGACTGTTCTTTAAAAGGCTGTTCCACTGTTAGCCATAATTTAACTGGCTATGTTAATTGTAGTCTACTGTGATTCATGTAACATTTTAATTAGTTTGAAATTACTTATTTACAAGGAACCAGTTTACACATTTGAACCAATTATTTCAGCATTGTTTTTAGTGCTGCATATTGATCCCTACTATGATGTTAAAAGTGGTGTCCCTTAGAAATCAGTGCTAGGGCCTTTGTTCTTATTTTAAAATTAGGTGGATGGACAGGTAACTGTAGAATCAGCAAAATTTTTACAGGCGGATTTAGACAGCATACAGACTTTTGCAGATTTGTGTCAGATGAAATTTAATGTAAGTAAACAAAGTATTACACATCAGAAAGTAGAAATGTTAGCTGTGAATACACAATGGGAGGTCTGAAATTTCAGAGTACAGTTTACGAGAAGGATCTAAGAGTCATAGTGGTCTCATAACTATCTACATCAAGACAACATACAGAAATTAACAAGGCGGCTAATAGTATGATAGGTTATATAGCACAATGTGTACAGTACAGGTCAGCAGAGGTTATGTTCAGGTTTTATAGCATACTAACGAGGCCGCATATTGAGCACTATGTGCATTTTTGGTCTCCATATTACAAAAATGATATAGAAGCACTACAGAAAATACAAAGAAGAGTAACTAGGCTGAATCCAGGACTGAGAGATTTGAGCTGAGAGGAGAGACTTAAAAAACTGAACCTTTTTTAGTTTAACACTAGAATCTCTGAAGCCTACGAAAAAAGACCTCTTCATCCCAGGTCACCTTAAATTCCTTCGCACCTCTCTATTACCATCTTTTGTTTTGCAAATGCACCGATCAGCACAAGCAGAAAGCAGCCTGCTATCCTATCTTCCCACCGATGCTGCTCAAGTTGTACAGAAGATTCTCACAACTGAAGTCTGTTTATCTGGGTGTGAGGTGCCAGAATTGGAATTGTATGGGTTAAATTATATCATCATTTGGATAAATACATTTCATGTGTGTTCTGTGTCTGCAACAATCTATGTAAATGTAGGATGACAGGGAATGAGGTAGGAATTGAACACATAACTAAAACAGAAACATTTTTAATGTTTTAGTAATAATTGACAAAATGTAGACATGGAGTATATAATGTGTGAAAACTTAAGTCCAAATATCAAATAAACACTTTCACAAAGGGTATAAGTGTTACAAAACAAGTGCACTTTTATTTAAGAATATTACCAAAGAAAAATAAATGAAAGGACTCCTCCTTCCATATATACCTGTGTCAGCAAAGGGCTGTCTAAATTTAATGGGCCTTAGCCCAAAATAGTATTATGATATTAGAAGCAAGTAGTTCACGAACATTGCTGTGTTTGTCTAACCAGTAGAAAACAGTTATACCTAATAGCGACATTATTCTCGTTGAGCTTTTTACAGTTACTTTCACTTTGTTCTAAAAGCAGGCAGATGCAATCACATGCTATCACATACACACATTTTTTCAGTCTCCACAATATGTCCTAACATTTAGCTTCAATTGAAGGTTAAATATTTTGGGAGAGATTTACTCTTTGCAAGAATGCAGATTTCATGTCTATGGAGCATATATTCCATTGCTTTTGACAAATCACACCCAGAAGTAACAGATTCAGAAGAACACATTGGTGAATCTTTTATAAGCTTATCCCAAATTCTTCAAAATCTCTAGCCACAAGTTAGGCTTTAGGCACAGCACCTGCTGGTGTCTTTTTCAAGGTGCATACCAACCTTGTGGGAACACACTTTTTCCTACAACTGGAGTTTCTTCAAAAACTTTATATTTCCAATTGCAGAATTCCTCTTATTTAACTGAATCAAGACAGGTCTTTTTAAGCACAAATTCAATAGGAAGAACACTGCTCTGCATATGATCTTTTAGATCAATTTTAAGACTATCAGTTTTTAGTGTATCACCTAAGGCGGTTGTCCCAGAAAGCCAATCAGGCCCAGCATTGTGCAGATTGTACTACTTTCGATATCTTCCTATAGCTTTTTCTGTTTTCTAAGAACCTCTGCTTTATGTTAGTTTCCACTATGTCAGTGTTTCAGTGCAAACTGTGTGTTTAACACTAGAATTACCAAAGCCTACGAAAAAACGTGTAAACCCGGCCCATCTTCAATCCCATCGCACCTCTCCATCAGCGCCTTTTATCTTGTAAATGGGTCGATCAAGACAAACAGCCTGCTATACCATACCCCCACCAACACAGAAAGGGCACAAAGCTCAAATGCCCTGATCTGGAAGTCAGGTACCTAGAGATGTATAAAGAAATGATATACCGTCATTTGGAACACATGCATTTCATGTGTATTCTGTTTCTATAACAATCTATGTAAACACATCATTAAAACAAATGTTTTTCATATTTTAGTAATAAATGACAAAATGTAGACAAACTGTATAATGGGTGAAGCCTGAAGTCCAAATATCTAATAAACACTTTCACAAAAAGGTACAACAACTGTGTTTTGGCGTTCACAGAGACGTGGTTGGAGCCCAGCGTACCCGATTGCGCAGTCACACCAGACGGGTATCACAGTTTATCGGGGAGACCGAACGAAGGACTCAGGCAAGTCGAGGGGAGGGGGTGTGTGCTTTATTGTTAACTCTTTGTGGGCTACGGATGTGTGTGTCTTAAAAACACACTGCTCACCGGTTCTCGAGCTGCTGACCATTAAAGTTAGACCCTTTTACCTCCCGCGGGAGTTCAGTTCAGTTCTCCTTTCAGTTGTTTAATTCCCCCACAAGCTGATAAAGCTTCGGCTATGGATGAACTGTATGATGTTATCAGTGGACTAGAGAACGCTTACTCAGAAGCAGCATTTATTGTGTTGTGAGATTTTAACAGACCAAACATGAAGAAAGTTCTCCCTAAATACTAACAGCACATCTCTCCCCCCACAAGAGGTGATCAAACCTCTGGCTCATAGTTACACCTTATTCAAGGACTCCTACAAACCCCTCGATCGACCAGCTTTGGGAAAGGCAGACCATTGCTCTATATTGCTGCTGCCCGCATATAAACAAAGACTTAAACAGGAAAAGCCGGTTTACAGGGACATCTACAAATGGGACAGTGAGGCTGAAGGGGTCTTACAGGACTGCTTTGAAACAACTGATTGGCAGATGTTTGAGGATGCAGCTGATGGCAACATCAATGAAATCACAGACTCTGTCACAGGATATATCAGCATGTGCATTGACGATGTTGTCACCAAAACCTCCATTTGCATATATCCTAACCAGAAACCCTGGGTAAATGGGGAGATTCAGGCTAAGCTCAAGGCACGGACCTCTGCTTAGGGGACTCTGATGCATACAAAGCAGCCAGATACGACCTACGGAGGTCCATCAAGAAGGCCAAACGGGACTACAGGGACAAAGTGGAGTCAAGCTACCACAGCTCTGACACCAAGCGCCTGTGGAATGGACTGTGCTGCATCACTGACTATAAAAAGAAAAACACAGTCAGTGTTCAGCCCACTGCATCTCTTGCAGACGAGCTCAACACCTTCTATGCTCGTTTTGATGCAGCCAACAAAGAAAAGGTGCTATATCCTCAAGGGGGCAGAGAGTCTGTCACTCTGATCCTTGAAACATCTGACGTGAGAAGGTCCTTCAAAAAGGTCAATCCTCGCAAAGCTCCGGGACCAGATGGTATCCCAGGCCGTGCCCTCAGAGCGTTTGCTGACCAGCTAGCAGGTGTGTTCACCAACATCTTCAATCTCTCCCTGAGGCAGTTGGTGGTCCCCACTTCCTTCAAGGCATCTACCATCATTCCTGTCCCAAAGAAACCGGTGGTCTAAATGACTATCGCCCGGTTACACTGACATTGGTCATTATGAAGTACTTCGAGCAACTGGTCAAAGGTTACATCTGCACCTCCCTCCCTCTCCAATTTGCTTAAAGAGCAAACAGCTCTACAGAGGATGCCATTGCGCAAACAAACACTGCCCTCACCCACCTGGAAAGAGGAAATACATATGTAAGAATGCTGTTCGTGGATTACAGCTCGGCATTCAACACCATCATCCCCTCAAAACTCGTCTTGAAGCTTGACGACCTTGGGTTGGGGACGACCATCTGCAGATGGATTTTCTCTTTCCTTACAAACAGGCCCCAGGTGGTGAGAGTTGGCAAACACACGTCCTCATCACTCATTTTAAACACAGGAGCGCCGCAGGACTGTGTGCTTAGCCCCCTCTTGTATTCCTTGTTCAACCACGACTGTGTTGCAAAACACGGCACAAACACCATCATCAAGTTTGCAGACACAACTATCATAGGCCTTATCACTGACACCGATAAGACGGCCTATAGAGAGGAGGTGCTGGCACCGAGTAAATGGTGCCTGGATAACAACTTGTCTCTTAACGTCAGCAAAACCAAGGAGATGATCGTGGACTATCGGAAACAGCAAGGCGGAGAACACCAGGCCATCTACATCAGCGGCGTAGAAGTTGAAAGGGTTAATAACTTCAAGTTCCTCGGGGAAATCACCACCAAGGATCTCTCGTGGACCCTTCACATAGACACTGTGGTTAAGAAAGCTCGCCAGCGGCTCTACTTCCTGAGGAGGCTGAGGAAGTTTGGCATGAATGCCAACATCATCTCAAACTTTTACAGGAGTGTGGCCGAGAGTCTGCTGACGGGCTGCATTACTGTCTGGTATGGAAGCTGCTCTGCCAGCAGCCAAAAATCACTACAGAGAGTGGTGAAGACAGCAGAGCACATCACGGGCAAGAGTCTCCCTGCCATTAAAGACATTTACCTCCATCGGTGCTTGCATAAGACAAGCAGCATCATAAAGGACCACAGCCATCCAGCACACCAGCTGTTCTCTTTGTTACCATCCGGCAGATGATACAGGGGTCTGGCTGCTCGGACTACAAGACTTAAGAACAGTTTTTACCACCAGGCCATTTGATTCCTCAACATCAACACCTGAACACTTACATTACACCTACATTGCATTACATCTACATTGCACTACTCACACACAAACTGTACCTGCATACACTCTGAATACTGACTGGAACGTGCATCTGCACTTTATGGAATATGCATCTGTACTTTCCTCTTTATGAAAAGGATCCTGATCTGCTGTTAACCACGGGAAACACTGTTCATCCCCCCTTCAAGGGGGAAAGCGGTTTTCAAACTGCCTTCTTTCCTTTACCAATCTGCCGTGTTGTTCCTCACACTCTTTTTAAGCTCGAGGCATTTAAAGGCTATGATGCACTTACTTTAACAAAAATACAGAGGGTATGAAATACGAAACAGACACAGGAGACATGTGTGAACAAGATTGGACACAAGAAGCTGGTGCCTGTTGTGCTATGAGACTGGTTAAAAAAGAAAAACAAATTTACAAGACAGTTCTATTTTCTTAGTAAATAGATAATACACATTAACATATATTAATAGAGTACACATTCATATATACTGTATATAAATAATACATACATATATAAATCTGTAACTTATCTCTGTTTATCATAGCTGTTACATACATATACTGCCCTGGGACAAAGACATTTTTTACTTTGATTTACCACTCTGCTCCACTGTTTACACATTAAAATTCAAATGTGATTAAAGTTCATATTACAAATATTGACATATATTTAGGTGACACCATGTAGAAATTACACTTTTTATTCATGATCTACACAGTTTGATTGAAATGTATGCAGATACCTTTAACTGAAAGTCTGCTAAGTGCATCTTAAACACAATTGAATTATTAGATTTGTAATTTTAAACTTTGGAGCAGAGGGGTAAAATAAGGAAAAACATGTCTTTGCAGCACAGTCAGTTTTGTTTGGAATGCTTATGATGCATTATGGTAAATACAAGATAGACACCAACTATGGATCACGGAAGCAAGTATGATCAGACATTACAAGACTTATGGTGGATACTTATACCAGATATACAGCCAGTGCCATATGGTTAATTTGCATATTTAATTAACCATGTGTCTGTAGCCAGATCCAAAACAAGCCACAAAAGGAACCCTTCCTCCCAGAGAAAGAAAGGACTCTCAATTCTGGGAAATAAGGAAAGATGTATTACTTTTTACAAGGTGTTTAAATTTTCTTCATGGAAAATCTCTGAGATCAGAAACATAAGAGACCTTCCAACTGTGCGCTGAAACACAAGTTTAAATAATGGAATGAGCCAGTCCCATGTGACAGTTTGTCAGTTTTGATGTACATGTAATTTACATACATTTGTTATATTTCATTTGTGGTTATCGTTCCATCTGTGTCTTATTGTTTGAGGCATAGTGGTTAGTACTGCTACCTCACAACTCAAATATAATTTTTGGCCAGAATAATTTGCCCAGCATAACCCTTAGCCCTCATGGTTATCCACAGCAGTGCTCTTGCTGAAGTCTTCTGCCAGCATTTCTAGCACTAGATCTCTTGCTCTGTCCATAAGGAAGTCTCTCATGACAGGAGGTTGCTTCTTTTCCAAATCAGTCACATGTCTTCAAATTTCAAGTTCATTTTTCCAGCTTTCATATGATCTTGATTCATTACAAACAAGGGGCATTTTGTAATTCCCAGCTATTCTCCACTACCAACGTTAGCTTTAAATGAGCTTGCACACTTGTTTTAAGAAAAAGAATAATTTATTGATAAAGGATTATAGAAATATGATAAATACATAAATATGTTGACATACAGTACAAGACTGGACACAGACAGACTAGACAAACAGAACATGTAGGCTGAGCTGGTATTTATAGTTCTACTTTATCTTATCACAGACAAATAGTTTTTATGATACCAAGTCTTTATAGATGATGTCTAATGATGTGTGGAGTTGTTGCTCCGAGTTCAAGTAGAAGATTCTTTATATGTTGCAGTGCACTCATTCTCTTTAATGCATGACACTTGTCGTTGCTATGCTACTGCTTCCTCAGCTTGCCTTCTACTGACTTTTGCCACTCACTTCATAGGGGAAAAAGGCATTATTCATTTTGGCCCAAGAGTTTAGAAGTTCCCTTCTTGAAGTCATGGTTTGTCAGCATTGTCAGACTACTGGCACACAGCTTTGGCTTGAAGAGTCTCAGCTTCTGGTTCACAAAGATAAGAGTTTGTTGAATTCAGCTCTCTAAGCAAGAGGCTCATAGCTTTTCAGTTCAGACATTAGGATTCAGATGTTTTAGGCATTTTGGAGAGTAGCCCCTACCCCATGAGAATCCCGATAGGGTTCAGCGATTACCCAGTAAATATCCTAGAGACAAAGATTCTTCTTCCAACTCGAGTGATGGGTGCATGTGCTTTTAAAGGAAGGACCCTTCACCTAATTGAATTAAAGTCACTTACAGTTACATAAATCAGTATCTTCCAATTAGTGGGTTCTTCTGTCCATCTTAGTTGTCATCACTTGAATTATAATGTTTGTCCTTGCTCAAGTCCATTTTGCACCTCAAGGGATCTGCAGAGGAGCCTCTGGATAGATGCTGGATCACCTCTTATTTACACTTTTGTTATAAGGAGGAGTCCAGGCAGATCCTGGTACAAGCTGGAGTTCAGTCACAGTTTGGAATGCAAGTAGGGATTTTGTGCAGCTGGATGCCTGCATTCCTGTTAAATCTACTTTAACAGGCCTGAAGTACCAGAAAAGCACACCAGAATGGACAAAGCACACTTTGTCCTGCAGAAAGTGAACTGGTCTTCAGCATGACTGTGAGAAGGTCTGCCCAGAATGATTTAAAGTTAGTGTTGTTCTCTCGTTCCATGTAGAGTTTTATTTTGTCGTTTAGTGCTTAAGGTACTTTGCGTCTTGCCACTCTTAGAAACAGCAGTTTGCCACATTACAATTTTTAAATTGTAGAGTTTCCCCCAAGTTTTTGAGTCAATGATCAAACAGAAAGTATATATAGAGTTAAAAAAAGTCCTAATATATTATCTAATGTCTGCATAAACTTTATCATGCTTATCTTTAGTTATATATCACCGATCTAGCAAGTGTTCATTCACATATTCAAACATGGAATGTGTTGGCATTTGGGGGGTGGACAGTGTTTCTTCATGCTTTGATCTCCACGTGCATTTAGAAATAAATGCAAACCATTTTACTATAGATTGTGTTAAGTGTTTTGTAATTCTGTTTCAAAATACATTTGTTTTGTAATTCTGTTTCAAAATTACTTAATTTTTCAAAACCGTTTTAACTTGAGCTGTCAAAAGCACTGTAAAGATATTGTATTTTACCCATCTGGTGTAGTTTAAATTTTCTATTTCATTATTTAATTTAGACCACATATGCTGGTAAAAAAAGTCAGACTGAATAACTAAATTTCTTTATAATTAGAGAACAGGCAATAAGGGGATCAGATACTGCAGCCCTCTGTGCTTTGTATGACTCACTAACATGAATCTCTACCCTTGAAGACTATCAATTCACCACATTCCAGGGGACCCACCTCTAATACAATGAAAATAATGGATACTCAATGTGTAGCGCATTCATATTTCATTGACATTTTAAAATTTTCTGGTGAGCTCTGAATAAGATTGGAGGAAGTCAAATATACAACCATAATAACTTTGTTAATAATGGGATAATAAAATATCTATTAATGAAATAAAAATCTATGTGATTTCAAAATGCAAAATTTTAATAGGGAAATGTTACTTGATTGTTAGGATTGAAAGTGACAGTAAAATTGATGTAAACCTTAAAAAATATGTACAATGTACACATGTATTATGATCTGTGATTTGCATGGTAATAAAGGGTTTTTCGTTCCTTAAGTCAGAGAGAGAGAGAGAGAGAACACACAATGTTTATTGACTTACAAAGATGCCAGCAAAGCAGGCAAGGCATTGTATGTAATACTTTTTGGTTTCTCTTGTAAGTAAAGATGATTAAATAAAAGTAAAAAAAAAAAGAAAAAAAAAAAAAAAGATTTGAAAAAACATGTTTGAAATGTTTGCGATTCAGCTATTCAGGAAATTGTTACATTAAATTGTTACAAATAAATTTCCTTTGCTAATAATAATTTTATATTGTTATTATGAGAAAACAGAACACATATATATGTCTATACAGTGCTGATCTTCAATCCTTAAGGCGTCTTTATGACATGGATTATCTAATATTGAATACTGTTTGAAATTATTTCAAAATCAATTTTAGTCCATAATGCTGAGCCTCATCTAAATTGAAACAGGTTTGTCCTACCTTGAGAAAAGATGTCGTACCACATCTACCAATGTTTGCTCACAAGATTTCCTCAATAATGCTGCAGAAAGAAAAAAAACAAGCCCATAGGTGTACATAGATATATTTAATAATAAAACTATAGTACATATTTTGTTTTCAAGTGGCAATTTGTATCTTCAGTAACTGAATTTAGGGGCATGTTGCACAATTACCAAAAATTTTACCTTAAATTCTAATCCAGTGTTGCTGGTTTTGCATTACAAAGACCTGGTTTTCAGCCAGGGACCTAAAATAACCAATATACGGTACAATTAAGAGAGACAGCTGCTAACAAGTGGAATTGTCAGAGGTACTCTCTCCAAGCTGAAATCAGTAAGAATTTAAAAGTGAGATGTGTGCAGTGACACATACTGGTTGAACTGGAGAGGGAAGTTTAAAGAAATGTTGCACATATTTCCAATTTTCAGTGGTTTGTACATTAGCCCATTTAATAGTTATGGACTGTTGTGTTGGTGGTGGTGCTATTCTTAGTCTCTTCTAAAGGATCTGCAGTAGCTGTTCGCACTATAAAGCATTAAAATTTATAAATAGAAGTACATACAGTACATTCTTTTGAAAATAAAAGAATAATAAAAAAAAAGAGTTGGAGTGTCAAAGCCAAGTTTTAGTACAAGGTTAACAGTTATACATAATATTACTTACATTGTGTGGAACTATGGACATTTTTTGCACCTGCCCTTGTGTTTTATGGGAAAATGTTTAACTTGGGGACACATTTGCCCTTTGCTATTAAATACTTCCAAAGCTAGAACAATAGCCTTTACAGTCGCCAAATCCTAACTGAAAAATTGCAGGAGATTTTTTAATGCCACCTTGAATAGTATGTTTATGAAGTTTCTTATGGAAGAAATTATTATTAATTAATATTAATATTAATATTGCATGCCTTTAAAACAGCTTCAAGACTTTCTACTCTAGTGATTCCTGGCAGGCCAACTCCTATTAATACAATTTTTTTTGGCATTTCCTTGTTTAACATTAAAAATAATAAAACATATTGATTATTACATGTAAATCATAAAAACTTAAAACTTTCTGACAATGATCTAATGCTTCCCAAAAATTGTCAGAATGAAACAGAATAAATACAAAAATTATTCTCATGAGCATATATCAAGACAGGCCTACTCTATATAAAATATTTACATCAGTTTTATGGTATGGCGTACTGTCAACAGTTTGCACTTGAAATTGCACTTAACGATATTAGAAATAATATAGTACATCTCCCCAATACTGATCCTCTTAAATCTCGGTACTCCATTTTAAACAAATTAAATTCTTTCATCAGGATACATTTACCTGATTTATATAAAATAATTTCTCAACTGAGATGCTCCACCTGCGTCCTTGACCCAATACCAACAAGTTTTTTCAAAGTATCTGAGGTGCTAATTGATAGTATTCTTGACATAGTAAACTCATCATTAGATATGGGGGTCTTCCCAGACTGTCTTAAGAGTGGCGTAGTTAAACCACTGCTCAAGAAAAATAATCTCAATTCCACTGTTTTTGAAAATTTTAGTCGTATTTTCAACCTGCCTTTTCTTAAGTAAAATCCTAGTGAAGGCAGTCATTATGCAGCTAAATGACCACATCAATAGACATGCTATTCTTGATAAGTTTCAGTCGGGTTTTAGAACAAATTACAATAAAGAAACTGCACTTGTTAAAGTAGTAAATGACTTGCAGGTAAATGCAAACAGAGGCCGTTTACCTGTTCTCATCCTCTTAGATCGGAGTGCCACATTTGATACCACTGATAACAATATTCTTAGAAATCACCCTAGTCAATGGGTGGGCCTCTCTGGCAGTGTCTTAAATTGGTTTGAGTACCAGCTGGCAGGTAGAAAATTCTGTTAGTTGTGGTAATTATACTTCAAAAACCGCTACTCTTTTCTATTTACATGCTTCCGTTAGGTCAGATTATCTCGGGGCATAACGAGAGCTACCACAGCTATGCTGATGACAACAACTGTGTTTATCAATAATGCCTGATGACCCTGACTCTCTTGATTCACTGACAAAATGTCTAACTTGTGTTTGAGTAAATTACTACTCATCCACTCAAACTAAATAAGGAGAAAACAAACTTTAGTGATTGGCAAAAATGGACATAATGAGGGTTTTGGAACAAAAACTTGACCCATTCGGATTGAAAGTCTAGACGGAGGTAAAGAATTTAGGGGTAACTATTGACTCTGACCTGAATTTTAAATCACTTATTAATCAGATTACTAGGACAGCATTTTTTCACTTAAGAAGTAAAGCAAAAAAGTTAGACCTCTTATAACATTGCAAGATGCTGAGAAATTAGTTCACACTTTTGGTTTTCAGTCGCCTAGATTACTGTAATGCACTCTTCTCAGGACTACCCAAAAAAGGCATCAATCAGTTGCAACTAGTGCAGAATGCAGCTGCTAGAATCTTAACTAGGAAAAGAAAATCTGAACACATTTCTCCAGTTTTGATGTCACTACATTAGTTCCCTGTGTCATTTGGAATTGACTTTAAAATACTGCTTATGGTTTACAAAGACTTAAATAATCTCGCTCCATCCTTTCACCTTACACTCCAAATCGTAACCTTAGATCTTCAAATGAGTGTCTGCTTATTATTCCAAGAGCTAAACTTAAAAGAAGTGGTGAGGCAGCCTTCTGCTGTTATGCACCTAAAATCTGGAATAGCTTACCAATAGAAATTTGCCAGGCTAATACAGTGAATCACTTTAAAATACTGCTAAAACACATTATTTTAACATGGCTTTCTTATAGCCTCATTTTAGCTTAATCCTGATACTCTATATATGCATTTAATTATCATTCATGGTGGCTCCGAAATCCGTACTAACCCATACTTTCTCTGCTGTTCTTTTTCTGGTTGTCTGTGGTGGCTATCTTCACCACCACCCAATCAAAGCACCGTGATGTCCCTACATTGATGGATTAAAATGCCAGAAGACCACATGACCATCATCATCAACTTCTTCCATGTGAACCCTGAATACCATGAGGACTGATTGAGGTCATTTATGTTAGGTAGAATGCCTAGAGGGGGTTGGGTGGTCTCGTGGCCTTGGAACCCCTGCAGATTTTTTTTTCTCCAGCTGTCTGGAGTTTTTTTGTCCTGTCCTCCCTGGCCATCGGATCTTACTTTTATTATCTGTTAATTAATATTGCCTGATTTTAATATATTTTGTCTTTTGTTCTCTTTCTTCATCCTGTAAAGCACTTTGAGTTACTTCATTTGTATGAAAATGTGCTATATAAATAAATGTTGTTGAAATTTAAAAATTACCCATTAAATCACTTTAAAATGTAACATTGTTATTCCTACTCAATGCCAATAAATTCTTCAAATATTGTGGAATGGTAATATCTTTGATATTCAATTAGTTTGAAACTGTGCAGTTTCATTGCACATTAACAAAATGTGACCCCCTTCTCTTACTTTAAATCTACTCGGATTACCTATTTGTCAGGTTTGGTGTTATTTAGCTTCCTTTCCTAAGATAGCAGTGGATATTTTCAGTTATTTTACCACATTATCACTAAATTTGAAATCAAGTTAAATCTTATGAACTCGTGTCAAACAAACAAGACAAATCGATAATTAAATATTAGTTAGAACACAAATTTCTCCCAACACACATTTAAACTTACCACTTAAACTCATGTCAAAGCACATCTGGAAGCAACATTTTATGATATCATATACCGATTCATCAGTGAGATAGGCTCCAACTGGAACGAGTAGTAGTGTTTTCAAAATCTAGAATTTGAGGCATAAAATCAAGGTCAAAAATGAAAATTACAGTATATCATGATTTAGAATATTAAAATTCATCCCATTAGATTATTACACTTAAATACTAGATTTATAAATGTAAACTTTTTATGCAAATATACATTACAGACAATGGAGTATTTGAGCAATACAAAACATAATCCAAACCCTTTAAACAAATTAAGTTTGCCCTTGGTGCTCAACACAATTTGACAATATGAACTGCTGTATACAGCATGGACTTCACCCTGATGTCACTGTGCAGTTGGTCACTCTCTATTGCAATGTCCTTGGAATCCCCACTTTCATAATTTGTTACATTTGTAATTATTACAGAAATACACATTTTAGTTGCCACTCATAAGTCATGCAGTGATATTAATGGACTTTACACTTTTAGAAGTGTTTTCTGGCATACTGAGGAAAAAGGTGCATGGGCAGCTAGAGTAAATGTTACATCATTAGATAGATGTAACATTTTGTCCCCAAAGGGAGATATTGGCTTTTTACAGAAGCTGTTTAAATAAGGAGGTACATAAAAAGGTAGATAAATAAATATACACACACTTTGGTATGAAGACACACCAGAATGACTATAAAGCAAGAAAATTAAAGTACTCTGCGTTACTGTGTCAGAAAGAGGATGTGCACCATTGTCCACAATGGCACTCAGTTTCTGGGCCTCTCATGAACTGATGTCACCAATGTAGCACACCACAGCATTAAAAAAAAAACAAAAACACAATTGCACTGGCCATCAGAATTATAGAAAATGTAAAGGATGTCACTTCCCACAGTAAAGGAACGCAGTCTTCTAAGGAACAAAAGCCTGCTCTGCCCTTCCTTACATTGTTCCTGTGTGTTCTGGGACCAGTCAAACCTTTCTTTAATGCGGACCCTCAAGTAAGTGTAGGAGTCGACGACCTCTACATCCACTCCTTGAATAGTGACCAGAAATAGAGGCTCCTTGGTAAAGCAAAAGTCAATAACCAGTTCCTTGGTTTTGCTGCCGTTAAGATGCAGACAATTTTCTTTGCATCAAGAAACAAACCTATCCACCGAACTCCTATACTTTGTCTCATCCTCTTTATCAATACACTCCATAAGTGTAGAATCACCATGAATTTCTACAAGTAACATGACAAGGTGTCATATTTGTAGTTAGAGATGTACAGGAGACAGGACTGGTCTTTGTGGTGCTCCAGTGTTGCTTACATCTGAAATACAGTCCTTGACTCTCACAAACGGTGGGTCTGCCCGAGAGAGAGTCCATTATCTAGGTCACACTTTCCCCATGCACCTGCATAGCTCCGAGTTTAACCCTTAAAAAGAATGGTTGAATGGTACTGAAGGTGCTGGAGAAATCAAAAAACTTAATTCTCATAGTGCTATCAGCTTCATTAAACTCAATTTTAAATTAAAACTTATGATGTTTAAAAGCTTGTATGCAAAAATCTAACAATAAGAAAAACAAATTGTTTTACTTCCAATTATAAGCAGCAAGGGAGATGAAGCTGGCAAAGAGGACAGCTAGCACTATAGGTATACAAGGATCAGAAACATTGGAAATTTCCATTAACAAAGCTTAATCAGAAAGCAGTTAATTTTCATTTATTTGGCTGATGGTGACAAGTACCGTAAATACTCATCTATTAGTCGACCTCGCAGATAAGTCGAGTGTATTGTTTAAGCCGAAAATTATGAAATTTGTTATGACCCGCGTATAAGTCGAGGATAAAGCTTGACAGCCTATCAAATTTTTTGAATTTCATAATTATACCCAATGTACCTGGGCCCGGACTTTCAACATTTTAATCTTTGAAGAATTTTAGTAAGCCAAAATTAAAACTCCAAAAACATTTTTATTAATTTACTTACAGTTAGAATATTTCAATTAAATTCGTATTCAAATCCCTCGCATATAATAAAGTGGCCCTAAGTGTCTTCTTCAAATCCTTCAAAGTCCGACTCTTCGTCATCAGAATGTCCGAATAAAACGTGAAAGTTTTCTTCCGTGACATCGTCAGCATAAACATCATCCTCTTCGCTGTCGCCGATTGTTGAATCATCTGCTGCTGATTCTTTGTCTTCATAGATGGCATCATCTTCTGATCCATCCATAGCATTACTGATGCCGCATTTCAAGAACAACTTTTTGATCATTTCTGGTGGAATTGAGTCCAAAGCTTCCTTTACCCATTTAGCTACTAAATCAATGTCTGGTTTCTTCAATTTCCCTCCTTTTGTTAATTTTACTTCTCCAGAACACATCCACTGCTGCCACATGCTACAAACTCTGTCCTTGAATGGCTTGTTCAAACAAACATCTAATGGCTGGAGCATCGATGTCAATCCGCCGGGAATAACAGCTAACGTAGTAGTCATTTTCCTGGCTTCATCCTTCACATTCTCTGATGTATGAGTGCGAAACATGTCCCACACCAAAAGTGACGGGCGTTTACTTTGCCCTGCTCCTGATCGCCTAGCCCACACATCTTGAAGCCACAATTTCGTTCCAGCCTCATCCATCCATCCTTTGGGGTGTACACGAACAGTAATCCCTGCAGGAAGTTTTATGTTCTTTTGGAACGACTTCCTCTTGAATATTATCGTTGGGCGTAGCTTTGTACCATCTGCCAAGCAAGAGAGGACAACGGTGAAATGGGTTTTTTCATGGCCCGTTGACTTAATAAGTACGGTCTTCTCACCAATACCTGCTACAGTTCGATTCCCCGGCATATCAAATGTCATTGGCGTTTCATCCATGTTAACAATGTTACTGAGATAAAAGTCATGCCTTTTTCTTTGCTTGATAGTAAATTTATGAAAGGAACGGACCTTTTCTTCCAGATCTATCAGCAGCTTCTGCGCGATTTTTGTTCACTGACGAAGGCACAGCCCATATCTGTTCCTAAACCGCATACACCAGCCAGCCAATGCTTGAAATTTCAACAAAGGCTTACCATCAATCATTAAATACTTTCCTTCTTTTGCCAATTGAAATGCCCGTAACTAAATGCTCGAACGAGTCACAACGTATCCATTTTGCCTGCATTCCACAATCCAGTCATTCAAATCCTTTTCCAGCCCACTGAAAGGGGAAAGTCTAAAACACAATGCTTTCTTAGACTTTGGCATTGCTTGTAGAGAAGACTTATTTTTTCTCCAATCTCTTACAAGTTTTTTACTAACGCAAAACTCTCTACCAGCCACACAATTATCGGTTTCCTCAGCACGCTGAATAACTTTCAGTTTGAATGATACGGGACACGATGCTCTTGTCTTCTTCTCAGAATTCATGATCGTACCGGTAAGAAGTTTAACTTAATATATTGATCTATCTATACTAATAAAAGGCAAAGCCCTCACTGACTCACTCACTTACTCATCACTAATTCTCCAACTTCCCGTGTAGGTGGAAGGCTGAAATTTGGCAGGTTCATTCCTTACAGCTTCCTTATAAAAGTTGGGCAGCTTTCATTTCGAAATTCTACACATAATGGTCATAACTGGAAGCTGTTTTTCTCCATTTACTGTAATGGAGATGAGCTCGAAAGCCGTGGGGGCAGAGTTTCGTGTGACATCATCACGCCTCCCACGTAATCACGCAGTACGTATAAAACCAGGAAGAGCCCCAAAAAGCGCTCAAGAAAACATGCATTATATAATTGAGAAGGCAGCGAAACAATAAGAAGCGAGCGAGTGACATATACAACCATATTCATGAGTTATGCTACTTCGGAAACAAAGCACGATGTAAACCTAAACTTTAAATTAAGTTCATAGACAGGCTGCCGCTGGCGTTTGTAATTTAGTGCCTGCCCATATAAGGCCGTCCGTCAGCGGCAATCCAATAGAAACACTGCCACTAAATATTCACGGGTGAAGGACTGTGCTTATGCAGAGGAAGATGAGATAGTCAGGGTGGTGTTTGGCACAAACTCAGCGAAACTGCGAGAGAAAGTTTTAAGTGCCGGGACTTAGGTAACATTAGATACAGCCATGGACATAGCACGACATGGCACCAGCACAGCTGGGAAACTTCGATGCATGTACACCGAGCGGCTCACGTGAACTGACGCAGTGCACAGACAAAAAGAAACATTTCCAAAGAGCGCTGAACAAAAACCGAATTACACAATTGAGAAGGCAGCAAAAAAATATGAAGCGTCTGATACATACAAGCATATTCATAACTGCAGCTACTGCAGAAACAAAGCACACGGTGCAAAAAGTGAAGGTCCCGCTAAAGGAAGACAGTGTAAAAAAAAACCCGCGTATGCAGTGCGTCACATCTCAGATAAAGAGGAAGACGAGCTGTTTATTGATGCAGTAAGAAACAAATCGATAAATGAAACCTCTTATCTTTACAACGATTGACAAACACGGAATGTAACTTGAACACAACACATCGTACAAATACGACCCTGATTGAAACAAATAATGATAATCGAATCCTTGATGACAGAAACACTCAGTAACACTCACAAAACAAATACTGTATATTGACAGTCATGTTACGTTATTTTTAAAATGTTCCCTTTTCTTTTTCATAGCTTTTTTAACACACTACTTCTCCGCTGCGATACTTTATTCGCCATCAATGATTGTTTTGGTAAAGCCATACTCAGTGCATTCATTAGATGAACGGTAAAAAAGTAAGAGCGAGGGGAGGGCGACTTATTGAGGCATACAGGCAAAACCACAATAGCACGCGGGCTCGATGTACTGTAGTGCGCGTCAACTCTGAATTGCGCGATCACATTTGAAAAAATATATCTTTTCAAGTTCTATTTAGTCCATATGTGTCAAACTCAAGGGCC
>JANRMT010062854.1:44502334-44514689 GCA_026402145.1 Polypterus bichir lapradei
ATAGAGAGAGAGAGAGAGAGAGAGAGAGAGAGAGAGAGAGAGAGAGATATGACAACAACACTCATATCAATGACAAAACAATTACATTAACAATCATGTTACGTTATTTTTAAAATATTTCCTTTTCTTTTTCATAACTTCTTTAACACACTACTTCTCCGCTGCGAAGCGCGGGTATTCTGCTAGTTTTACTAATAAACTGCAATTAAATATACTTAGGCTAATAATGCAGAGCATGTGGGGTCTTCAAACTTCTTCCAGAAACAATTCAATGCAAATTTAATAAAGAGCTGCAAAACGTTGCGCCAAATGAATGTTGAGTAGATTGTATTAAATCCATCCATCCATTTTCCAACCCGCTGAATCCGAACACAGGGTCGCGGGGGTCTGCTGGAGCCAATCCCAGCCAACACAGGGCACAAGGCAGGAACCAATCGCAGGCCGGGCGCCAATCCACAGCAGGACACACACAAACACACCCTCACACCAAGCACACACTAGGGCCAATTTAGAATCGCCAATCCACCTAACCTTCATGTCTTTGGACTGTGGGAGGATGTTATTTTTCGGACAATAAGGCGCACTTAAAATCCTTTAATTTTATTAAAAATCGACAGTTCGCCTTGTAATCTGGTGCGCCTTATGTATTAATTCTGGTTGTGCTTACTGACGTCGAACCGATTTTATGTGGTACACAGTGCTCAAAAATCTGTCAAAATATTTTAGAATGACTTTGGTAAGCTACGAAACTGCACCGCTTGATGGATTGTTGGAGCATTACGGCTACCGTAGTCAGGAAGTTTACGTTAGAAGACCGAATGGCTTTTTCCACAAATCTCTGTCTCTATTGATCTGTGACTCCATGCGCGCCCATCTCACCGATACTGTCAAAATCCAAGTGAAGCAAACTAGTTCGGAGCTTGCCATCATTCCAGGTGGATTAACCAAAGAACTCCAATTGTTAGATATCGGTGTCAACAGGTCGTTCAAAGTTAAATTGCGAGATTCGTGGGAGCATTGGATGACGGAAGGCGAACACACATTCACCAAGACAGAAAGGCAACGCCAGGCGAGTTACGCCACTATCTGCCAATGGATCGTGGATGAATGGGCTAAGGTATCAGTCTCAAGTATCTTTGAGCTTTCACGGAGGGAGGAATCATCACTAAACAGCTAAGTAACAGCAATGAGACTGACTCGGATAATGACGAGAGAGATCCGGGCATGCATGATGCTGAAATCGCCCAACTGTTTACCTCAGACACTGAGGATGAAGAATTTGATAGATTTGTGGAAGAGGAATGAACTGAAAAAGTGAGTGTATTGTTTTGTATTTTATGTTACAACTGAGCAATGCTGAGAGTTATTGTGAATGATTTGAATAAAGTTTGACTTATCTGTTTTGTTTCGCTGAATGCGCTTTATAATCCAATGCGCCTTATGTATGAAAGTAGACCCATTCATTGATATTGCGCTTTAAAATCCGGTGCACCTTATGGTATGAAATACTGTATGTTTCCGGTTACCGCCATCTACTGGTAGCTAATGGTATGTTTGTTATCCAAAACCTGCAAAAGCTAATGCTCAAATTCAAGTACGGTATTTCACAGTTTAAAGAATTATTTAATGAAATTAGTGTTGCCCCGTGGATAAGTCGACTTTGTGTTTTTGAATGAATTTTAAGGCATAAATTTTTCGACTTATACATGAGTATCTACAGTACATTCAATGTAAAAGTAAGCTCTAATCACATAACAGTAGTCTAAAAGCAGTGTATACATTAAATCTGCTACATGTAAAACCAAAATAACAGACTCATATTGTGGTAAAATTTACTTAGCAAAATGGACAGTCAAAAAGAGATGCAACTATTGTAACAACTTCTAACTTTTAAATAAAATCTACTGCTCAAATAAGTTAAGGGAACACTTAATTATCATGGTCTAACACCAGGTTAATTAAACTTCAGGGATATCAGTCCGTCTAGGTTAGGAAGCACAAGTCATCATGAATCAACTTCACCTGCTTTGGTGCAAATGTAAGTGACAACAGGTGCAATGGAGAGGCAACAGGAAGACACCCCGCAAAAAGGGAATGATTTTTCAGGAGGTGGCCACAGACACTTGCTCTCTCTTTATCCTTCCTGACCAATTCTTCTCTAGATTTGCATTTTGCTAGTGTCCCTGTCATTACTGGTAGCACAAGGCAGTACCTACAGCCAACTCAGGTTGCACAGGTAGTCCAGCTCCTCCATGATGGCACATCCATACGAGTCTCAACAGCATTGAGGAGATACCAGGAGATGGGCTGTTACACGAGGAAAGCTGGAGGACATGCGGGCCAGACCACAGCATCAATGCCTTCATCATCCAGAAACTGCCTAAACACATTAGTCACATGAAGCTGGGTATTGTCTTACACCAGGACAAACACAGGGCCCACTGCACCAGCATAAGGTCTGACAAGTGCTCTGAGGATTTCATCAGGTTTACCATTGCCTAGCAAGGATATTCGACCATCCCTGATCCATGACAAACTGGTCATGCTGGGTGAAGCTGTGGGTTGCACAATGTTCATGACGACATCTCCAGACTCTTTCGTGTCAGTAACATGTGCTCTGTGTGAATCTGCTCTCATCTGTAAAGAGAACGGGGCACCAACGACGGAGGTGCCAATTGTGTTCTCTGGTGATTGACAATTGAGTTGCATGGTGATGGACACTGTGAGTATGGGTCCCACCACAGGACCTCAGGCCTCATGGAGTTTGTTTTAACCATTTTGTCAGAAACAAACACTAGTAGCCAGCTAGAGGTCATTTTGTATGGCTCTGGCAGTGCTCCTCCTGTTCCTCCTCGCACAAAAGAGCAGATGCCAGTCCTGCTACTGGCTTGATGCCCTTCTACGGCCTTATCAAGCAATTTCTTGTGTAACAGCCCGTCTCCTGACATATCCTCCAAGTTCTTCAGACTACTCTGGGAGACACAGGAAACTTTCTTGGACTGGACTCCACCTGAATTGGCTGCAGGTACCGCCTCATGCTACCAGTAGTGACACTGGCAACACGCAAAACTAGAGAAGAATCAGTCAGGAAGAATAAGGAGAGAGCAATTGTCTGTGGCCACAACATGCCATACCATTCCCTCTTTGGGGATTGTTTTGCTGTTGCCTCTCCAGGCAACTGTTGTCACTTTCATTTACACCAAAGAAGGTGAAGTTGTTACACACTCACTTATGCGTCCCGACTGGATAAATTGATATCCCTGAAGCTCAACTGACATAGTGTTAGACTGTGATGCTTAACACTAGAATTACCAGAGCCTACGAGAATACTCGTAAATTCGGCCCACCTTAAATCCTTTTTCACCTCTCCGTCAGCGTCTTTTGTCCTGTAAATGTGTTGATAAGCAGCAAGCAGCCTGCTATCCCATCCCCCCGCCGCAGTTCAATTCACAAAGAAGTTTCTCAGTGCGCAGTGTTTATCTTCGAGTGAAGTGCTGGAGCTTTATAGGGTAAAGTAGTACATGGTCATTTGGAATACATACATTTCATGAGTGTTCAGTATCAACAATGTATGTAAAAATGCTGTTAACACAAACGTTTTTCATGTTTTAGTAATAATTGACAAAATGTAGACACAAAATGTATAATGTGTAAAGCCTGAAATACAAATATGAAATAAAAACTTTCACAAAAGATACAAGTATAACAAAACAAGTGCATTTGTATTCAAGAATTTAACCGAAGAAAAAAGAAAGCAGGTTATGTTAGGCGGCTGATACGACAGCTTGCGTGGTGCAATGCTAAGAACTGCTGCCTTCCAATCAAGAGGTTGCGGTTTCGTTATCAGCTGCTTCCCAAATTTACCATTTTGAGTAGTTAGCTGCTCTTATTGTTTATATCATACAATAAAAACATACATTTGGATTTGCGTCTGTCAATTTATAGTACTTGTCAAAGCTTTTTTTTTTTTCAGTTTTATTATTACCTTTTGTAAAAGTGTTTATTGCATATTTGTATTTCAGGCTTCACACATTATACATTTCATGTCTACATTTTTTCAATTATTATTAAAACATGAAAAATGTTTCTGTGTTAACGTTTTTACATACATTGTTGATGACACTGAACACACATGAAATGTATGTATTGCAAATGACGATGTACTTTTTTACCCTATAAAGCTCCAGCACTTCACTCGAAGATAAACACTGAGCAATAAGAAACTTCTTTGCAAATTGAACTGCAGCGGTGGGCGGGGGGATGGGATAGCAGGCTGCTTGCTGTTTATCGACACATTTACAGGACAAAAGGCGCCGACGGAGAGGTGAGAAAGGATTTAAGGTGAGCCGGATTTACGAGTTTTCCCGTAGGCTCTGGTAATTCTAGTGTTAAGTGTTCCCTTAAATTTTTCTGAGCAGTGCATATACCAAGAATAAAAAAAAAAAATCTTTGAGAAGTTTTCAGTTTTTGATCAATGTATAAAATTTTGCCATACCAGACAAAGTAATATTGAAAATAGTACAACCACAACACCTTAATCGCTGGAAGTGAAAGTGTCTGAGTCATGCAGGATGCAAACAGACTCTGCTAGTTCGTGCCATAGCTCTACCCATCCAAGAACATAATGCTGTGTGTTGATTTATCTGAATAATAGTTCTAAATATTTTGCTTTGTCAACTGAGATACGTACAGAAACAACTAGCATTATGTTTTAGATTCAATAACTTAACTGTTTTCAAGGAGATTTGACATTTATCAATTTCCATGGGTCTGCAAGGATTGAAAAAACTGTCAATTTCAAGCTTTTTATGAACATGTGGGAACCTTGAGTGCACATGGGTAAGTGAAACATGTCAGTATTAATGACAGTTTCTGTTATCTGAAATTTGTTTCTTCACTTTATGGTTGTGGAAGCCCTCACACAATTCAATATTAACATAGTTGGTTTCTTGGGAGGGGAAAAAAAAACCTAAAATGAAAAACAGAGTAACTGATGTTAACGAAGTAAAGAGATTCTCCATAACAACTTAAAACCACCTCCATGCCCCAAAAAACACCTTTTTCTATTGTAACATTCACATTTAGGATTCCATTCTACTCTATGTAAATACAGAAATGGCCAAAATTATCGGCACCCCTGGAATTTTCCCAGAAAATGCACCATTTCTCCCAGAAAATTGTTGCAATTACAGATGTTTTTGTAAACACATGTTTATTTCCTTTATGTGCATTGGAACACCACAAAAAAAACCAGAGAAAAAAAAAAGCCAAATCTGACATCATGTCACAGAACTCCAAAAATGGGCCGGACAAAATTATTGGCACCTTTTCAAAATTGTGGGTAAATCGTTTTATTTCAAGCATATGATGCTTGTTTGAACTCACCTGTGGCAGAAACAGGTGCTGGCAATATAGCAATCACACCTGAAGCCAGTTAAAATGGAGAAAAGTTGACTCAACCTTTCTGTTGTGTGTCCGAGTGTGCCACACAAAGCATGGAGAACAGAAAGAAGAGCAGAGAATTGTCTGAGGACTTGAGAACAAAAATTGTGGAAAAATATCAACAATCTCAAGGCTACAAGTTCATCTCCAGAGATCTTAATGTTCCTTTGTCCACTGTGCACAACATAATCAAGAACTTCACAACACATGGCACTGTAGCTAATCTCCCTGGACATGGACTGAAGAGAAAAATTGATAAAAGACTGCAACGAAAGATAGCCCGAATGGTGGATAAACAGCCCCAATCAACTTCAAAACATATTCAAGCTGTTCTGCAGACTCAGGGTACAACAGTGTCAGCTCGAACTATCCGTCGACATTTGAACGAAATGAAACGCTATGGCAGGAGAGCCAGGAGGACCCCACTGCTGACACAGAAACATAAAGCCAGACTGGAGTTTGCCAAAATGTACTTGAGGAAGACAAAAATTCTTCTGAGCGAACGTCTTGTGGACAGATGAGACCAAGGTAGAGCTTTTTGGTAAAGCTCATCATTCTACTATTTACAGAAAAAGGAATGAGGCCTACGAAGAACACAGTACCTACAGTCAAACATGGTGGAGGTTCTAAGATGTTTTGGGGATGTTTTGCTGCTTCTGACACTGGATGCCTTGACTGTGTGCAAGGCATCATGAAATCTGAAGACTACCAAAAGATATTAGGGCACAATATAGGGCCCAGTGTCAGAGGTCATGGGTGTTCCAGCAGGACAATGACCCCAAACATACCTCTAAAAGCACCCAGAAATGGTTGAAGACAAAGCGCTGGAGTGTTCTGAAGTGGCCAGCAATGAGTCCGGATCTAAATCCAATTGAACACTTATGGAGAGATCTCAAAATTGCTGTTGGGAGAAGGCACCCTTCACATCTGAGAGACCTTGAGCAGTCTGCAAAAGAAGAGTGGCTGGAAATTCCAGTTGAGAGGTATAACAAGCTTGTTGATGGTTCAAAAGGGCGTGCAACCAAATATTAAGTTCAGGGTGCCAATAATTTTGTCCAGCCCGGTTTTTGAGTTTTGTGTGAAATGTCAGATTTGGCTTTTTTTCCTGTTTTTTGTGTTGTTCCAATGCACATAAAGGAAATAAACATGTGTATACCAAAACATTTGTAATTGCAACAATTTTCTGGGAGAAATGGTGCATTTTCTGGGAAAATTCCAGGGGTGCCAATAATTTCAGCCATGACTGTAAATTAATCTCTCAATACACTATTGCATAAATTTCCAAGTGTTCAGAAAGTACTAATAAAGCATCCAAAGTATAAATAAGCATTAATTAGGTATAATCCACAGTAAGGCTGACTGTTCATTAAATTTTTTACATGATGCCCCTTGTATCATTACGCTAATCAGGTTGATTATAGTTTCTATTTTAAATGTCTGTGACAGCATTGTAGATGTAATCTACCAAGGACATTTTACTTACAAATAACTAATCTTCAAAACACATGGAAAGAGATGTTTGCCTGGTAATAAAAGGTCATGCAACAAGTGTTTTAACAGGTTCTTTTATGGTATATCATAACATCTTCCTTCCTCTCTAAATCAAGAGAACCAAAGAAAATAAGAAGCAGCAGTATAAAAAAAATAAAGCACTATACCTGAAGAATATTCATAAGAACAATCTCATCAACGGCTGGGTCTGTCCCTACAAAAGTGGCATGTGTCACAGCTTCAGTTACTTTATTAATCGCTTGTGCTGCTCCTTTGCAACTAGAAACTATCATTCCAGGGGGAACAAAATGAAAATCAATTAGAACATTTTACTGTTTCGTCAGAGTACTATTTTGACTGTTGACCAAATTCCATTTTATATATTAATTCCAAATACTGCAATCAACAAAATAATACTAAACATAATTATCAATATAAACTTTTAAAATATTCAGGTCATTATGTTTAACATCTCAAAAAACTATATCAAGTCTCAGGGTGTTTCCAAATTATGTGGCACTTGCTGGGTTTTTGAAGACAATGGAATATGCAGTGTCTGTTAGTGAAACAGGAAGGAAATGCACATACATAGAATAGTATCAGAACATCTACATTGAGTCCGCAACTCCATGTAGGCCATTGCCTCAATGCAGTTAAAACTAATCCTGTTATGCGGTTAACACTTGCTACACACATAATAGCAAATATCTACTCACCTATATGAGATGGTTCAAGAACAAAACAAGTTTACAGGAACTCTGAAATAATGGAAGAGTCTATTTTTATTAAGGGTTAAGAATTTGTTGTCTACTAAATGAAAGACAGCAAGATGCGGTCATGAACTTGCAGAATTACAGTTTATTACAACTATGTATGTACCATTAGAAAGTTAGTAGCGTCAAAATTTTTCTGCATGTCCTGTATTTTGTAGTTTGTAATTATAAATTTATGTATACTTCTTACCTTAGCTAATAAGTAAATAAGCTTAAAATTATTTTGTGCTGCGATGCTATCTTGTTTCAATATGCACATGGTTATTTTGGGTTCCACCCAGCAACATAGCAATGAAGGTTGCTAATGGGTTGTGACAGGAAGTCTCTACAACTGGTCTTCCAAGACTCTGAATAAACTATAAAAATAATAGCAAATGATTTTCCCTGTAACAATATCTACTCATTTGACTTTTTGACAACAATTTTTTAAAGTGTTTAGTCTGCATTAATTGCATATCTGACTTTCTGGTTTTGACCAAAGCTTGCTAAAGACTTGGTGCCAAGAAGTGTGCTTGGTGTGACATCTGGACAGAGGAAGAAGGAAAAGGAAACTTGATGGTGGAACAGGAGGTACAGGAGAGTATACAGAGGAAAAGGTTTGGCAAAGAAGTGGGATAGTCAGAGAGATGCAGAAAGTAGACAAGAGTACAAGGAGATAAAGTGTAAGGTGAAGGAAGAGATGACAAAGGTTAAAGAAAAGAAGTATGATGAGTTGTGAGACTGGTTAGACACTAAGGAGGGAGAAAAGGACCTATACTGATTGGCTAGACAGAGGGGCTGAGCTGAGAAAGATGTGCAGCAGGTTACGGTAACAAAGGATAAAGATGAAAACATACAAGTGAGGAGAGTGTGTTGAGCAGATTTAAAGTGTACTTTGAGAGGCTGATGAATGAAGAGAGAGAGAGAGAGAGAGAGAGAAAGAGGGGTTGGATGATGTGGCAAAAGTGAATTATTAAGTGCAACAGACCAGCAAGAAGGAAGCAAGGACAGCTCTGAAGAGGATGAAGAATGGAAAGGCTATCGGTCCAGATGACATACCTCTGGAAGCATGGAAGTGTTTAGGAGAGATGGCAGTGGAGTTTTTAAAAGTTTGTTTAATGGAATCTTAGAAAGTGAGAGGATGCCTGAGGAGTGGAGAAGTGTACTGGTGCCGATATTTAATAATAAGGGGGATGTGCAGAGATGTAGTAACTACGGGGGATACAATTGATGAGCCACAGCATTAAATTTTGGGAAAGAGTAGTGGAAGCTAGGTTAAGAAGGGAGGTGAGGATTAGTGAGCAGCAGTATGGCTTCATGCCAGGAAAGAGCACCACAGATGTGATGTTTGCTCTGAGGGTGTTGATGGAGAAGTATAGAAGGCCAGAAGGAGTTTCATTGCATCTTTGTGGACCTGGAGAAAGCATATGACTAGGGTGCCTCTAGAGGAGCTGTGGTATTGTATGAGGAAGTCGGGAGTGGCAGAGAAGTACTTAAGAGTGGTACAGGATATGTACGAGGGAAGTGTGACAGCGGTGAGGTCTGCGGTAGGAGTGGCAGATGCATTCAACATCTGAGGTGGGATTACATTAGGGATCGACTCGGAGCCCTTTCTTACTTGCAATGGTGATGGACAGATTGACAGATGAGATTAGACAGGAGTCCCCCATGGACTATTATGTTTGCTTATGACACTGATCTGTAGTGAGAGTAGGGAGCAGGTTGAGAAGACCCTGGAGAGATGGAGATTTACTCTAGAGAGGAAAGGAATGAAGGTCAGTAGGAACATGTGTGTAAATGGGAGGGAGGTCAGAGGAATGGTGAGGATGCAGGGAGTAGAGTTGAAGAATTTTAAATACTTGGAAACAATACAGAGTAACGGGGACTGTGAAAGAAAAAAAAAAAAAAGAGTGCAGAGTAATTTGTGACAGACGGGTATCAGCAAGAGTGAAAGAGAAGGTTTACAGGACAGTAGTGAGACCAGCTACGTTATATGGGTTGAAGACGGTGGCACTGACCAAAAAACTGGAGACAGAGCTGAAAGTGGTGGCTAATTTAAATATAACTAACAAAAACAAGTATAAGTAACTTTTCCCAAAAACTCAGTTGATTTTGCTCCAGTGTGGGAGAAAAAAAAGCAAAATTGTTCCAAAGGGGGGGGAAAAAGCTTTAACACTAGAATTACCAGAGCCTATGAAAAAAACTCGTAAATACGTCCCACCTTAAATTGCTTCTTAAATCCCTTCACACCTCTCCGCCAGCGTCCTTTGTCATCTAAATGTGCTGATAAAGAGAAGCTAGAAAACAGCCGGCTATTCCATGCCCCCACCAATTTAGAACGTGCACGAACTTCTCTCAGCTCATGCCTTGATTGAGTATCTGGGAGTGAAGTGAAGTTTTAGAGTGGAAATAATAGATCGTTATTTGGAACACACGCATTTCATGTCTGTTCCGTTTCTACAGTAATCAGTGTAAACACATTGTTAAAACAGAAACGTTTTTTATATTCTAGTAGTAGATGACAAAATGTAGGCATAAACTATATAATGTATGAAGCCTGAAGTCCAAATATCAAAGAAACATTTTCACAAAAGGTACAAATATAACACAACAATTGTGCTTTTATTCAAAAATATAACTGCAGAAACAAAAAGCCGCCTTAACATGCGACATTGACACCCGTTTATTATGACTGCCTCCGTGGCGCAATAGAATCGGCTGCCGACTGGGAATCAAAAGTTTGAACCTGCACCACTGCGTTTTGAGAAGTAAACTGCTCTTAATCTTACTATTTTAGAATAAAAGCATACATTTGATTTCAGTCTGTAACAGCCGGTGTAATTTATGATGCTTGTAAAGGTTAGCTTTGTTTTTTATTTTTTTAAATTCACTTTTCCTTCTCTCAGTCGCGTTCAGAATCAATCCATACAACCCCATCTGACACGGCTGTTTTCACATAAAGACGCGCTATAGCTCTGCAGTGTACTTGTGACTGCATTCTCGTACCAATGTTTGCGAAATGAAGTGTCTGCGTGCACTTTTTGTGGCATTACACGTGTATTTTTTGAGCATGCCCGTTTGAGCGTGCTCAAACACAGGAACATATGTTGGTGTAAAAGTATAACAAAACAAGTGCACTTTTACTCAAGACTACCTGTATAACCGAAGAAAATGAGCTGAGAGAAGTTCGTGCACGTTCTAAATTGGTGGGGGGATGGAATAGCCGGCTGCTTCTAGCTTCTCTTTATCAGCACATTTAGAGGACAAAGGACGCTGGCGGAGAGGGGTGTGAAGGGATTTAAGAAGCGATTTAAGGTGGGATGGATTTACGAGTTTTTTCGTAGGCTCTGGTAATTCTAGTGTTAAATAACTGCATGGCTCATTAGCAGCAACCAAATTTTTTTGGTGTAAAATTCACTTTATTTTTTTTAATTAACTCTCACACCATAGAAAACAAAAACTTTCAGCCGTGTCTGTCTTGCGACGTCAGCATGTCTGTCTCCAATCAGTACCTCACCGATATTTATTGTCCCTTCCTCTCACAAATTTTTTTTTTTTTATTTAAAGTTGTACTTTGGCCCTAAAGAAGGAAAAAAAAAAAACCCAACCACAAGGCATCGTGCTACAGAACACCATGGGCTCATTTTTCATTTACATTTTTTATTGTTTGGTCTGGTTGCTAAGCAGCAACAATACAAGGTCAACCAAAAGTGTGCATCGCATCTCCAGCTCAAGGGTATAAATGTCAGCTTGTATATTTCCTGGGTTGTCCACGTTTGTTGATACAAAAAGAAAGAAAGGTTTTAATCTCATTTCTTGGAACAAATTATTTTGTTAGTTGACCATGACTTTAGTCTTAGCTCTGCTTTTGTAAAATTACATTGGTTATCAACTCTTCCATTACATCTTTTGATTTACAACTGATTTCACATCCTGGATTTATTGAAATACTGTCTTCTTAGTATCAACTTTGTTTACAAATAAAATCCCATTCCTTCTTATGATTCCATTGTTATTTAAATTACTGCCATCTGGTGGAGTCAGTGCACTTGAATGTTTCTCTGCATTACTTACATTCATTTTTGTTGGTTTTACTTAACACTTATCAATGTATCCTCAAAAGGTTCTCAACCCAGTACAGTTACATACAGTCTAACTTGGATGATAAAGGTGCAAGGACATCCCTCATACTAAGGCTGTCATATCAAATTTTACTTTTCAAATGCAATGGCAAAAATAGTCAACAGCAAAAACTAATATTTGAATCTAAAACAATGGTTTTGTTTTATTTCACTTGCACTAACTTAAGCATACTGTAGATTTACTCCAGACACATTACGTAATAATGAGGTATTTTACAAATCTGTCTTTACACATGACTTCTAAAAATCAGCCTGTAGCCACGTTTTTCAAGGTTTCCAAAACTCTTCAGCCACTGGGGTCTATTGCATTCCCTGCAACTCAGACTAGTCTGCAACTTACACTAACAAAATCAAACCAGTTCATTTTGCTTAAAGTCATAGGGGTGGGTTCCTGTATGTGTGAGAGTAAACCTATCACAGCTCACCAGGAAGTATACAATACAGACCCCAATGAAAGGGGCAATTTTGGACCTTGTAACACGAGAGAGAGAGAGAGAGAGAGAGAGAGAGAGAGAGAGAGAGAGAGAG
>JANRMT010062854.1:44527435-44551195 GCA_026402145.1 Polypterus bichir lapradei
ATGTTATTGGGGTGAAATCCTATATGATTTGTGAGGCAAAAAGTGGATGTATATGGAATATGATGATGTACACGGGAAAAGATACAGAACTTATAAACGATGTAGGAGCAGATGATGTGTGTAATTTTACAAAACCATGGCGGATTGTGCCAACACTTGCGGAGAAGCTACAGAATCAGGGTTATCTGATAGAACTAGACAATTACTACAGCAGTCTCGAGCTGTATGAACATTTGAAAGGAATGGAAACTGACAAGGTAGGAACAGTACGATCGAACAGAAAAGGACCCAACAAAATCTGTGATGACAAAAAAATTGAAAAATCAGGAGAAGATGCCGCCGCATTCAAAAATAAGTTGATGGCTTTGAAGGAGAAGGAGAAACCTCTTGCCATTGTTGAGTACAATGATTCCATGAGAGGAGCTGATCCTTCGAATCGGTACATGGTGACGTACAGCATAGCGAGGGAGAGAATGAAAAAATACCATCAAAAGAATTTCCGACACCTTCTTGACTTGTGTTTTCAACTCTTCTGTAATCCAAAGGAAGCATGGAGGAAAAGACAATCATATGAAGTACCATTTAGATCTAGTTTACCAATTGTTCAATAAATATGGAGTAATAACTTCCAAGGCGTCTGGAAGCTGCTCAAAACTTGACCCCCACAGTTATCAGGAAGGCATTTCCCAGAACTACATTCACCAACAGCCACTAAAAAGCATGCTCATAAATAATGTGTAGTGTGTTTGTCACACAAGCAGAGAAGGGAAACAATATACTGCTCCAGAGACTGCAATGTTCCACTCTGTGCTACTCCATGCTTCTGTGTGTACCAAACACAACTGGACTAAGTGAAAAGTAGAAAATATGTACATAGTGTAAATAAATGTTATTTTTGCTGAAAAAAAAATTAAACAATTTCATTTGTAGTTTTACATTTTTTTCCAACAATTTAACTCACATGTCAAATAGATAATATTCTAGCAAAATCCAACCATTTCTATTGACATACAGTAAAAAAAAAAAAAAATAAAAAAAAAAAAAAACACATCAGGGGAGTGACTACTGAAAAAATGACCCCCCATTAAAGAGATTAAAATGCATCACAAGTAAATTAATGGAAGCAATTATTAAAGAAAGATCACGGAGCATTTTTCTAGAATAGGTGTACTGTATTAGCAAAAACTCAACAAGGGGTCAGACTAGAAAGGTCAGATTTAACTAACATGCTGAAATTCTATGAGGAAGGAACAAAAGCACGTGATGAGAGGTGCATATGGTATTTATTTGCAGGAAGTTTTTGATTAAAATACCACATAAAATGTTACTGATCAAACTAAAGGGTGGGAGGACTTCATGGCACATTCTGAAAACAAGTATAAAATTGGGTCAAATGCAGGAAGTAACAGGATATGGCAAGGGAAACTTTTTCAGAATTAGGTGATGTTCCTTGGGGTTCAGGTCTGGGGCCACTGCTCTTTTCAATTTATAGTACAGAAATGATCAAAACAATAATATCAATAAACTAATTAAGTTTGCATATTATATTAAACTACGTGGAAGGGTAGGTAATGTAGAATCCGCTACACTGTTAGAGAGGGACTTTGATAGCACAGAGGCTTGGGCATACCTGTGGCAGATGAAATTTGATTATTACCTGGGTCCCCCATCACTATATCCCATCTGAAGTTTTTTTTATTAATAAATAAAAACTATTATTTGCATTAGAGTCTATAACACACTCCTAAAGGAAGCCCAATACCTAATGCTGTCTAGATCAATCCAAATATTCTTACCAAGCTGTGGTTCATCATCTAATTGAATAAGCCTTGCATTTAAATTTTGTTTTGCATAAATGGCAACCCCAACTCCACATTTTTAGTTGTGCCTGTCTTTCCTACATCATGTGTGCCCATCTATATTATACAGTTTCCTGTTAATTACAGATTTCTGTTAATTGCAATATGAACGTTATGTGCAGCAATACATAATTCCAACTAATTTATTCTTAATACTCCTAGCATTAAGAAAAGCAATTTTTAAATGTACTGTATTACTCATTCTGTTATGGCAATTCAACAGGTTTGCTTTTGTCTTAAGTCATATGCACAAGGACTGAGGACCAATAAGCACTCACCTGGAAGTACAATGCATATAGTGTAGCTATAAGGAATGCTGGCATTTTGGATCTCTCAAAAATATCATATCTTGTATTGTACGTACCACAGCATATTAAAAAAAATAGAAAAAAAAGGAGGAGATTAAGGCTGAACTCCCCATACCTCGTAAGCATTTGTATAGAACAAGCTTTAGCAAGCAACACATTTTTAGCCTGTGAAGAAAAGGGGCAAGCTTGCAATACTTTGGAAATATGACACTTTACACAAGTTTGTGGGGACTTTTAGCCATTTATCATACCCTGGAATTTCTAGTCATGTAGGCTAACCTCTTCAAGCAACAACAACTGCAGTCATCAAGACTAACATTATTTAATGTGCCTCTGTCTTTTGTAGGAGCTCAGGCTAAAAACAACCTTCTTCCTTGCCAAAGATTAACTGGCAAAAATTGAAGTTGTATGATTTGATAAGGTTTTTGAAGACAGTGTAGTGTCTATTAATGTAATGACTAAAATGTGATGAAGGTAGGTAATGCACATACATCTTATATTTGATCCGTATAGGAAAAACTTTATAATTGTACGTAAATGGATGGATATGTCAATGCAACTGAATCCAGACATGTTATAGGGCTAGTTCTGGAAAAAATTCTTAGACATAAGTTCGAATTATATTATGCGAGTTAGAAGAACAGAATAATAAAGTCAGTGTTTTACATAAATGCTGAGGTAAAGGATTAGAAAGGGCACAACCTTTCATTAAATGTTGCTTCACTAAGTGTTAATAATAAGCTATTTACTAAATGTAAATAGAAACATTAATTCAAGCATTAATTACACTGTGGTCATTACAACTATAATATTCTCAATCATTATGTTAAATTACAATGCTTACAAAACAAGTTGTCAGTACAATAAATTGAGTATTTAAAAGTATAATGGAGGAACTTAGTCTCATAAGCAATAATGATACAATCTGAATAACGTTTTGTTCAGTTATCTTTAATTGGCTGAAGTTACATTTAACTTATGTAGTACATATCCCACTAAACAAAAAGCACCAAAGAAATCTACTCATCTATAAGTGAACTGTTCTTACCAAGGGAGTATGTGTGTTCCACCTTGATGTTTTTCTAATTGCTCCAACAACAACTGAGATTTCACCCAGAACTATAGTTATATTCTTGTTCATCACGCCTTGGGAGGGGGAAGAAGAAAGGGAAAAAAAAAGAAAAAAAAGTGTTGTCATTGTCAAAAAAATACAATACATAAGTCCTGATAAGAAAAATGATACAAGTCTTAATGCATCTCATTTATAGAATTGTCAAAATCTGCAAAGAGTGCAAATAATTAATCATGAGTGTAGACAAGGGGTGTCAAACTCAAAGCCTATGGGCCTGACTCAGCTCTTAAACCATTTTAAAATTTCCTGCTCAGTTCATTTTTTTTTTATATATATATATATATATATATCTCTAGAGATATATATTTTCTCTCTCATATATATACCTGTATATAAGGATTCTATAGATTACATTAATACCTGGAACACTGGAGCTACTAAAATATGGTTAAAATTGAAACTGGGTGTTCATAATGTAAATGCCACATGGGATGGACAGGCATTCCGACCAGGAATGGGAAAGGTTTCTGGCCCAGACAGGACGCTCCAGGTGGATGGATGGACATTCCGACCAAGAGAGAAGTTGCATAGCCCAGAAAGGAAGCCCCAATTGGATGGACGGACATCCCAGCCAAGAGAGAAGGTTCGTAGCCCAGAAAGCAAGCCCCAAGTGGATGGACAGGCATCCCGACCAAATATACATATAATACCTTCCCTGGCCAGGATAAAAAGGAAAGACTGGGAAGAACCGTCTCTAAGGACTGCTTACTCCCCCAGAAAACTAGATGGCAGCAGCCCTGGATCTCAATGATCATTCGGACACCAGCTGGGAATGCCATGAATTGTAGTCTGGTAGCACAGCCCTGCTGGGGCCCGCAGCTGCCACATGAGGGCACTGCAGAGAGTTATACTTCCTATTTCGGACTTCCGTACCGTAGACACAGAATTACGTAGATGCCACATGACCAGCAGCATCATATGTCAATGTCGCCACCATATTGCAAGTGGCACTGCTGTGGAGTGAAATAGTGGACAAAGATGCCTCACACATATGCGGCTTTGGATTGTACAAACCACTGTACGCTCCAAACCAGATTCCGGGGGGGATTACATCTCATAGGTAAGGCTGAACAATTGTTTTAGTTATATTTGGCTATTAGAAAATCCTGTTTTATAATCTTAACTTTAGCTACACCAAGCTAAGCTAGCAAAGCTATGCATTCATTTGCTCAAGTAAGCTTCCAAAAAACTTTTTGGCTAAACGTATTTAGTCACTATGTAGATTGTTGTTAGCAGTTAACATTTCTCAAACTTTGAAGGTTTCCCAAAGAAATCCACCTCAGGAGGCAGTGGGAGGTAGCCCTTAGACGGGAAGGTTTCAGCGCCAATAACGCATCCAGGCTCTGCAATGAGCACTTAAGACAGGAGGATTTTGACTGGTCAGGTCAGACTATGAGAATCAAAGATGGAGATCTTCCCTCTGTGTTCAGGTTTCCAACTCACCTCTACACCAGCAGCAGAAGAGCTTCCATCCCCTTTTGTAAATATCCCTGCAATTGTGTGTGACCATAGCTATTTACCAACCCACTTGGCCTCGTGGAAAATGCCCTTGTTTACATCTCAGGGTTTGTCATTTGACAGATTTTGAGAAAGCTGTCCTGTGATGTGTGCCGTGCTAGTTTGGTAACAGATGCTGTACCGGCATCATATGATCAAAGCTACCACTTGCTCACATTAAAAAACAAAGGAGATTTGATGATTTCTTCTGAGGGTACAGTCAAGGTGGTCAAAGTAGCTGAGCGTGTTATCCGACAGTCGACATTAGGGCAAGCTGTCAGCGTATCTTTGATCAATCAGTTTGTTCGGGTGGAGATTGATTCAGATTGTGTTTTTTCTCAAGGAGCACATGAAGGAAACAGTTTGAAATTGACAACCATCATTTTATGCTCATGTCTTTAGTTGTGCCTGTCTTCCACAAACTAAGATTGCACCATATTACCAGAATGAATACTCTCAAATTAGAGTTGCAACACACGGAAAAAGCTATGTAAGACAGTTCTGTTTCAAGGATTTTAGATCCTATCCTGTATATATTTAAGTAACCACATTTTGTGTGTGTGAGTGAGTGAGTGAAATGTTTTCAGAAATTAAGCCAATTTGTATACAATAAAATTGTTAATTTTTGTCATTTCACTGAAAGACCAGACTGCCAGTTGCAGTCTTACTATTTTGACTTTCAGACATTGGTCAAGTTTTCATTTCAATAATTGCCATTATTAGTGTATAAATGGATATAAATAATTGCATTTAAACGATTTGCCAAAATCTGTTGTATGTAAATGATACTGTTTAAAACGTTTTTTTTTTTCATCAGAAAATCCAGTTTCCACGTCTACCTGCATTAGTTTAAATGACACTTTTGCCACTCGCAATATGGCGGATGCGCTGAAGTATCGTGAATGCGGCGTCTCCCTATATATACAGTATGTCTATGTTTCATACAACCAAGAAGTGCTTCCAACGGGTGAAGCCCTGGCACCGGAAGCACTCCTGGGTCCTCAATAAAAGGGGTCGCATTGCCTTGCCCAGACAAGTTGAAGCTGGAAGGAAGGAAGGAAGGAAACACTCAACTGGAGGAGTAGCAGTGTATTGGGGTGGGGGAGAGAGAAGAAACACTTGTTTAATTGTTATACAAGGTATATGTAATAAACACCCCTTTATTTGAACCTGAGATTATGTTTGTGTATTTGTGTTTGGAGCTCACTGCCATCCCTTAGCCTTCTCAATAAAGCACATGCTGCTGCTGCCATTCCACAGGCTTTCAGTGCTACACAGGTGTCAGGGCTTGGATTACATGACTGCTGTCACTGCAATTCCTTTGTCTTTTTCCTGAACTTAATTGTTTATTGTGGACATAAAATACATTTTACAAGTGACTACAATATTATTTCTGACCAACTCCAAATGCAGTCTGTGTACTCCATCACCATTACATCATGATGGATGTTAAAAGTATGTGCATAAACATATTTAGCTTAAGCTACAAATTTTCCCCGTGTCCAGAACGCCAGTCTCACCTAACTTTATGCACAGTGTAGCAGTATGGGGCACTATCGCTCCCTTGAACCCTCAGGTACCACGCCAAACACCAGGTAAAACTGCTACAATAATTATTTTTTATTATAATCATGTGCACTAAGCACCCTCCCCTCTACACTATTCATTAACCAAACACAATACTCCAATAATAAATAACAATCCTCCACTCCCAGACGCGGTGCCTTCCTACCACCCAGCTCAGCTCGCCGTCTGGGAGCTCCCATAGTCCTTTTATAGTACACGACCTGGAAGTGCTCCTTACTCTCCAGTCCATGTGACTTCCTAGCACTTCCGGGTCAAATCAAAACTCTTCTCTTCTTTGTCAGCCCGGAAGCACTTTATTCCTTCCGTCCTCATGACCTGCAAGTACTTCCGGGCTGTAGGAAAAGCCAATGTCTCTGTGCCTCCCTGCAGCGTCCCCTAGCGACCCCGACGTTATCCAACAGGGCTGTGTATTACAACTCCAAAGTCCATGATGTCCTGCTGGAATTCGGGGCATCTCCACATTGCAGGAAGGGCTCCATCTGGCAGCTTGGCCGGGATAAACTGCCGGGCATAGTCCACAACATATGTAATTTTTCCACTCAATTTTAGACGACGCTGGATACGAAGAGTGTTGAAAAACAGAAAAAGAATCAGTTCGTTACAATAATGAAAAGTACATGTTTAAATAAAAGATGCGTGAACTATGAATGTTAAAATCCAAGAACTTTGGTAAATTTTTATATAGAAAATCTGAATCATGTAAACATTGACACAGAAACATTAACATCAAGCAAATTCAAATTGGCAAATTCGATCTCTTATTCATGATGCTTTCTGCTTTTATCTGTTGGTCATTCGCTGTGCACGCCTAATGTGTAGCTTGTTTGTTCCAGATTATAGCAGACAAGAAGTGCTTGAAAAAACAGCTTGATTCTGCCTACTTCTATGCTTTTAGCCATTTCGCTTCAACGTGTAAAGAGGGGAATACATTAAAACAGTTGACAGGGTGAACTGTATTCAGATAGAAAAGATCTATTGACACAAAACAGAGTAAGACTGTTCTTACATTCATATACGCAGCATTTACCTATGGAACCTCTGCTACAATAAATGTCAAAAAGTAACCGGCCATCTTACATACTGATCACTTCTTTGCTGAGGGATTCTACATACTCTGAACTGGAGGTAACTAACACAAGTGCTATTCAGGATATAGGTTTTTCTCCTTTCTACAATTGACCTCCAAAAAAATTAAAAAAAAAAAAAGGTTGAGTAAGTTGACATTTTTTTCTTGGTCTTGAACACCCATACTGCAAGCACTAGTTATCTCAGTCTAACTGGCTGCTTGACTACAGCTTCAAGGAAACCTCCTTACCCGTGTTTTAACACTAGAATTACCGAAGCTAACAAATAAAAAAAAAAAAAAAACAACTTGTAAATCCGGCCCACCTTAAATCCACTCATACCTCTCCGTCACTGCCTTTTGTCGTCTTGTAAATGTATCGATAAGCAGCAAGCAGCCTACTATACCACCCACCCCTCCTCCCCCCTCCCCTGCTGAAAGTGCAAAAACCTTTCCCAGCTCAAGCCTTGTTTATCAGGGATTCAGGTACCTAGAGCTGTATAGGCTAAAAAATATATAATTATTTGGAACACATTCATTTCATGTGTGTTCCATGTTAATAAAGATCTATGCAAGTGTAGTATGATAGGAAATGCAAAAAATGTTGAACACATACCTAAAAGACAAACTTTTTCCATGTTTCAGTACCAATGACCAAATTTTGACATGAAGTGTATAATGAGGGAAGACTAAATATCAAATAAACACTTTCACAAAAAGGTACAAACAGAAAAAGTGCGCTTTTATTCAAGACTATAACCGAAGAAAAAGAAATCGGGTTAGTGTGGCTTTTTGTCGCAGCTTCTATGGTAGTTCAGCGGTAAGAGCGGCTGAGTCCTATTCAAAGGGTCGCCGGTTCGATCCTTCCTGCGTCTCAACATAAACATTTTGAGTAGTGAGCTGCTCTTATTGTTACTATTATACAATAAAAACACACATTTGACTTGAGTCTGTAACAGCCGGTGTAAATGTATGGTACTTGTAAAGGTTAGCGTTTTTTTAAATTCAGTTTTATTCTCAATCACGCTCACCCTGATCTGACACTGTTAGTTTTCAAAAAGACACGCTATAACAAAGGTCAACTCGGATGAGGACGAGGGTTCTACATTGGAGAAAGAGAACAGAACCCCCGCCCCCGATACAAGAAACGTCCACTTACATATAAGAACAATATAGTTGCACCAGGTGTAAAGGCAAGGTTGGGAGTCATCCTGCCAGTCCGTCTGCAACCTGTCCTTCAATGAAACAGCACAGCTTACAGAGCTCGCCAACGTATCGTGCAAAGTCCTGTTTCTGATTATGTTTTGTGATAGTCTTTACATAAGAAATATTTATGTTACTTGTATAAAAGCCAGATCAAATGTTATTTACCTTGATTTATTTACGTATCTTCCTACAGCGCAAAGTCACAAGTAGACTGAAAAGCTTCCTGTTTTTGATTGACAAGGGCATGCTTACAAATTACACATGTAATGCCACGAAAAATGCCTACTGACACTTTAACTGCATTCTCGTACCATTGCTCGTGTACTAGACTGCTTTTTGAGCACATACATCGTCCACATCTAAACACTAGCGTGGACAGTCACTCTCATACTGAAAAGTTTATAGCTGCAGGTAGAAGCTTCCGTCTCTGTACTTTGTATATAAAAGTCAGATCGAATTTACTTATCTTCCTACAGCGTAAAGTCACAAGTAGACTACAGAGATTCCTGTGTTTGATCAACACTGGCACGCTGACACAGCACATGTGTACTGAAGTGACTAGAGCTGAAGATGGAAGCTCCTGTTGCACCCTACACAACTGTGTTTGATCGTATTCAGGAAGATAACCCAGTTGCCCCACAGGAGAAAGTCTTTCCGAGACTAAGGTCATAAAGCTTATGAAACCATTTTTGGACAAAGGCAGAGCCCTAAAGACAGCTGTGTGGAGCTTCCACCTGGAGCTGAAGGCACTTCAGTAAAAAAAAATTAATCCTATTTAAAGTACAGGGCATGGATGAAACATTCTAATGCTCTGCTTTAAGGTGAACTGTACATTATACAAATGTGAAGGAACACATATGAATGGGTTTCCCAGCTGGGAATGGTACCATTGTCTTAACCGTCTGGGAGGCCAATATGACTGAACAACGGAAGGAAGCTCAGAAATATATGCCTCCCCAAACCGCTTCAGGACCCATTCTCATAACTGCAAGGCATCATTGGATTTGTTGTGCCATGAAGCAATCCTCTTGGGTCCATGGGTGTCACCAGAGGGTGCTACAGGAAGTTACACACTCTGGTTTAAGGAACTTCCAACTGACCTGGAAGTACTTCCACTGGGCTATGCCCTGGCACAGGAAGTACTCCCCAGGTCAAATATAAAAGGAGCCACTCAACCTCACCCAAGTCTCTTCTTAAGAAGGAAGGAATCATTGTTGATTGTGATTATCATCTTGTTGAGAAAGGTATGTGGGAAGAATAAATAACCTTTCAAACCCATGATTCTGTGTGTGTGCGCGCGTGTGTGTGTCAGTTGTACCTGGGATTTTGGGCTCTGCAGCTCCCCCATCTTCCGCAACAAGAAAGAACAAAAATCTAAAATACTGCACTATAAGTCACCAAATCCAAACTTCACATTCTGTCAAATACTGCACAAGAAAAACAAAATATACCATTTAATATGACTGTGTAGTAGTTTAATTGGCTGCATGTAGTCTCGCTACAACAGATGTATTATTATATACACATGCGGAGACATGCATGAGAGAATTTTGCTTAAAACTAGGTGACAACAAGTTAACGGCACACAGTGTCACATTTCTAAACCAGTCCAATGTCTCATTAAGGCAGAACTCAAAGTAGGGGTAGTGATTCTATAGTGCTCTTGCCAATTGGATCCGACAAAGAGCAAGCTTCACATTACGATCAACATGCTATGTTTGTGAAAATGTGAACTGCAAAATATGCATTTGATGTAAATGATGTAATCACACCCCATCAAAAGTAGGTAAAAAGGACAGCCGTTAAGAGAGTTGATAATGAAGAGCCCTTGTAGTGAACAGTGGCGAGATCCTGCACCTCAAACTTTAACGAGTTATCCCCAGACATGTACTCTCATACAAGAATCACATCTCACCCCACAGGACTAAGCTACATAACAGTGTATGGCTTCTCAAGGCATGTTTTTGCAAAGTGAGCAACATACTCGACAATGTCAGCTCACACTTTGTTAAAACAACAATGAAGATATTACCACAGATGATACATATTGCACACCCCTAACCAGTGCTACAATTTTGACTTTGGTACTGATACCAGCTTTTGTACCACAGTACCAAAACAATGTCAAGGTAAATAATAGGTAAATCCCCCTATGCTCCAGAATACATGTATGTCTCACTGCTCTTTTACATATTTTTACAAGGAGCAGGGAATATATCCCTGTGTGAGTTTCCAGCACATTAGTATAAAAACATATGTTTAACAACTCCCCCTGGGTAATGTGAGCCTGAAAACATATTACATCCAAGAGTACCTTCTTGGAAATCAAATCATAAGCAACCATATACTGCAATACTGAAATTAGCCTGATGCCGATACCATACCACTTTAAAAATTGGGATTTTCAGTACCACACAATACAATAAACCATTGGCTTGTATTTCATCATTTTTATGTATATTCTGCAAACGAGATTCAAAATTTTCAGCCATTGCTGCAAACTACATTTATCTCAGTTATTATATAAAGGCGAACACATCGCACCCACTCTTAGACTGACAACCGTCTCCCCGCCATTTTGGAATGCAGGGCAGGTGCTACCACCTATCGGCAACAAAAATTATTTTTTGTGAATTTTCTATGTAATAAACTTAAGTTATAGAGTAATGAAAATTGCACAATTTGATCTGGACCACCCTATACATTATACAAATAATTTTTTGATTGCAGTGGTCCTTAAAGTCAAAATTTCCACACAATGCACAATAACCCAGAGCCCCTGATGACAAAGTTACTTCAGAAACCAGTAGCCCCTAAACCAAACATTTTAACAATTTTTTCCATTTAAAAATTTCCTATAGAGAAAATATCAGTTATAAGTAATTTACAATGCTTTGTACCATTCTCAATTTTTTCACCAGGGAAAGTAGTGCTGGTTGGTATACCGGTTCATACCAAAAACCATTTTTTATTTTTGTTATGATATGGATTTTTCTTATACCGGAACACCAGTTTAAATAGCCTAAACAACATTCGGAATGAGGCGTAGCGGGAAACTGTTTAAGGGGGACCTTTTTCACTGCTGTTCTCTCTCTCTCCTCGCCTGATCGCAGCATACCACCTTCTGTCTCCACGGCTCATCCTTTACTGGTGTTGCTGGCGGAGCCTTTGCAGCACGAACTGCTTTCTGCCAACTTCTGTCTTGGCTGCCACCACACTGCGCTGCCAGACCGTCCAAGGTCTGCACACCTCCAATCTTCCTTCACGCTCACTCAGTCGCTCCTCAGATCCATTGGGGGTCTTACATTTCGCTCGCCCCACTCTACATGCTTAGTCAGTGGGATGAACCAGCCCCTAGATTGCCTCAGCCTGCGCTCCTTCACGGAGCCGCAGTTTGTGCTGCCTTCACCTTCCTGGTGTCTGTATCGTCTCCCATGACTGCCTTTTCCCTTCTTTAACCTCCTTGTGTTCTTTTTTTCTTCCCTCTGTCCTGCCGGTTCATAAATATATATCTCCGTGGGCGCAGCCCTTTATTAACATGCTGCTGTAAGCCGATAAAGCAACAGAGAACGATCGGGTGCGACTCGCCCCAATCACCTCATCAACTCCCCACAGTGGTGAAATTGGGTTTTGAAGTACGAGGGATATCCAGAAAAAAAGGTTACAACAGCTGTTAAAAATCAAAAAAATAATATATTTTAACCAAATTTACAGGGTAGGTTCCAAAATATGTGTTTATTTCTCAACATAATCGCTGTCAACTTTGATGCACTTCTTCAGCCTGGGCACCAGCTTTTTTATACCCTCGTCGAATACGCTCCGCTCCACCTCCGAAAGCCACTTCTCCACTATCTCCTTCACCTCCTCATCGTTGGAAAAACGTTTCCCACCCAAGAATTCTTTCACAATTCTTCCACAAGCTGACGATGGATCTCGGCCGCGGATTTGCGACGCAAAGTGAGGAACTTGATGACCGAACGAATCTCGCATCGGCGGTAGGTGGAGCAAACGGCCTCAGCAGAGGTTGACAAACTCGCTTGCTGTGATGACATTTCACAAGTGACTGACGCGGTCCCGGGCTTATTTTGACCGTTAGGACCCCCCCCCCCCCTACACGCAGGTATGACAACCTTCGAAAAAAAAAATTCCCTGCACCCTCCAGGGCACTTGTAACCTTTTTTTCTGGATATCCCTCATAATAGTATTATTTCTAGAAGTTGCACTATTTTATTGTTATTTATTAATTTAAATATTATGCAGTTTAATGATGGTAAAGTTGTTTAAAAAGTCACTTTAACGTGTCAGCGGACAGAGATTGTTAACATTAACAGAAAGTGTAGTTGGTTTTCAAAAAATATTTACTATTTATTCCTTTTCTAAGACATGTTCAGTGCAATACCACTTTTGACAGCACCTCTGGATATTTTATCAAGTCTAAATGCTTCTTTGGATGGTTGACAATATGTTGTCAAAATTTTAGTTTAAGATGTTTGCAAAATTTGTTCAATAAAAAGGTTCTATATTTTGACTGCAACTGTCATGCAATGTGATTCCTTCTCTTCATTAGTGTCCCCCTCCTTGAAAACTATCACTTTATAGGGCCATGTAAACCTGTGTTAATAATTTTGTGCACATTAAAATGTTTTTTTGTACAATGTACAATTCTCACGACAGTGGAATAGGTTACTCTTAGCCAGTCTACTGCAGTAATTGCAGTTGGAAATGTTGTTAACTCATGCATTAAAAAAAATACCGTTGAATACAGTGAAACTGGTACAATTTTGAAAAATACCGTGATATAGAATTTTTTACTCACCTCAGTAGCTGAGGTCTGAAGCTGGAGATTTAGACTGTTAAACACAACACACACACCACAATCACTAAGGCTATGTCCACATTAAGTTTTCATTTTAAAACACGTACATTATTGTCCAAACTACCCCAATGTTTTTAAAGAGTAATGCAGCACGCATGCTTGCACAATGCAACACACTTTCTGTGAACTATAGATCAGCACACAGAGAGTGTAAATGAGTTACATTTACAAAAGCAAATTCATTCTGTGAAGGTGTCTTTATAGTGGAACATCGGTGCTGAGCGCCAAAACAGTTACATTCTCTGCTCTTTACATGGCTCTTTGAGTTGACCAACTACTCATACTCTGGATGACATGTGGATAATGCCATCCCATACAGCAGGCATGGCATGGCATGACTCAGTGATAATTGTGAAATACCCATATGGTCAACAAGTTCGTGTTGACAAAAATCAGAGAATGGACAGAACTTTCAAAGAAGCAGGTAGAGAACAATTCCTCAAACTCTGCCTTTGTAGCCAGCACCATTTAAGCACACAGCTCCAAGAGGATAGCTCTTAGAAATCAAAATTGACGTAGAAGCCAGTCATCATAATCATCATCATCTATAAATAATCGCTCTGTTCTAATTCTTCCATTTGCGAGGTCTTCTAATAACACTAAAGCAGCTATGGTAGTTGAAACAGTTTGGCCATTCTGTTAATTATACCGTTACAGAATGGTTACAATCAAGTGAATTAAATTTGTAAGTGATATGTAATTAATTTCGGTGTATATGAAAATTCCCACATCATGGATACAAATATGAAATAGAAAGGGTAACCGCACAAAAACAGTAGCACTGCTATGATGCTGGGTGTGCCACCCATTTGCAAAACCAAGCAGAAAAGTGCATACACATGGTGTGATGCTGCTATGAAAATGTGCAAGATTTGACGTCAAGTTTAGGTTTTATACATCTTGAAGGAAGCGTGGAAAATAGCATATGCAACATTTTTGTGTGTCCACACCATTTATACATGAGGCCCCGAAGAGGAAGCACACCGCAAGTATGTAGCAAAGAATAAGCCAAAAGTGCCTCAAGTAACTACTTACATTTACTTAGCTTTGACAATAGTTCTTTAAGTACTTTAAAGCTGGTTAACAAGAGAAATTCATTTAAGTGACTATTGCTGAGACAAAAGAGCCACTGAATTTCTTCAGACAGAACAGACAAATGACTAAACTCATTTGACAGTTGCCACCATTATTTGACTTCAGTGCACTCGCAAGTAATAATGTTTCAGTACATCAGCTAGGTAAATATGATAGACTAGTTTGTTAAATGCACTTGCTAGCTTTACTCCAGACTGAGTTGCATTTTCACCCTTTGTTTATATATTTATGCCAGGGCTAGCAACTTGCAACTGTAAATCTTAAAAAAAAATAAATAAATAAAAAATTCTTGTAGCAATTGTTAAAATTGGGCAGCAATAACATCCTATATAAACAAATGCCACTTTTATAAAGCCATTTTCTCCAATCATTAAATTTTACATGAATCACAATCAATCATGCTGTTTCAATAATAAGTATTTTATTAATCCAGTTCTGCTGATTCAAACTGAGAGTTCATGGCACAGCAGCAGCACAGGGGTTGGGTTTTTTGAAGAAACAGTTTTTGTTGAAGTTTAGACTGCCAAATGCACAGCTCAGCAAAATCCTGGCTGTAACATTAAAAAGGTATGAAATACGTATGTCTTAACTAAAACAGTTATGGACTATTTCCACATTCTCTCAAGTTAGTACGGGCAAGCTGATCTCCGCCCTGCCTCCCTCAATGAGTGTGTTATCCTGAATGCTGCCTATGAAGTCTTGCACAGTCTTCACCTCCAATGTATATATATATATATATATATATATATTTTTTTTTTTTTAAGCAGATGAGGTTTCCAGTGAACACATGTGTATGTTACACAGAACCTTTTGCACAGAATTTTGAATGGATTATTAAAGTACACTTGTGTGGTGACACATACATGCGCATAAAAGACAACTTCAGGGCTCATCCAACAGTACAGTAATCCCTCCTCGATCGCGGGGGTTGCGTTCCAGACCCCCCCGCGATAGGTGAAAATCCGCGAAGTAGAAACCATATGTTTGTATGGTTATTTTTATATATTTTAAGCCCTTATAAACTCTCCCACACTGTTTATAAATATTCCCTGCAGAGTTATACAGCATAATCCCTTTGTATTCTCTTAGATATTAGGTAAGATTCATTGAAATTATGTATATAAACACACTGTTTATATACAGTAAAACCTAAATATTATTTTAAAGATATTGAGTGTCTCCGATATCACATATGTTACAGCCATTACGATAGACAGACCACCAGCAATAAATACGTACAATGCAAGAAAAATAGTATACAGTAAATGTGTGTACAGTGACACTAAACGTACATGTACTAAGCACTGTAAGAAGAAAATTAATTATGGTTACTCACCAACAATGACACGATGACTTGTCCGATAACAATGAGTTTAATTTTACTGCACAACAAAGGAGAGCGTTACAGCCCTTGTAAAGGAGCCACTTCAGGCGATTGTGTAGCACTGCCATTGTTCTTCTGGCAGTCTTCAATCCAAATCCCTAAAGCAGATTCCATCCAGACTACTGCCTTATTACATCCACTTACAACTCGTTTTGCACCCTGGTTAAAAGGACACTGCGGCCGTAGATCTTATATTCCTTTCCTACTTTTTAAATAAAAAGAATCGTAGCCTTCAACAAATCCAAAACGTTTACCTTTTCGGCAATCGTTAACATCTTCTTCTTGCGCTTGGGCACGACCCCTGAAGTAGTAGCAGATTGTTTTGGAGCCATAATGAAGGACTTGACTATGCACAAAGATAAACACAAAAGAGCACAACTCTTTACACAGCAAAACACGTTGATGCTGAATGAGCGAGACGAGACTTCCTGGTTAACACTGCATTCAGCACGCAGGAACTCAACTGCGTGCTCTGATTGGTTAGCTTCTCAGCCATCCGCAAATAGCGTCCCTTGTATGAAATCAACTGGGCAAACCAACTGAGGAAGCATGTACAGGAAGTAAAAAGACACATTGTCCGCAGAACCCGCGAAGCAGCGAAAAATCCGCGTTATGTATTTAGTTATGCTTTCATATAAAATCGGCGATAGAGTGAAGCCGCGAAAGTCGAAGCGCGATATAGCGAGGAATTACTGTAATTACACATCAAGCCAGGGGTTGGCGTTGTCACTCTGTTCCTTCTCTTCCTCCCTCTGAAGAAAGGATTACTGCATGGCAGACCACCACCAACATCACCTTTGCCTTGTCTTCTTGAAAACCAGCTCCATCGCCATCTAGAACTAGTTTCACACTGACTTGCACAAGACTACTACACTTGTTTTTTTTTTCTCCCATTGATTTCATTTTTTTCGTTATACAGGAATTACCTAGGTGCCACAACTCTTTATGATCTTTGTTGACTCCCTATTACAGTGGTAAGGTAGTGATCAAGACATCTTGTAGGTTACATTTTAAAAAGTGAAAAGCTGCTGACAAATTTATATAGTGCCTTTATCAAGCTCACAGCACTTAATATCATTGTGCATATTTTCAGCCCTGCCCATCATGGGTTTTACAAACAATGTTCAAATGTGATTATGACAACAAGCAACTCTAGGGAAAAAAAAAACACACATCAATGTGTACAGCTGTGCTTGAAAGTTTGTGAACCCTTTAGAATTTTCTATATTTCTGCATAAATATGACCTAAAACATCATCAGATTTTCACTCAAGTCCTAGCAGTAGATAAAGAGAAACCAGTTAAACAAATGAGACAAAAATATTATACTTGGTCATTTATTTATTAAGGAAAATGATCGAATATAAATATACAAGTGTATATTTATGCAGAAATATAGAAAATTCGAAAGGGTTCACAAACTTTTAAGCACGACTGTAGTCACTGACCCTTAAGACTAAGCACAAAGCTGCACCAACATCAGTAGTGCAAAAATTAACTGTTACTAAAAATTTTTTAAATCTCATTGCAAAAACATGGAATCCTGGCTTTTACCGCAGTCTTCTATTCAAGAAAAAATGTGGTGCCCGTCTCCTGCAATATGATTTCAGTTGGTAACATTTTATTCTTTACAAAACATTACGCTGCTTTATGTCAAATAGGAGTAGCAGCTGTATTCATGACGTCTTTGACATCATCTCAGAGTTATTCAAATGGGATCTGTCTCTTCAGCACTCTCCAAAACCACAGCATGTACACAGTGACACTGTCGTCATCCTGCGTCACACCCATCTCAGATTTAAAAAGTAGACAGACTTCACGCACAAGTGAGAAAGCAGCAAGTGAACACATGGCCAGGTCAGCAGTCGGTTTTAAATGTTCCCTGCATCAACCAGCAGGCAACAGATGCGTTGTGCGAGAAGGCCGCAAGTTTGTCATTGCACTGGAAGCAGACAACCGGTCCCTGTCTGCATTAGCAAAGGGTCAATGTATAGCACGGCTGGGGGGGGTTGTCAAAGTCTCAAAAATCTCACAGTATATATATATATTTTTAAATACATGTGAAATTAGTCAGAGTGGATCCATTATAACTCTGACTTCTAAAAGAACACAAAAAGAGGTTAAGTCCATTATTAATCAATTTTTTTTTTTTTTTTTACTTTTAGGCTTTTCTGACATATCATTTATTGAGAACTCTCCCTGTGTCTTCTATTTTCTCTAGGTATTTCAGCTTTCCTTCCACATTCTTAAAGCCTTGTAGGTCTCATTACAAAGTCCCAGTATAAGGGTGGGCATGTGCAAGTGGACTCTACAATGCACTGGAACCCTGCCCAGGCCCATTTCTAGCATTGTGCCTAGTACTACAAGGATAAGCAGTCACTCTGTGCTCCTCTTTGACAATGACCATGACTTTATTAGTTTGCCATTGAACATATTTAGTTAGAGATTACTATGAACTACTGCCAAAACCAAAGGATATTTCTAATCAATCATAATAGAATGTAAAGGTGAATTGTGGTATCATAGGAAAGGCTTCCTACAAAGTGCGTTTTTCTGCTGTATTACTCATCTTTTTAGAGGTAGGGAAATGGCAGGCAACGCTACAATCACTTTTTCTTGAAAGCTATCCTTGAACATTGTCCATCTATTTATGTAATCTTCCTTTTCAGTTTCAGTTTTTAAAGTTTAGTCACAACATTAGGCGACTCAGTTTCTGTAAAGTGCCTCTCACAGAGATGGGGGCTGAAAACGGCAAAGAATAAATGCAGAAAACCATTTGCAATGTAAGCTCCAATTGTGTTTACACTAAACCACTGCTTTATTTGGTCCTTGTTCTTTTACTATCCCACATTAATTTTTTTTTCTATTTTTGTACGGGCGGTGTTGCAAGTGAAAAGATTGTAGAAAAAAGTGCATAAAAAAGTTTAGAATATAGTATAAGTATTGTTACTGTTATTGATGCATATTCTTACCTCTAAAAAAAATAAAGACTTTTATGAAGTGTGTTGTAGTCTAGTTACATTTTTCCCTACATGAGTGGTGGTCAATTAATGAACTGGCAACAACAATTTGTAATATTAAGATAAAATGAAAAAGCATATAGAGGATGAAGGGTGGGTTTCTGTCAGCATATGCCCTCCTGCTGCCCGAGGACCGACTGTCAGCCTCCAGCTGCTGCTAGCTTGTCACCCAAAAGTCGATGTGCAAAATTGTTGAACCATGCAACCCATTTCGAAATATCAAAACATTCTAAAAAAAAAAAAAAAAAAAGTCAATAAATAGGTTTCGTAAATAAATAAAATTATTTAAAAGAGAACCTACTAAATTATTTGTCGTTTAAGCCATTAAGAGTAAACGTATCCAAAGCCTTTCCAATTTAATCTGTTTTTTTTTTGTTCCATCATTATTGTGATTGTAAGCCAAACATGACTGGTATGTGCAACCTTAGGAAAAAAAAAAAAATTGGGTGTTGGTGAGTAATACCATAAAAATGGTACGTTCATTTTGAAGTTTTCACTTTTAAATGTGTTCATATTTGCATGTGTAGCTTATTTTGACAAGGCAGCACAAATCAACAGAACAGGAGCAGCCGCGGACAGACCACTGTTTTGGCCGCTTTTCTATCAGGACACCTCTGCCACTGGTAATGGAATACCTGCTCATACAAAGGATGACTCATCCTTTGGCCAATAAGAAAGAAACAATCGATTTTTTTGTGTTACTCTGCATGCACCAAAAAGGTACCATGCTACAGTTATTTTTTGTTATACTTCATACTTAGCCCCCTTACAGTGGCTCCAAAGGAAAAAAAAAAAAAAAAAAAAAAAAAAAAAAAACCACACACAATGAAATTAAACAACATGCAATTAAGAACTTAAAAGTGAAAGGATTAAATTAACGGCGGTTTGTTTTGAACTTTACACAATGTCTTAGCGGACTGTCCATACATTTTATGTGTTTAGGAGAGCGAGATGTTTTGGAAGGCTCACAACCTTCAGATTTCGGCACTCTTGGTCATAGATTTGGGGTTGAGGAGGGAAGCACGGAATTATGAAACCCCTCCCCTCTTGAAGAATATGAATAAATACAAAACAGCTTTGCACAATATAAACGAAGCAGCCCCCTCGAGATGGCAGTGCTTTTGAGTTTTTTTTTTTAAAAAAACGATCATGATTTTGCTATGGAAGCATCAAGTTAGATTAACAACCGAGTGTGGAGAATGTTATGCCCTTATAATGGAAGAATATTTAGGCCAAAAATAAATCGAACTGTGAAATATGGCAAAAGCATAATAGCACTAAATATGGGAGTTTGCAAGTTCTCCCCGTGCCTGCAGGGGTTTCCTCCCACAGTCCAGGGACACGCAGGTTAGGTGCTTTGGCAGTACTAAATTGTGTGCGTGTGTATGTTCACCCTATGCTGGCTGGGATAGGCTCCGGCAGACCCCCGCGACCCTGTTCAGGACTAAGCAGGTTTGAAAATGACTGACAAAGGTGCTGATGACACTTGACACATGTTCAACTCCAGTTTAACAAAGGCATCTTTCTTTACTCAAAACTAGTGTAGCCCAATGGCACAGAACCCTCTGTAGTGCCCATTAAACATCGAATTCCATTCACTAAATATGGAAATGTGACAACTTTGCCCATCAATTGTACACATGTACCCAACTCATATATAACAAAGGCATCATCTTGTCACAAAGCAGTGAAAATTGGGGCTGCCCAACATCACCTAACACTTTACTGCGCCCATTAAACATCAGAGTACATCTTACGCATTAGATATGACAGTCTGCCAAGTTTGTAACTGAGCTGGGCAAAACTGAACTGCCATTTCACAAAGGCATTTGTCTTGTCGCCGAAATTTTGAAGATTAAGTTGGTCCAATTTAACGTTACTCCTTTGTATCCGATCAGGTATGAAATGTGGAAAACTGATTTTTTTCCCCCGCCCATTTTAGTGACGCACGTTAATATATTTTTATGCTGCAGAATATTTTAACTGGCACTTAACGTTGAAATTGTGTAAAGACGACACTGGCTGGACGCGGATAACTTCAGGCTCACGTTGTTCACATATCTCTGTGGGCTTTACGCCAGACCACCTGAAGACTCCAGGTGAAGGGTCCAATGGCGCACACCGTTAGGGAAAACTCCGATCCCCGAGACCTCCAGTAAGATCACAAACACGCCACACCGAGGCGGCAATTGAACTGACGACCAAAGCTTCAGCCCGTATACATGGAATAGGATTACTGTCAAAAACAACTCCATCGGTCCACCTTGTTGGCACATGCGTAGTAACAAAACTCGACTGTTTCTTCCTCTATAGAGGATGCCTCGTGATTCCAATGACGTATTTTTGACAGTTAGTTCACGCTTGAGAATTGTACACGTAACTTTCGGAATCGCAAGCATCATTTTTAGAAACGCGAGCGTAACGGACACGTGTGAAATGTAAATTTGACACATTATTACGAGTTATTTTTGAAAGCAACCTTACTCCACATAAGTTACCGTCTGTCTCAACGCGCCCGTTAAATTTCGCACTTGGATCCTCTTATCCGATGCACTTCCGATAGCACGCGAACGCAGTATTGTTTTACAGTTAACAAACGTCTTCTTTCCTGTAGAAGTTCAAATATATGTGGACGTATATAAGCAAGAAAACGTCTTGCATACGCATGTGTACATTTGGGTTTTCGCTAAAGGACAAATACAATAACCATGTAGAATGAACGCCGCACGACTGGAAAAAAGGCTAGTGACGGTACTTCAACATCCTCCTCGGATAGCTAACTAATTTTCTAACCCCAACCATAGAATAAAAAAAAGTATACATTTGCTTACTGCAAATATAAACCCACATTAATTTCAACGCGGCCTCAAAAGGTTCATCGAGATTAAGATGTTAAATGAAGGATAAAAGAGTGGTCGTTCACTCGTTTTGTGCCGACGAGAAGAAGTGAAGTGTGCGCGAGTGTCCACAATGTTCAACCAAAGTTAAGAAGGTTTACGGCTGCTATTCACGCTTTCTTCCGAGTGCGGAGCACCGTAGTTTGCGTCCGGAAGAAGACATGAAACAAACGCCGTTCGTCGTATTTTTTTTCCTACGCTCTTATGAACTCGCTATATGCTTTACGCAGGTAAGTAAGAATTGTCTCGGTTATCTTCAGTTCGTTTTCTAAAATTCATGAAAAAGTGGCAAAAAGCAAAACAAATAACACCGTGAGACATTTACAAAGGGAATCTGACAGCTATAACATTAACCAAAAATAAATGTTACCACCAACAAAGCAACAGCTTAAAAAAGCAAAAACGAATACACATTTAAAATGAGTAAGAACATTTACCGGTAATGCACTTCAAACAAAGAGAGCGCGCGCCCTTGTTGAGGAAAACGCTAACACAAGTGACCTCTAAAACACGTGACACGGTGAGCACTCGGGATTGGATTGTAAGAGCGGGTGTTGAGAGTCAGCTACTCTCTTTACCAGAGTTCGGCGTCGGTTCTTCTTGGCTTGCGGGCGACCTCGGCAGCGTAGCCGACTGAGTCTTCGATGTGTGGAAAGGCACAAAGAGATGACCATCCCAGTCTTGTGGACTATTTGCCAGTTATATTTATTTCTTTAATAATACAACAGTGGAGATACCGCACTGAGCTACACAAGAACACTTTTTTTTTACCTCTATCTCCCAACTCCACCCACCAAATTTCTCCTCCCTTAAATCTATCAATTAACTTTATTGGAATTTCCTGATATGAGCTCCTGCTTAAAATTCTCCCATACCCCAGAAGAAATGTCCTCATTTCAATAACATTTTTCAGAAATACAGTAAAAGCAACAACAATGTAGGTCAACCACTATCAGACCTCACCTCTCACCTAAACAGTAATTAAATAGTAATACAGTAATTAATTAAAGGCAGATTTCCCCATAAAATGAGAGGGGTGTTCTAATAAAATCCAAAACATCAACAAGTAATGCTTGCACATAAGCTCTAATCAAAACAATACTAACAATAATACAACTTAATATAACACAAAATCCTTAAATCTTGCAGGTATGTTCCTCTGATGTGGAGGCAAGTCATTAACACAAGGAGAAGTAGCTGATGATCCTGGGCTACCTAAACGTATATAATTCCTGGGTGAACTGGGTGGTGTGGGGATTGGGTCTGTTGTAGAGGAAGTACAGCCCTGGCTTGCAACAGTAGGATCAGGCAGTTGTGCTTGTGATTGAAGCTGTGTAGGAACTGTAGGTACAACTGGAAGCACATGACTTGGAATAAGACCTGATAAGTTGTTTAAAGATGGAGGTGAAACAAAGTTTGGGTGATAATGAGAAATCTCACGATGAGGTTTTGTGACATATGGCTTCAGTCGATTGTAATGAATAACCTTTGGTTTAGTCTGGGATTTTGACAAATCATGGAGCTTAAAGATGACAGGAGGGTCATTTTCAGATGATTGTAGAGGGCAAAGAATCGCATAAGGGCCAATCCAATGTGGGGCTAATTTGTTTTGATGATATGCTGGGTTATCCATCAGTACTAGGTCTCCAGTTCTATACGGTGTGTACTTTACATGGCGATTGTAGTACAGCTGCTGCTGTTGTTGCGCCTTATTCCTAAACTAGCAGAATACCCGCGCTTCGCAGCGGAGAAGTAGTGTGTTAAAGAAGGTATGAAAAAGAAAAGGAAAAATTTAAAAAATAACGTAACATGATTGTTAATGTAATTGTTTTGTCAT
>JANRMT010062854.1:44551595-44580748 GCA_026402145.1 Polypterus bichir lapradei
TGGGCACGAAAAGCACCAGCGGCAGCCTGTCTATTAAGTTAATTTAAAGTTTAGGTTTATACCTCGCTTTGTTTCCGAAGTAGCTGTACTGATGAATATGGTAGTATGTCACTCGCTCGCTTCTTAATGTTTCGCTGCCTTCTCAATTATATAATGCATGTTTTGTTCAGCGTATTTTGGAGCTCTTCCTGGTTTTCTACATAGTGCGTTGACAGTCAGTTCACGTGATTACGTGGGCGGCGTAATGATGTCACACGAAACTCCGCCCCCACGGCGGTCAAGCTCAACTCCATTACAGTAAATGGAGAAAAATACCTTCCAGTTATGACCATTACGCGTAGAATTTCGAAATGAAACCTGCCCAACTTTTGTAAGGAAGCTGTAAGGAATAAGCCTGCCAAATTTCAGCCTTCTACCTACACGGGAAGTTGGAGAATTAGTGATGAGTCAGTCAGTCAGTCAGTCAGTGAGTGAGTGAGTGAGGGCTTTGCCTTTTATTAGTATAGATGCAGTTGCAGATCTGTAGGCATTTGTAAGTCTTGCTTTCAATGAGGCAGCATATGCTGCAGGGGTACCAGCTGTTGCAGAGGTGGAATAGCCAATTTCATTGTCAATTATGTTAAGTGGAACTCTGGCCTCCTGCCCATGAGCCAAAAAGAAAGGTGTGAAACCTGTGCTGGCATGAGTTGTTGTGTTGTATGCCAATGCCTCTTGAGGTAAATGATTGTCTCATTCTTGACCTAAGTCAAATAGATATCTAGCCAGTTCCTCCTTTAAGGTACAGTTATAACGTTCCACTGCTCCATCACATTGCGCATGATAGGGAGACGTGCAGAGATTGTCAATTGATAACAAGTTGCAAAGGTGTTTTATGAGGTGTGACTCAAATTGATGACCTTGGTCTGAGTGCAATGCTTCAGGAATTCCATGTTGTGGGATAAATTGTTCAAAAATACAACATGCAACTGAGACAGCAGTCTGATCCCTTAATGGATACAGGTTGACAAATTTAGTGTAAAGATCCATCAGCACTAACACATAATGGTGGCCTTTCGTGGAAACTGGCAGCTCTGTTTTATCTGCAGCAACAATCTGAAAAGGCCATTCAGGTGAAATAGAAACCAAAGGAGCCTGTGGGCGAGGTACAGGGGACCGCCTGGACTGACAAGCAGCACATTGTCGACAGTAATTAGCAATGTCCGAAAACATATAAGGCCAGTAAAAGGACTGTGTTGCTCTGTCCATTGTTTTGGCCAATCCATAATGACCAGCTGCTGGGTGTCCATGAACATAATGGAGTACTTGGGGAATCGGTGAGATAAGAATAATAATTTGTTTAACTGTTCTGTGAGAAGGTTGACACAAGCGTCGATACAACAGTCCATTATCTAGTATAAGACAACCAAACTGTGACCATAGTTTCCTTAGATAAGGGGATGCATCATGAAGTCTCCAAAGAGGTGGTCGGTGTCCCCTCTCCAGCCAAGAGAGAACAGTTGTAAGATCAGGATCCTTCTGTTGCTTTTCAGCAATGTTCCAATCCCTTGTATGTGCACAAGACTAGTGGTTGAAACTGGCCGTGATGTATAACTTTGAGAAGCAGTGAGCAGACCATCATGCCCTTCTTCCTGTGGGGTCTTGATCTAAAGGAAGCTTTTTAAGACCAACCAGGGGTTTATGGTCTGTGATGATGGTGAAAGGATGGAAAGCTAAGTAATGGCGGAAGTGATGGACTGACCAAACAATAGCAAAGAGCTCACGGTCAAATGTTGACCACTTTCTCTCTGAAGCTGAGAGCAAATTACTAGAATATGATATTACATGCTCTTTACCATCAATGTGTTGGGCTAAAACAGATCCAATAGCATGAAGAGAGGCATCAGTGTATAGAAAAAAAGGAATTGACAGGTTGGGAAATGCCATGATTGGTGGGGATATTAAAACCTGTTTTAGTGTGTGAAAGGCTTCATCTACTTCAGCTGTCCAGATGAATGGCACACTTTTGTGCGTAAGGTCATGCAAAGGCTCAGCGGTGTGGGCGAACTGTTTAATGGATCGTCTGTAATAGGAACAAAGGCCAAGAAAGGCTTTGACCTGAGTAGGTGATTGTGGGACAGGCCATGATGCGACCTTGTCTGTGTTTGTAGCATTTGGCTTAATGCCTTCACTCGAAATCCGGTGGCCTAAAAATGTGACAGAGGAGCGTGCTAGATGGCACTTTCTGAGTTTGAGCTTGATTCTGAGATTCACGGAAACGTAGGAAAACCTCAAATAAATGCTGATGGTGTTGGGAGAAATCCTCACTGTAGACAATAATGTCATCAAGATATATTAAACATATGCTCCAGTGTAAGCCACGGAGCACCAACTCCATCAAGTGCTGAAAACTTGGAGGGGCATTAGAAATACCCATTGACATCATTCTGAAATGATAAAGTCCAACACCTGTAGAGAAAGCAGTTTTCTCCTTGTCTCTTGGATCAAGTGGAATTTGCCAATATCCTGCAGTAAGGTCAATAGTACTAAATATTCGGGAACCAGATAACCTATCCAGTGTGTCATCAACCCTGGGAAGTGGGTGAGAGTCTTTAACAGTATCTGCATTAAGGCGATGATAATCAACGCAAAATCTGTGGGTACCATCCTTTTACCTAACTAATACAACTGGAGCCGACAATGGGCTATGAGATTCCTCAATAATATTATGCTCCAGGAGCTTCTCCACTTCCTGTTGCAACAGAACCTGGGTTGCTGGAGAAGCTCTATATGGACGTAATTTAATTGGCTTAGCATCTATCGTAAGGATACTGTGGGTGACCAGGTTTGTTCTGCCATAATCATAAGAGTGTGAGCTCAAAATATCTGAATAGTTACTTAGTAATGTTTCAAGTTGTATTACTTCTGCTGAAGACAAATACGTTTCAGACATGTCCACTTGTGGCAGTGCTTCGTTAGACGCATTACTAGCAGTAACTGCTGATACTAAGGTGTATTCCTCGTGTCCCTGGCCTGTGATGGAAAACAGTTGGCCTAAAGGACATCCTTCACTGAGGGAAACAAGGTCTGTGGATGGATTAACAACTCTGACAAAGCCTCTGCCATTGTTTACTGATGTCCCTACTCTCTCTTCTGTTTCTTTTTCCGGTTTTTCTGTGGTGGCGGCCTGCGCCACCACCAACTTACTCAAAGCACCATGATGTCCCAGCATTGATGGACTAAAAGCCAGAAGTCCACGTGATCATCATCAAGTCCTTCCGTGAAAACCATAAATACAAAGAGGACTGTTTCATTTATGTTAGGTAGATTGCCCAGAGGGGACTGGGCGGTCTCATGGCCTGGAATCCCTGCAGATTTTATTTTTTTTCTCCGGCCGTCTGGAGTTTTTTTTTTGTTTTTTCTGTCCCCCCTGGCCATTGGACCTTACACTTATTCTATGTTAATTAATGTTGACTTATTTTATTTTCTTAATGTGTCTCTTATTTTTCTATTCTTCATTATGTAAAGCACTTTGAGCTACATTTTTTTGTATGAAAATGTGCTATATAAATAAATGTTGTTGTTGTTGTTGTTGTTGATGTTAATGTTCTAGCGACAGCTAATGACAGTGTAGGGGAGTGGTGTGGCTCTATAATGCCAACAAAATTATTAACATGGGACGAAGCTATGCAGCTTCCAATAACAGAGACTGCAATTGCCATTTCTGACAAAGCTGGTACAGTCACTGATGAGACAGTAGTGGCGGCACACTGTACAGGGACAAGATGTTGAGGGGAGGAGAGAGCCACTGTGGTGTCATTAAATGACAAATGTGCATGCGGCAGGTTCAAGGTCACATGATGCTGGGTTAGAAAATCCTATCCTAAAATCACAGAGTGGCTGGAAGAATGCACCACATGAAAAACATGACAAAAGGTAATGTCTCCAATATGTACAGGGGCAGTAATAGATCCCAACATATCCAAGAAGTGCCCAGTTACAGAGGTAGCAAGGACAAATGTCTTACTGATGGGCTGAGAAGACAATGTTGGAATAGATCTGCGGCAGTCATCTGTCATCAGTGAGAGACCGGAGCCAGTGTCCACTAAAGCATGGATTCAGCTCCAGCTATTGTGAGTTGTATAAATGGAGTAGGGCTGATGTGTGCATTTGAATCAACATTATGCAGGTGGACCGATACGTGGTCAGAAATTGACATTTGGTCCTCAATACCAACTTCTAATAGTTTCCCTGACTATGCTTAGAGGAAGACAGAGTGTTGTCTGGTGTGGAAAAATGCACCTGTCTTGTGGGAGGTGTGTGATAGCTATCTGAAGTACAGTATGTCTCCAATGGTGTGACACAGTGGGTGAGGAGAGTCTATTTTGTCTGTAGAGGGGACCTGGTGATGGGGAAGAAGCTCTATGGGGTCTGTCACTATAATCAGAGTTAGAAGAATGTATTGCAGCATGGTCTCTGTGCTTACCTGAAGGAGAGCGGACAGGTGAATTATCATAAAAGTACCTGGAGGAAGAAAAATTATCATGGTGATCTGTTCGGGAATGGTAGACCTTTGGATGCTGAGAGGTTGGGGCACGGCTTCAATGTTGCCAAGAGCCAGGATCACCATTTTGAGGAAAGCAGTCATCATCAGAATAGGTGTAACGACGAGATGATGAAGCTCGGAAGGATGGTGTGGAGATGTCATCATAGAGAGAGTGATTTCTTCCTGCATAGGAATTTTGGGTAGAATTGTACCAGTCCTGACAGTGGCACTGATGGTAGTTCCGTTGTTTTGAGTGATGACCAGTGCAACAGGTAAAATCTGACATTCCACAGGCATGAGATGTGCTCCTTATTTCTTTCACTTCATGTTTAAGGTCAGAAAACTGCTGTGTGAGTTTGGCCAGTCTCTCATCAGTGTAGCATTTATTAGACTGATGTAAGTCACGTAAGTCAGTCCGGAGATCAGCAATAGCAGCGACTAAGTCAGTTATAGGATCAACAGCATGGCTGTCTGCATTGTTTTGTGTGACAGTCACTGGCATGACATTTGAAGGGGCAGATATGCTGAGAGCTAACTGAGCACGTTCACACTGCCTTGCTACTTTCAATGCAGCATCCAGTGTCACTGCGCCATGCTCATGGATTTTTAGTTGAAGAGAGGGATCTAATCTCAACACAAACCGTCTAAAAATTCCACAACTTTGAGCATCAGCAGTGTATTGTGGAAAAGCTTCAGTGACTAGGTTAGTCAAGTCTGCTGTATAAACCTCTAGTGGTTTTTTGGGTTTGAGAGGACGAGCATTCAAGTACGTTTGAAATGTGGCCCAAAACTGCTGTTTTCCAAAAACGGTGCTCAGACTAGCTTTAGCCAGCGCGTAATCAGCCTTTGCATCAGGGGAGAGGCTCTGCCAGTATGAGAACACCACGCCACTGAGTTTTGTCTGGAGAAGCTTAGCCTTTTCTAACGGAGCTACTGAAATATCCAGAGCAACTTCTAATTGTTGTATCCACAAAGTAAATGATTCAACTCCGTCGCCGGTGAAAGGTGGAGGCAATTCGACTCTAAACGGCAGTTGCGTGTTCACAGTATCGGCGATAGCCCTTTGCTGCGGAATAACAGCGGGTTGTTGCTCGTCATCCGCCATGTTTCAGAAAAAAAGCGCGCAGTAGCTTGCAGCATGTAGCTCAACTTGTAAAACTGACACCAATAGTTACTAAGGTGTCCTCATGCAATAGCAGTAATATCCATGGCGTCTATAGAAATGCAAATTAATGTCCACAAACTTAACCAACCGCCGCTGCCACCAGTGTAAAAGCGGGTGTTAAGAGTCCGCTACTCTCCTTACCAGAATTCGGTGTTGGTTCTTCTTGGCTTGCAGGTGACCTCGGTAGCATAGCCGCCTGAGTCTTTGATGTGTGGAAAGGCACAAAGAGATGGCCACCCCAGTTTTGTGGACTATTTGCCAGTTATATTTATTTCTTTAATAATACAACAGTGGAGATACCGCACTGAGCTACACAAGAACACTTCTCTTTTTTTTCTATCTCCCAACTTCACCCACCAAATTTCTCCTCCCTTAAATAATCTATCAATTAACTTTATTGGAATTTCCTGAGATGAACTTTTGCTTACCGGATGATGCAATCGAGGGTAATATTGCCAGCACTGCTGTATGATTAAACAGATTTTAAAGGAAATGAGGATCTGGCAAAGGAGTTTGACTGGTAATAATTAAAAATGAGGTGCAATGGACCTTGACAGGTAACCTGTAATAATTACATTGCCTTTTCATTATTACTTATGAAACAAATACGATTGTAGTGATCTGGCCAGAATATTCATAAAGCATGGTGAATTGGAAGGATCGTATTTTGTAAAGCAGATGTATTCTTGACACAGATTAGCACCATTATGCCTCTAGTTGCAAAGCAGCAGCCACATGATGTCCGAGGCAGGAATTCACTTACTGCTAGTGTGTGGCCATTTGTTGTGATTTGCTTGTGGTATTCATTCCATCTATGGGTTTTGTTGTTTAGTGCACGGTGATGCAGTACCATATTGAATTACTGCCCCAGTCAGTGAGTATTGGGAACAAGTACTCCTCAGCCCAATCTATACTGTATCTTTGGCTATGACAGTGTAACAACAACAACAACGTTTATTTATATAGCACATTTTCATACAAAAAAATGTAGCTCAAAGTGCTTTACAAAATGAAGAATAGAAAAATAGAAGACACAATAAAAAATAAAAATAAGTCAACATTAATTAACATAGAATAAGTAAGGTCCGATGGCCAGGGTGGACAGAAAAAAACAAAAAAAAAACTCCAGAGGCTGGAGAAAAAAAATAAAATCTGTAGGGATTCCAGACCAAGAGACCGCCCAGTCCACTCTGGGCAATCTACCTAACATAAATTAAACAGTCCTCTTTGTATTTAGGGTTCTCATGGAAGGACTCGATGATGATGGTCACGTAGACTTCTGGCTTTCAGTCCATCAATTTTGGAGCATCATGATGCTTTGAGTAGGTGATGGTGGCGCAGGCCGCCACCACAAAGAAACCGGAAAAAGAAACAGAAGAGAGAGTAGGGGTCAGTACGGATTTTGGAGCCACTATGAATAGTTATTATGATGAATTGAACATACAGAGTACAGTGGAACCTCGGTTCACGAACGTCTCGGTTCACGTACAACTCGGTTCACAACCAAAAAGCTCGCCAAACTTTTACCTTGGTTCACCACGACACACTCGGTATACGAACAAGCCAGTTTCCCTTGCCTGCCTGAGCTGAGCTGAGAGAGAGAGAGAGAGCAAGAGCGAGCGAGCACGTGCCTGCTGGGGAGGGGGAGGAGGAGATTGCTGCACGTGTTTGCCTGCCTATCTGCAGGCTGTAGTGCAAGCGAACCATCCCCCACCACAGGCAGGCTGAGAGAGAAAGAGAGAGAGAGAAAGCGAGCAAGCCGCGTGGCTGCCTGGCTTTTTCATTTAAGCAAAGCCGCTCCTTGTTCATTGTTTTCAGTCAGACGGGCACTCTCTTTATGCTCTAGAGTATTTCATGTGCTTTTGCAGTTAACTATGGCTTCTAAGCAAGTGAAGAGTGGTGAGAAGAAAGTTTTGAAGAAAATTGAAATCGAAGTAAAGAAAGAAATTAAAAGAGGTGGAAAAACTGTTTACCAGTTTACTCATTTACCAATCTGAGAACCCTCGTGCTTTCAAGCAGCACAATGTAAACAAAGCCAGACTGCCAGTAATATGGAGGGCAAACATGAAGGGTTGGGTCACAAGAACTTTGTTTTTGGAATGGCTGCATGAGGCTTTCACTCCCACCAGCTAAAAGCACCAGAAACCCAAGAAATCACAAGAGAGAAAACACCTGAAGGAAAACACTTCATGCCAGAACTCGACTCATGCAAGGTTAGTTTTCTTGGTGGTTTTTGTATTACAGATTTTTCAAAAGTTAATTTTTCAGTTCATAACGCGATTTGTTGCAATGTTACTTTTCTCTTTTTTCAAATGTTCGCTTTTTTCCCTGTGCTTAAAAATCATGAAAGTGTTTACAAATGAAGTTTTTCATAGCGCGATTAGGTGCAATGTTACTTTTCTCTTTTTTCAAATGTTTGCTTTTTTCCTTGTGCTTAAAACTCATGAAAGTGTTTACAAATGAAGTTTTTCATAGCGCGATTAGGTGCAATGTTACTTTTCTCTTTTTTCAAATGTTCCTTTTTTTCCTCTGTGCTTAAAACTCATTTTATAAAAAGTGTTTACAGCGATTGGAATGTAAGGCTAAAATAGAGTGATCTTGTTACAGTACTTTTTTGGTTGCTTGTGGTTGGTTTTTGCATGCACTTCGGATTTGTTCTAATGTTCCTTTTTTTCTGCTGTGCTTAAAACTCATTTTAAAAACAGTGTTTACAGCGATCAGGCTTTAAGTTTAATAGCGTGATCTCCTGCAATCTTACTTTTTTGGTTGCTTGTGAGTTGGTTTTTGCATGCACTTCGGATTTGTTCTAATGTTCCTTTTTTCCGCTGTGCTTAAAACTCATTTTAAAAAAAATGCTGCGCGAGCACGTGCTACAGAGAGATTAGAGAGCGCGAGCGAGCAAGCGCAGAGAGAGAGAGTGAGAGAGCACGGGCAGCTGACAGGGAAGGGATGGGGGGGAGGATAGGGGGTGGGTGGTGTGTGTGTGTGTGCGTGCTACAGAGAGAGAGAGAGAGCCCGTGAGCCAGCCTGCTCCTGTAGCTTAGGGAGGGAGGGAGGGGCTTTGGTGGTGTGTGTGCTACAGAGAGAGAGAGAGAGGGAGAGAGCGCGAGCGAGCCTGCTCGTGTAGCTGAGCAGGGAGCCTGGGTGTTTTGTGTCAGTGTTATTCAATGTTTTTACATTAGTTTACTAATACTGTGCATTCTATGGTGTAATTAACTATATTTGTGCTTAATCTTTACATATATTTACATATTTGCATACAGTTTGTACGGTCTGGAACGGATTAATTGTATTTACATACAATCCTATGGGTGAAACTGCTTCGGTTCACGACCAACTCGGTTTACGACCAAAATTCTGGATTGCTTCACTCAGTACGAGTGGACACCTGTTCTAATATAGATGTTTTCTTACCGTTGCTTGGAAAATGTCTGAGTTTAAGAGTGAACAGTGAGTTAACATCAACTTTCTTGTGAAACCGAAGAAATCCGCAATGGAATCTCTTCAGTTATTGACTGAGGCTACAAATGATTGATACTGATGGGAAAAAATATTTCATCGAAGACCCTGAATCTTCAGTAAAGCACTTGAAATGTTCAACAGAAAATAATTTCTGAAATGAGGTAGCTTGAAGTGCAACAGAGGTTAGAGGTCAGGAGCATGCACTGACAGGGCACACTGCCACACCCACCACACGACGAACCACCTCAGGATTCCAAATTAGGACCCAAGTGCAGCCATGCAATGGGTGACACCGCAGCACCACACTAGTATGAATGTGAGTGTGAGTGTTTTTTACAGATGGCTGGAGAGCCAATTCTGCCACCAAATCCTGGGTTCTCCCTGAAAGTTGGAAGACCTGCTTGCAGGGCTGGATGCAGGTTAACATCATACCCAGGACAAGGCAACAAATCCTTATATAAAGTTTGGCAGTGCTTGCACTTGCAGTGTTTGAAATATACGCCTCCACAAGTTTGGCCTGTGATGTGTGAAAACCAGCTTGAATAAACAAAGCTTTTACAAATAAATTAAGCCTTAAAAGTTTTTAGCAAGTTTAAAAAGGCAAAGCAGATACCAAAAACATTCAAGGTGTATGTACCTATTTTCTGAAACCACTTATTTCATTACATAGTTGCTGTTAGACAATTTCAGAAGAATTCTACATAAGACATGAGTGAACCCCAGACAGGGTTTCAGTCTATAATATGGCACATAAAGACACTTCTTCACACCAGGCCACTTTATTGTCACCAATGAACCTAACCTGCATATCCTTGGGAAACAGGAGTACACTAGAGTACCAAAAATAAACACCCAAACACAGTTCTAAGGACAAGTTTAATATTTATTGTATATTTTAGTTAATTTCCTAAGGGTAACATCATAATTCATACTGTTTTCATACAGTTTCGGGAGACAGAAAAAGAATCCTGGTCTAAATGTCTATAATTACTATTTTTGCTGTTATTGTAGTTTTCCCCTGATATTCCCAAAATGTGAGAATTAACTAGTGAGTGTGAAGTGGACCAGCATGTGTGTGCTTCAGAATAGACTGGTGCCCTCCTTGGGGTCAGCACTCCTTTACAAAACCACTACAAGATTTTTTGACTGTCTGAATTTAACTAACAACATCAGGTTTTCCAACATTTCTACTGGATGGAGAGTGAAGCTCTGTTAGATTTAGTAATTGATGGATTTTTTTAAAGAGTATTATGGTGGTGGACAGCTCTCTTTTCAGCTGTTCTCTGCTGAATATTTAGGTACGTTTTGGATCTCTTAGCTCTTTTAATGATTGCATAGCGATTTGCAAAAAGGCAGCCCTAAACCATGACACTCCCATCAACACACTTGACTGTGAGGGAAGGATATTTCAGCTGTAGGCTGTTATATTTGGTAAAATAATTCTCTTTTTATTGTGGCTGAAAAAGATGACAAATCTACAGATCATTTTCAAACAAGTTTTTTTTTTTTATTGCTGGAAGTAACACCACTCTTCATCTTGAGATTTGAACATGAAATAATTTGCAGTAGGATTGTTGGGGTGGTCCTAGAGTTTTTTTTTTCCTTATGTAGTTTGGTATAATTGTGAAGGACACTTGTGTCTAGGTGGAGTCACAATGGTCTTATGGTCGATTTCATAAACTTGTCCAGACTGATGAGTTCTTGAAGCAGTCTTCAGGTGTTTATTCGACATATCTTTGGTCTGGGACATGCCATACTACACGGACCAATATGTGTCAAGATGATTGGTGATTTTATGTTTCTTTCCTTTACATATTAGAGAGCCCCTTAAACGTTGTCCTAGTAATTGGCTTTTTGTTTGCTCAGTTTGGCATTCAATTCTTGACACTTTGTTCCACTAACCGAATTGGCTAAACTGAGAATCTTTACATGTTAGCCAATTCATATGTAGGGATTTAATTTCTGTAAGCGGGTGACATGAACTGAGCAAGCAGCCCCAAGACTTAAAGCCAAATGCCTACACTGGAATTCAGATTACCTTTTACTTCATGCTACGTGTTTTTTTGGTTTCTATAGCTGCTATGTAGTTATAAAGTTTGTTTTTATATCTTTTATTGAACATGATCAAAATCAATTTAAATTGTAGCCTTCTTTAACACTAGAAGCACCATGGCCGATACCAAAAAGCATTGTGCTTTGGCATCATTACAGAAGTGCATAGGTGCCAGCTTTGATACATTCAAAAAGCAATGCATAACTGGGAAGTTTGCCTGACGCAGGCCTGGTAGGCTGACCATTATAAACCAAATGTTACCAGTCAAAAAACATTCTAAATACAAAAATGACTAATTTAACCACTTATGCACAAGGTGTCTCATACCATATTTCAAAGTTGTTTATGTACAATGTAATGAAACCACAAATCAATCAAAAGCAGCAATAGTATTTAATAATGGTGAAAGTGTTTTTTTGTGTTGTCTGCTCCATTTCATTACTAAATTATGCAATTTGCATACATATACCTCGAGTCGAGCAGCACATCACAGTTGAGTTTTATCAAAGGGCCCCCCTATGTCGAGCTGCACACAGTGAAAGACTCATCACCATTGGACAGCTGAGGTTCAAAGCATTCTAATGATGTAAAGTTGTCAACGATTGGTCATTTTTACTAAAAGGTCAAAGCTGTGCGTAGAACAGCAACAAACATATTGCCTCTGCAACAGCTTATCTTTACACACCATTATGCATCGTTACACACAAAGCTCAACTCTGATTCTCAGCTAAGTATTGACTTTACTGAGAACAACATGCATTATGAAGGGCTTGAGGCAATGCTTGATTTGGAAGTACAGCTTAGCAGGACTTTGAAGCGTTGCTGCATGTAGTTCTACAGTTCAAGTGTCATGGGTTCAATCACCATACCCAGAGGCTGTCTATTGCACGTTTACCGAGCAGTGCTCTTTCAATGTCAGCTTAGTGTACTGATGAGTAACTGTTACTTGTGCGGCTCGAAATTTTATGAAAGGACCCCCTGCCTTGCCCGATCGAATGTCTCTGTATCATAGCACTTGTGTCATTGTGTCGTGAGCATATAAGGAGGAAAAAAATAAAAAAACAAAAAACAAAAACCTTTCAGATAGTGACTTCTTCATGGTATAATGTTTTAGGATGTTTTATTCCATTTCTGATTGTGCTCGCTTCACCCCGGCTCCCTCGCCAACACTTAAAGGAAAGGAAGAAACAATCGTGATTACAAAAGGGAAAGAAAATTGAATAGCAGGTGAGGGTCACGTAGGTCGAAGGGAGCTTGATTAGAAATGGGATAAATAGTCTCACAAGGCTCTTAATGATGTCGCGGGTTAGATTATATGGTAAACAAGTCTCATATGCTCACAAGCCAGCGGCGGCATCCTGTGACTCAAAAGGGACTAAAAAACGCTGGTGTAGGTGTACGTGTCTGTATGACCAGCTCTGTGATCACGACTGCCTGAACCCAAGGGTGCCAGCAAAGGCATTGTCGCCATCCCAGTAGCCGAGCAATGGAAGAAGATGGTATTAAAATGTACATATGTACTTAAGTTTATTACAGATGTGATATTGTAAGAAAAAAGCAACAACAAAAAACATACAAAACCTTTGTGGGGAAGCCACCAAAGAAGGCAGAACATGATGTGTGAAGTGCAGCACAAAAACTCCAATCTGCTGTGAGGTAAACAAAACTGTTTCAAGGACTGGCAGGAAAACTAATTTTGAAAGTAAAGGTTTGAATGAATACGTAATTATATATACAGGGGTGGGTAAAAGTAGGTTTAGAGTTGCGAGTACGTGAAGCCAGTAATCTGAGCACTTATGAGATGGTACTTAAGTGCACTGTGACATTCTTTAATAACGTTTATTAAGCTATTGAGTTAATAAAGCTATTGTGATAATCATAACCTGCATGTCTTTTTCCATACGAACAACTGTACACCTACTTCTACCCACCCCTGTTGCTACAAATTGTTTTCTTGTTGCTTCAGAATGATGTTTCTGTGTATATTTTTTTCTGAAAAATAAGTACTGTATAACTTCAACTGTAATAAATATTGTGAGAGACCATTTAGATGCAAGAAACAAAATGTTTCCAAAATGCGTCATCAGCTGTTTTCAAAAAGGGGACACCAGGTGCTAAACAGCATAGCTTTGCAATGCTAAGGGACAAGACATCTAAACATGGCACAATGAACTGGGACATGAGAGAAAATTAATTCCAGGGTTTTGCATCATAAAATGTCTTGGTCATGTACTGTAAACCCCACTTTTTTGGAGAGAAATCACTAAAGCACAAATTCTTTTTTTTCTTTAGTTGATTTAGTTGATCATATAAATCCTTTCTTTTAAAACTCTGAGGTGTTGTACTTGTTGCTTTTTAGACATTTGCAGCTCCTTTATTGCATAAACAAATTAATAGTTGTTAATTTTTGGGTATGTAATTTAGGTGCAATAATGCTAAACACTCCTTAGTGCATAAGGGATTAATATACTTGGTGACATTGAACAGCATATGTGGTGCCTCAGGCTTACACACCCACCTACAGCGAGTGCAGAGGGCCAATCTGAGGAATCAAAAACTTGATTTTTTTTTTTTTGTAGCATTTTCATAGCAAACACCATTAATTAACCAGCGGTTATATCATGTTAGTGTCACAGGCTTTTACATTCATGCACAAGTGCCAGCTTCGCCACGTTACATTCACAAAGCAATGCATAACTGAGAAGTTGGACTGAGATGGGCCTGGCAGGCTGACGATTATTAACCAGATGGTATCTGGCAAAAAAAAGCAATATAGAAAGAAATATTCTGTCTACAATAAACTAACACACACTGGTTTTTGCAGTTTTCCTTTTCAATAAGAGGCCTTTTATTTTAGAAATGCCCGGTAGAAAAAAGAAAAACAAAAAACTGACAAGGATTCTGAGTATGGAAATGAAATCAAAGTACAGAGAAAAATGTAAGGTTTAAATCAGTGAAAATGTTCAATTTTTGTATAAACTATCATCACTATAAAGAGGGTGAACAAAAAAAACAAAAAAACAACAAATACAGAAAAGGTATATACAGCACAAATAAAAAAGGATCCTGGATATACAGTAAGAGCCACAAGAAATTTTCATTTGCTTCAGGATGAAGCCCAATTCTAACTCTACTACTCGGCACATTTGGCACACTGCAGACTACACAAGGAACAAGAGAAACTGTTGAAATCAACTACCATGTATGAAGGCACAGCAGAATCTGCTATTCAAGTACCAGTAATCATCTCTGTCTCACTGTATACACATCGAAGTCTGTACAATAATGTTTGATATCTGGACCAACCATGTAATATCTCAGAGCTGAACAGCTTTTAGCACTTTTTATGAAATACAAACTTCATTTGTACGAACACACTTAAGTACTTATTGGTGTTAAAAAAGTAAGGCTGAATAAAAATTTAAATACAAGGTCAGCAGTTTAAGTGGGTTTTGAAAAAAAAGAAGACATGCAAAAAATCCAAATATTAACAAAAGACACATTTTTTAATCAAGGTGAAATTTTTTTTATTTAGCAGCCAAGGAGCTCTGCCTTATTAACCAATCAGATGAAGCCCTTTAGACTGCTGGCTTATTGTTGGTTTGACTGGCTTGTTTGCGAAGAAGATGAGATTCAATCTCTTCCCGAAATACTAGCATGCCAAGGTGAGCGTGGGAGGCTTCATTCATTGCTTTGGACTGCATACACATGCGGTACTGGTCTGGAGTCAGCTCGTCAGCACACAGCTTCTCGTGCCATAAATGGAAAAGACCAGCGACTGGCGTTCGGACAACAATTAGCTCACTGTGCAAAAACTTTCTGTACAGATGAACATCCTCTACTCCCCACCCTTTCACATCCAAGTCAAAGCCACCTAAACAAGAAAAAAAAAAAATTAGGGCTCACTTTACAAGTTGTATACTTCAATTCTAATAGCTAGGGTCATATCATTCATTTAGGTTTGTAAATATTAAAATGAAAATGTGGCTGCATTTCACATCTTTTGAAGTGTGTGGAGTCTGTGTCTGCTGTAAGATGTGTACCTGCTTTTCTCTTGTAATGACGCTTGTTTTCCATTTCCAACAACTGCAAATTAATGTGCTGAGCAGTAGTGTGCAATGACAAGGCGAAGATAATAGCTACTTGTGTGCATGATGTCTTCCTAACAAATACATAAGGCCCCAACTCCACTTTGTGATATGTAAACTTCACAAGAAGTTCAATTTGTCAATTTACTACTTGCTAGCTTGAAATAATCTATTTCATAAAACTGCTAAACACATCACTTATATATACACTTAGAATCTTTAAATGTTCTGTTTTGTTCTGCAATCAGTAAATCTGTAAGGCCATGCAGACTTTCAACTACTGATTGTTTTTGAGAAATGCAAGTTGAAAATTAAGTGCCAAGTGATTCAGCAATGAACAGCAACAACATTTATTTACAGTCATATGAAAAAGTTTGGGAACCCCTCTCAGCCTGCATAGTAATTGACTCTCCTTTCTACAAAAAAGATAACAGTGGTATGTCTTTCATTTCCTAGTAACATCTGAGTACTGGGGTGTTTTCCGAACAAAGATTTTTAGTGAAGCAGTATTTAGTTGTATGAAATTAAATCAAATGTGAAAAACAGGCTGTGCAAAAATGTGGGTCCCCTTGTAATTTTGCTGATTTGAATGCATGTAACTGCTCAATACTGATTACTTGCAACACCAAATTGGTTGGACTAGCTCGTTAAGCCTTGAACTTCATAGACTGGTGTGTCCAATCATGAGAAAAGGTATTTAAGGTGGTCAATTGTAAGTTGTGCTTCCCTTTGACTCTCCTCTGAAGAGTGACAGCATGGCATCCTCAAAGCAACTCTCAAAAGATCTGAAAACAAAGATTGTTCAGTACCGTGGTTTAGGGGAAGGCTACAAAAAGCTATCTCAGAGGTTTAAACTGTCAGTTTCAACTGTAAGGAATGTAATCAGGAAATGGAAGGCCACAGGCACAGTTGCTGTTAAACCCAGGTCTGGCAGGCCAAGAAAAATACAGGAGCGGCATATGCGCAGGATTGTGAGAATGGTTACAGACAACCGACAGATCACCTCCAAACATCTGCAAGAACATCTTGCTGCAGATGGTGTATCTGTACATCGTTCTACAATTCAGCACAATTTGCACAAAGAACATCTGTATGGCAGGGTGATGAGAAAGAAGCCCTTTCTGCACTCACGCCACAAACAGAGTCGTTTGTTGTATGCAAATGCTCATTTAGACAATGCAGATTCATTTTGGAACAAAGTGCTTTGGACTTGTGAGACCAAAACTGAGTTATTTGGTCGTAACAAAAAGCACTTTGCATGGCGGAAGAAGAACTGGGGCCCTTGTTAAAGTCGAGGGTCGGATGACTTCAACCCAACATCAACAAATTCTTCAGGATAATGTTCAAGTGTCAGTCACAAAGTTGAAGTTACGCAGGGGTTGGATATTCCAACAAGACAATGACCCAAAACACAGTTCGAAATCTACAAAGGCATTCATGCAGAGGGAGAAGTACAATGTTCTGGGATGGCCAACATAGTCTCTTGACTTGAATATCATTGAAAAACTATAGGATGATTTGAAGCAGGCTGTCCATGCTCAGCAGCCATCAAATTTAACTGAACTGGAGAGATTATGTATGGAAGGATGGTCAAAAATACCTCCATCCACAATCCAGACACTCATCAAAGGCTATAGGAGGCATCTAGAGGCTGTTATATTTGCAAAAGCAGGCTCAGCTAAGTATTAATGGAATATCTCTGTTGGGGTGCCCAAATGTATGCACCTGTCTAATTTTGTTATGATGCATATTTTGTGTTAATCCAATAAACTTAATATCACTGCTGAAATACTACTGCTTCCATAAGGCATGTCATATTTAAAAAGGAAGTTACTCCTTTGAAAGCTCAGCCAGTGAAACAAAAATCCAAAGAATTAAGAATGGTTCCCAAACTTTTTTATATGACTGTATATAGCACTTTTTCCATACAAATGATGTAGCTCAAACTTTAAAGATGAAGGAAGAAAGGTTTATTAAAAAAAAATAAGACTAGGCAACACTAAGTAAAATAAGAATAAAGTAAGGTCTGATGGCCAGCAGGACAGAAAAAAAAAATATGCAGGGGTTCCAAAGCCACGAGACCACCCAGTCCTGACTGGGCTGAATGATATGTTACTGCTAAAATGTGCCTTACTGATTGTATACGAATGCAACCCTTGAGGACATTCATTTCATCTGTATTAAAAAAAAAAAATAGAGTAGAAAACAGAGTGAAAACGGCATCATGTTAAGGATAACAAGTAGTTACTGTGTAGTAAGCGTGTTTCGTTTATGAGATTTTAAACTGATTTCAAGCAGAAAGTATAAAAGGAGATAAAAATAAATGCAACTCTCTCCTTTTAACAAATTATTTGTACATGTTGGCTTAAAGTGTATAAAAGTGTAACAAATGATGTAGACAGTGCCTACTCTAGACTCTTCAGTTTTCATTATTCATATTTCCCAAGTTCATGGAGTTGAGTTTCATTCTATAGCGTGGTGGTATTTACTTGATAATGCCATATGTACCCTGGGAGCTTTGTCCATATGCAGTTATAATGTACACTGAAGATCTGAGAGACAAGCTAGATATTTACTTTATGCTCCCCAGTGCTCCACCTTCTTTTTCTTAATAATTAGCACAATTATTTTCTTTCCTTTTTCAAATTTTTATGCTCTAATTATATTTTTGATTTTTATTTAAATTGTTGACAGATTTGGATTGGACCCTGAGGCCGCTGACCATATTAAGTAATAAAAGCCAAGCAAATAAAAAAGTGTCATTCATCCACTGATTGGCTGAAAAAAACGTCTCTTGAGAAAAAACATGTAGGGACTCCAACCCCAACCTGTATTCGACAGTACTCACCAATGCTCAGAAAATCTTCCCGGTAATGACAAGTCATTCCAAAACCAAAATCTCGCCAAAAACCTGTATCTTTTTTATGAATCTGAAATGACACACACACTTTGATATTATTACTTTCAAATTACCTTTTATATTCTTAATCATAACAACTCAACAACAGCCATAAATATTTACATTTCTACTGCTTAGAATTAATGCTGTGAGCCACTAATGTACGTCCGTGTGAAATAGCCAGATGACAATAAATGAATGGCAGTATTGAAGATCCTGTCATTTGTAGTCTAACAGACACAGGAGTACAGTTAGAGAGATTCAACCTGACAATCACCTGCTTGCATACAAGCAACTTCTCTCCCAACTGCTGCCTTCAATTCTGTATAAAAGGTAAAAACTGAAGGCTATCAATAATTTTAACGTGGATACCATAAACAAAAGTGTCCACAATAAAAGCAAACTATTACTAAATTAATGAAAGGAAATTAAGCTAATTTATTTAGGGAAATAAATTCTAGTAAAAGTGATAGCCCATGCGGGAGTCCTGTGTTATTTGGTGCCTGGAGATAAATCCAACAAGGCGCTTAGCCCCCCAGTGAACACAAACTGTACTTGCAGATAAATACAGGAACACTGCATCATTACCACCTGGTTTTATTGTGTAAAGTGCAGTAATAAGAAGTCTCTATAATCACTTATAAAATAAATTAATAAAACAAAAAATAATACGACACTGAAATATGAAAATTACTGCACACAAGATTTTAAATTGCAAAGTATAAAAACCAGTAAATAAATGAATCAAACACTGTGCCATTGCTTATAACACTTAAAACCCGACTTTAAAACCTGACCCCTATTCCCCACTCCCCCAACCACATGGTTGATACTAATGAGAGAAAGACCACTGATAGATTCTCAGATACTTACTATGAAAGACTCTGACCTTTTCATAATCGATTATGACGACATTTACTGTTCAATAAACTTTTTTCAGCTAATACCTACCCTAACAAAATGATAAGTGTCTGTGTCTGTCTGTGTGTCCATTCCATTTAAAAAGATGGCAGTTCACAAACATTTTAGTAATAAAATGCATTATATTTGTCATTCCAATAGATTGCACAAATATTAATACTGCCTTTGTGAATCCATTACCAAATGGCATATAAGAGAGACATATGAACTGAAAATGTTAATGGTGAGGGTTACGTTGATTACTTAGATTTCAACTCATCTTAGATGGGTAGCACAGCTAGTAATGAATAAATCGCCTAGGCTCTGTCACCGAGTGATATCAATCAAAGGTTATATCCAGGTAATTATTATGTGCTACCAATGTATAATTATTTATATTTTATTGGTAGTTTTCATTATTGTCTTTAATTTATTTATCTAAAGAATAACAAATCAGGCAAAATGACAGGCCTTGCACTATACTTCATTTGCTGGGATTGTGCACTTAAATAAAACACCGACTGCTTCCCAACTGCAAAGCACTGAAAAGGGTGCCAAGCCGCAGCTGCAAACATGTGTGCCATATGGATGCAAGTGTGCAGATCGGGAAGATGGAAGCGTTCATTTACACCCAACTATTTGCAACACTAGACATTTCCCATATGCTGCATATGCCACAAACCACCACTGTTGGGTCTTTGATATAGTATAACATCCTGGTGCATTTCATTTAATGGTCAGCACTTTTAGGTAAACTGTGCACTAAGAATTGTGAAGATTAGTCTCATTAATGCCTAGTTAGTGTGAGAAATGACCAATCTGTTAACTACATACTAACAGACATAGGTTGTTTTACCTTTATGGCATAGTTTAAATTACTGATGCATGACAGACACCAACTTGCTTGCTATTTTTCCTTAAAATAATAATCAAATAATTCCTTAAAATAATTACGTACCAGTTGGTGTTCAATTGGCGGGGCAAGATCTGCATTCCCATAAACAATTGCAGGATTATATAAACTAAATACCACTGGGAAAAATACTTTCTTATCTGCAACAGAATAAGATAAAAAAAAAAAAGTTTTTATTTGTTACAATTTGTATGACGTAACAGACAATAAGCAATACCATCCATATAATGATTAAGACAGTTATAGTAAAGATATGTGCAGTTAGCAAAAATGACAAAATATCCTAAAATCAGCAACAACTGTTACCAAGTTTTATAAAAACTACACTCAACCCAGAAAAGCAGCAATGACTAAAATCCTACACAAGAGGGTGCTATAAAACCTCCAATCCAACAAACTAAACACCTCAACACAGCTTAACCCAGCCACACAGTCAAGCAATGCTAGCTAGCAGTTCAGCATAATGTTCCTTAGGAAAAAAACATCATTGCTTGTGATCAGGTGAAGGATTGTGATATTGGTAACATTTCAGTTTAGCTACTGCAAAAATGCACCTATGATGTAACAAGACCTTAACAAAAGTTTCTTTTGGTGTTAATGACATAAAGCATCAGTAAAGTAGTTATCCATCTCTGTGCAGTGTGGCATTTGGTGTGCTGGGAAAATTACTTATGAATATGAAGGATTCACAGGCCATATATTGAAATATGTCTAATTTGAGACATTTCTGACTGTTCCAAAGCGAAGTTACGTTAGAAGGCCACATGGCACAGATAAATAACCAGTTAACTGATGCTTTGCAAGTGTCACTAAAACCAAAAGGAGCCTTTGTTAAACCTAAAGTATTACTGTGACACTTAATATTGATATTTATAATTCTGTACAATTTGGTTCATTTCAGAAATTCACAGGTTTAGTCTTGTGTGCTATGGCTGAATGTTTGGTCTCATCCAATTTCTTCTTTTAATTGGAGTCCTAACTTCATTAATCATGCAGTTATTTTCCAGTTTCTATGTTTTCTTATCAATTCAGGAACTTTAAATTAGATAAGCTAAACTATTACAGAAATGTAGCTAACACTTAAGTTGAATGGAGTAATTTACTGGGTTTTATCTTGTTTTTTTTTTTAAGATTTTATTTTCACTCACTTATCCATGTGTTCCAGTTACCAATGAACCCACTGTGGATGTGACACTGAGATAATTTCAGCCTTTTATGATTTAGTGTTGCTTGCCCTGGTGTCTACTCTGCTTATCGGTAATTGTCATTGTTGGGATACAATTAAACAAACAATATCAACAGAAAAAAATAAATTAATATGAACTGTTACAAAAGAGTGATAGCTATTTAAAGGTATGGCAAAAATACAAATATATCTAAACTTCCTATAAAAATAAATCTCTAAGTACTGTATCTTTCTGAATGTAGAACAAGAAAAAATAGACTAGCTAATTAAACAGTGTGATCTATCAGCCAAAAAAAAATTCAACAAATCCGGATATTTTCCTTTTATGACTTGACCAAGAGTTCAACTGTGTTGAAACAGTAAGGCCCTTAAAATCACTGCATGGTGGGCACAGCAAAGCGAGACTGGTTGCAGTTACATCAGGATGGTGCACATATGCACTAAAACTAAGACATTGGACTTTTTCTTCATCCCACATAGATGATGGGTGAAGTAATTTACAAAACTAATCAATTAAATTAATCAATTAAGTGTGAAACACTTTGTACTATTTTAATTACAGGTACTCAGGTATCTTTTACCAGGATGTGGATGAAGATGTGACTGTGTTTTAACCTCTTTAGTGTTACATTGTTTCTCAGAAAGACATGTAAAAAGTGATGCATTTTTTGGCTCTCATCTTTGTACTGTAAAATGTGCAAAACACTAAAAATACAAAGTCAGAAGTGTAGAAAGTATAATAATGAATAATAAAAATAACAATATGAACACCACACAGCAGGTGTGCAAGTGTCACTTCCAGGTTCATCAGAATCACTTTTGTTTTTGCTGTTTCAATTTCATTGCCTGAAGGCAGATTCACCTTCTCATCACTGCTGATGGGAGATGTTACTTATGAGACTAGGAGAAGACGCTCGAGCCTGATGGTTATGCAAGACTTGGGACTAGCGCTATTGGTACTTTTACAGCCTGAGTACTCCTCGGGACTTACATGAGACGCATCTATACCATTGCCCGAATGATACTCGGGATGAATGTTGAGGTTAAGGAAAAAAAAAGGAGACAGAGAATACTTTTTTCAATAAAATGTAAAGAGGATTTGTTGATTTTTAGAGACTTTTCTTTGTAGATTTTTTTCAAGAAATAATAGGATGGATGGGAACAGTGAAGCCCATTGTTGAGATATTTGAGCATATTTATTAATGGGATTTGAAACCGAGCTTTGGCTAGGCACGCCAATGATAATCATAGTGTGCTCCAGTGTTGCACTGTATACAGTGGTGTGAAAAACTATTTGCCCCCTTCCTGATTTCTGATTCTTTTGCATGTTTGTCACACAAAATGTTTCTGATCATCAAACACATGTAACCATTAGTCAAATATAACACAAGTAAACACAAAATGCAGTTTTTAAATGATGGTTTTTATTATTTAGAAAAAAAATCCAAACCTACATGGCCCTGTGTGAAAAAGTAATTGCCCCCTTGTTAAAAAATAACCTAACTGTGGTGTATCACACCTGAGTTCAATTTCCGTAGCCACCCCCAGGCCTGATTACTGCCACACCTGTTTCAATCAAGAAATCACTTAAATAGGAGCTGCCTGACACAGAGAAGTAGACCAAAAGCACCTCAAAAGCTAGACATCATGCCAAGATCCAAAGAAATTCAGGAACAAATGAGAACAGAAGTAATTAAGATCCATCAGTCTGGTAAAGGTTATAAAGCCATTTCTAAAGCTTTGGGACTCCAGCGAACCACAGTGAGAGCCATTATCCACAAATGGCAAAAACATGGAACAGTGGTGAACCTTCCCAGGAGTGGCCGGCCGACCAAAATTACCCCAAGAGCGCAGATGCGACTCATCCGAGAGGTCACAAAAGACCCCAGGACAACGTCTAAAGAACTGCAGGCCTCACTTGCCTCAATTAAAGTCAGTGTTCATGACTCCACCATAAGAAAGAGACTGGGCAAAAACGGCCTGCATGGCAGATTTCCAAGACGCAAACCACTGTTAAGCAAAAAGAACATTAGGGCTCATCTCAATTTTGCTAAGAAACATCTCAATGATTGCCAAGACTTTTGGGAAAATACCTTGTGGACTGATGAGACAAAAGTTGAACTTTTTGAAAGGCAAATGTCCCGTTACATCTGGCGTAAAAGGAACACAGCATTTCAGAAAAAGAACATCATACCAACAGTAAAATATGGTGGTGGTAGTGTGATGGTCTGGGGTTGTTTTGCTGCTTCAGGACCTGGAAGGCTTGCTGTGATAGATGGAACCATGAATTCTACTGTCTACCAAAAAATCCTGAAGGAGAATGTCCGGCCATCTGTTCGTCAACTCAAGCTGAAGCGATCTTGGGTGCTGCAACAGGACAATGACCCAAAACACACCAGCAAATCCACCTCTGAATGGCTGAAGAAAAACAAAAGACTTTGTAGTGGCCTAGTCAAAGTCCTGACCTGAATCCAATTGAGATGCTATGGCATGACCTTAAAAAGGCGGTTCATGCTAGAAAACCCTCAAATAAAGCTGAATTACAACAATTCTGCAAAGATGAGTGGGCCAAAATTCCTCCAGAGCGCTGTAAAAGACTCATTGCAAGTTATTGCAAATGCTTGATTGCAGTTATTGCTGCTAAGGGTGGCCCAACCAGTTATTAGGTTCAGGGGGCAATTACTTTTTCACACAGGGCCATGTAGGTTTGGATTTTTTTTCTCCCTAAATAATAAAAACCATCATTTAAAAACTGCATTTTGTGTTTACTTGTGTTATATTTGACTAATGGTTAAATGTGTTTGATGATCAGAAACATTTTGTGTGACAAACATGCAAAAGAATCAGAAATCAGGAAGGGGGCAAATAGTTTTTCACACCACTGTATGTTTGGGAGTTATTATCCTGAAGGGACACAAATCTATACCAAGGTCTCCAGCAAAGTCTTTTTAATGGTAACACCTACAAAGAGCTTTAGAGTCCCCTCAGGGGAACACAAAAGGAGAAGAGGAATGACATTTTACCATACTTCACTGAAGGAGACAGAATTGTGCCTTGAAGGCCGCCTCAGATATTGCTGTGGATAGCCGATCTGCTGGAGAGCAAAACCTACACACTCTGTTAATTGAGTATTGTAATATAAGCAACCAAATCTGTATCAATGTCATGAGTGTAGAATGACAAGGGCTTCCTAGAAATTTATGTACAATTATTTTCAGTGAGACTGCAGCATAAACAAATGTTAAGATAAGAGTGACGGCTTTAGGGAGACTTAAAATATACAGACTCTTTGAACAGACAGAACTATGTCGTTAAGGTAAATAATACAGTTTTGTCAGCTTGTGCATGGCAAATGTCAAACATAAAAAATGGAACAATTCCTAAATATTACTAAATGCATATTTTGACAAATTTTAAATTGATATTACAAATTATCCACACCTTATAATTGTTAATATAATCAAAAAATTTACATCACAACTTTCCCCATTTTAAAGAGGACACACACGTCACATACTTGGAGAGGCATTGAGACGACAGGTGTTCAGGAAATCAGCCGTAAAATAAACATCAACATCGCAGAAAAACATCAGCACATTTCCTTTGATCCAGGAGCGGACTGCAATATCCAGACCATGTCCACGTGCAAATTCCTCATCCAAAGGAACTATAGTATAGTTGAAGAAATTTGTTTCACTATATAAAACAAATGAATAAATTAAGAATTTAGAAAACTTACTAATGTTTAAAAATGTGCTGTAACTGATTAAGAGTTTTGATCCTCTCTCTTACAATGTACAAAATGAACCAACAAATAACCACCAGCTATAAAATGAGTAACACAACCAAACCAACTCCTGAAAAATATGCATACATTCATATAAAGCTTGTGAAAAAATGCAACATTTTAGACACTGTACTGTATATTAAAGATAAATTAAGAAACACCAATGTTTAAAGTTTCCTTTATATTTACATAATACAGAAATTTTTATGTCATGGTGCTATTCCTCAACATACATTACATTACATAGTTATATTTCAAAATAAATTTTTATTGTACGAATAATAATTAAAATATATACATTTATATTAATAGAAAGTATATTGCTTAAGTTTCAATAAAAAAAAAAAAAAATCACTAAAAGAGCTGCAAGCAATTTCAAAGGAGAGGCTACTGCGTTAAATCCCTGCCCATTTTCTATTTGACAGCATTAATGTTGTGTACATGTATTTACATCTCCAAAGAGTCTGCTCTTACAAGATGTTTGGAATTGTGAACACGGGTCTTTTCTACAATTGCAGTCCTTGATGATCAGTACATTTTATTGTAAACAAAGACTCTTTCAGATATGAAGGGAAAAAGCAGGGCATCTTTTGATGTGTGCAGCAAGCTACTGGAAATGTTCTATCAGTCCATAGTAGCCAGTGTGGTGTTCTATGCTGCAGTCTCATGGGAATGCAACTTGCGCTCAAAGAAAAAAAAAATTCCCCAAATAGACTTATCAGTAAAGCTTGAGCCATCACAGCATGAATCCTGGACACACTGGAAGTTGTTGTAGAAAAGAGAATAGTGGCAAAATTGGATGCCATCATGAAAAATGCCCCCCCCCCCCCCCCATCACCTTCAGGAGGCACCTGAAGCACTTTTAGCCACAGGCTCATTCCAAAATGTGTTAAGAAGCACCTCTGGGGGTCTTTTCTGCTCACTGCTATCAAGCAATTCAGTGCTTACACCTGATGTACTTGTTAAGCTGATTTTTATTCATTTATTTACTTATTGATTGATTGATCAATTGACTGTATTATCTGTCCTATGTATTGTTGTTTTTTATGTTTCTGCTGTTGTATGCATGTGAACTTCCCCTTGGGATTAATAAAGTTTGTCTAATAATCTAATGTTAGAATTATTTTTTTTACTTTTGAGCCAATGATTCAGGTGGAATGTAAACAATGTGGCAATATTTACTTTTTTGTTCATGGTTTTTTTTTTTTAACTTGGTTTTATTGGTAGGAATGAAGTGACCAGAACTGATGACCTTTGTTGGGCTGAACTGCCTCATCAAAACCATTTTAATGTAATAAATTCCAGCAATCAGCAATGCTCCTCCTTGGACTTTCCAAAACCGAGATGCTTCCAGAAAAATTACTTTAAAGCCAGTATGGGATTATTAAAATGAATTTTCAGAATAAACTTCAGTGACTGCACTCCAAAACTTTTAAGACTTATTTTGCAGCCCCAGTAGACAAAATATAAATGTTAACATGAGCTATCTTTAACTGTATACTTGTATACTTATTTAGTGACACATATTTTATAACAACATAAAGTGTTAGCTTTTGATAACAAAAATAAAAGCAGAAAGAGCTTATGTGAGCAATATAAGAAATGAGGAAAAATAATTTTTACTTTCATTTACAGTATATATTGAAACATCATATAGTAGAGTTATAATGCTAATATTCAATTTAAAGAGAACTAACAGCTGTTACATAATGTGTCATATGTGCTAAGGCACATGTAAATGGAATGTGTACATTAAATGAAAGCATGATGGTTAAGATGACTACTTTCACATTCATTAAACAAGATTGTTAACATAAAGACCTATAAGCATTTGTACATTAAATCACATCAAATGAAAACTGTCAAAAATAAGCAAAAAAAAAAATCTGAAGTTACACTAGAATTACCAGAGCCTACGAGAAAACTTGTAAATCCGGCCCACCTTAAATCCTTTCTCACCTCTCCTCCAGCATATTTTGTCCTGTAAAAGTGTCGATAAGCAGCAAGCAGTCTGGTATCCCATCCCCCCGCCCACCACCGCAGTTCAATTCGCAAAGAAGTTTCTCAGTGCTCAGTGTTTATCTTCAAGTGAAGTGCTGGAGCTTTATAGGGCAAAAAAGTCCATCATCATTTGGAATACACACATTTCATGTGTATTCAGTATCATCAACAATCTATGTAAAAACGTTAACACAGAAACGTTTTTCATGTTTTAGTAATAATTGACAAAATGCAGACATGAAATGTATAATGTATGAAGCCTGAAATACAAATATGAAATAAACACTTTCACAAAAGGTACAAGTATAACAAAACAAGTGCACTTTTATTCTAGAATTTAACTGAAGAAAAAGAAAGCACATTACGGTAGGCGGTTGATACGACAGCTTGCGTGGTGTAATGCTAAGAACTTTTCTGTGTTAATGACGTTTTTACATAGATTGTTGATGTCACTGAACACACATGAAATGTATGTATTCCAAATGACGATGTACATTTTTACCCTATAAAGCTCCAGCACTTCACTCAAAGATAAACACTGAGCACTGAGAAAGTTCTTTGTGAATTGAACTGTGGCGGTGGGCGGGGATACCAGACTGCTTGCTGTTAATCGACACATTTACCAGACAAAAGACGCTGACGGAGAGGTGAGAAAGGATTTAAGGTGGGCTGGATTTATGAGTTTTTTCATAGGCTCTGGTAATTCTACTGTTAAAAAGCACTCATCCACTCAATGAGTTAAAGAAGTCTTTGAGATGGCTGTGGATCAGCAATCTCTAAAACATTCCATTGGCCCTGGTTAAACAGAGTCAGAAGAATAAAAATAACATACACAACTATCTTTACAGCTAAAGAATATTCCAGATACCTGACAGAAGTTTTGCGGTTATTCTTCAGTATGAATAACCAACAGTCTTCTCTGTTTTTACAATAAAATTAATAGGGTATAGTACTGAGAAAGAAAACATCAACACCCTCAATACTGCCAAATCAACACTGTGTCACTTTCAAAGAAACAAAAATAAAATATTAACAAAAAATGTCCTTGTATTGACTACGGGTCCTAAAGTAAGTCTGGCTGGATATAGGGAGCAAAACAAAATGTTGCCATAATGGAACAATTCATAATGGACAATCAAATAGTTTATGTTTACAAGCTGGCACAAATTAAAGAGATAAGTTATGAGTAGGTTGAATCCATTCTTCAGAAACAATTAAGAAAGGCAAGGTCTTTACATATTGGGTGTTCAGGATGTTGACTGCTGAAATGAAGCAAATTTGTATTCAACGTTCCAGTAAGAATCTTGAGCTAATCATTTCAGATGGGGAGAAATTTAAAAAGCATTTTATAATTCGAGATGAAATTTGTATGCAGCACTACACCTCACAGTCTAAACAATTGAAATAGCGGAAACAGGGATTCTCCAATACTAAAGAAATAAAATGTCCAAGCCAGTGCTGGTAAGAACATGTGTACAAAGTTTTATGATGTTTAGGGTGGGTTGAAAATTTGAAGAGATGACACACACACACACCCTCATTCTGAAGACTTGGCCCCATGTCACAACCACCTGTTCCCTAATTTAAAGGCATACCTCCGTGGGACATACTATGCTAATGATGACGATGTCAGGTCAGCTATAGAAGAGGGGTGGTAGAAGAATGAGGAGAGGTTTTATCCCCGTGACATAGAGGAGCTTTGTTCATGTTATAAAAAGTGTGTTAGTGTTCATGTATATTATGTTGGAAAAAAAATTGTTTTACTGGCATTTCTCTTAAAAGGTCAGATCTTAAAATAAATGTAAACACATTTCCTCTTAAACTAAACTTTATTCTTTAATTTTCATCAATAATTGGCCTTATAGACAAAATCAGGCTACTGATCTAACACTGGAAGGCAATTACCATAATTTGGCAAAAAGTATATCAATTTTTAAAGATTGACAGACCTTGATACTGTTTCCAAGATGGTTTTCACTTCAGTCAAGGATTCTTGTCCAAAGTAAACCACTGTAAGATGAACACGTTTGTCCTGCTCTATACAAACTTCTCTGCATAATACAACAAAACAGAATGTTACTTAAATGTTGTTCAGATAACTGACACCCAATTTTTCCTTCTCCACCATCCATATCATTTAGCTGTAGTAATGTATATACTATGTTATATATATATAT
>JANRMT010062854.1:44581148-44600254 GCA_026402145.1 Polypterus bichir lapradei
ATCTTGTCATCTGGGGAACAGTAAATTGTTTTTGCTAGATAGTATAGGTATGCATATATTCAGGGTGACCTGTCTAAGATGGAGAAAAAGATACTATAGTCAGCATATTTACATAAATCAACAGTAAAAGTAAAAATTTTCAAATAAATGCATTTCAGATAAATGTAAGCCATGTTAACTGTCAATTTTAAATTGGCTCAGTGTAAGTGAGTCTAGCTCTGTGCGTTAGTGTGCCCCGCATTAAACTGTCACCAGGATCAGGAAAGATTGTCAGTGACACCGACTTATCGTGACCCTAAACTGGATAAACAGGGTAAAAATTGTAATGATGGAGGGATGAACTGATAGGAAAGGTCAGATTTTTCTTTTTATAAAACTATTTTAATAAATTGTGAAAGATTTTATGTTGTTTTAACTGCAAGTACAGAGATTTCTGGCTACTTCAGGTGTGTGCACTTGAAATGAGCTCATGTGTTGGGGGACAAGTCTGACTGAGCTTGGCCCTTCTTTTTGGATGTACCTTATCGGTTAATGTCTACAAAGGGTACATTTGCACAAAATTAAATTACAATGCAAACAAATAGGCTGGAGAACACCCTTGGATCTCCTCTCAATAGTTTTCATTCTGTATTAGAATTATAAAGACTAACATGTAATGCACTCAGCATAAAAAATAACCACATCCTTATATGCCTGGATAATTTCCTTGTGTGCTTTGTGATACAGTTCTTCATAAAGCACATAAATGCAAAAATCACTAAAGCTGCCTTGACCTTTTGTATTTTGTGGACATGACAGGTGCTGAGAGCATAAGTGTTCTGACTGAGTAATCAAATTCAAATCATTACATGTTATATTAGGTAATATCCAGATCAAAAAACAATCCTGTTATTGCATTTCAAATTTTATCCAGGTTAGCCTCTGTCTGGTTAATCCGTACTTGCTGACTGGGATGTCCATTCAAGTACATTCTTCATGATCATAGCTCATTCCCTAATTACACCATTTCAATTAGGTGTATCATTTGAACTAGCGAAATAACTATTCAATAAAAAAGGATAACTATACCTTGTAGGAACTTTTTTTACAGCAGAAGCACCTTTTCAGGAGCTGGACACTTTAATCCCAAATGACCCTTATCCAAAGTGACCTAAAACATTTTACAAACTGAAAAAGTCCTCCCTAGAAACAACGGATCTTTTAAGTGCTATAAACCAGACATAAATCAAATATGTTTGTACTTAAAATTTAAACCACTTGTACACACTACATTACAAAATATAGTACAAGAAACTTTCTACATAATGAGATAATAGCTTTGCTGAATAAAATATTCACCTGAAATTTTGCATAAACCGGGCAAAGGCCTCAGTTCTCCCAGACAGTGGGACAACTATGTTGATGATGATGTTTGCAGTGTCTATGGCAGCATTTCTAACTTTCATTAGGGGCCCAAATGGTCTGAAGAGAGTAACATGCCGATATTTGTCAGAGTTTTCCTTTTTATAAAAGAGATCATACTGTGTTCCCTTATCCTTCTCTGTACGGTACAGACCTGGGGAAATCAAACAAACAAAAACAGATTCAATGGATCATTTCTAGAAAGCCACAATTATTACACAGTTAAAACCCATTAAGAATAGAATAACCAAATACTCTTTAATTAACTCAGAAAATCATCCATCCATCTTGTTATTCCATTCAGTTAAAAAGACTGTAATGAGGCAAACTAGAAGCCAAAGAACAAACCTAAAAGGGGCATAAGTGCATTGCTGGGCACAATTGACATTTGTAAGCAGCTTAATCTGCCTGCCTTAGGGATGTGGAAGGAAAAAATATTCAAATTACACATTGTGTGTGGACTGGGATTTCAAGTTACCATTCTGTGTTGCAAAACAGTGTGCCACCTCCATATTACAGAGTGATTCTTCTATCTATTTTGTGTTTCTGCTTTATGCAACTCAGACTCACAGGAACTAGCAACTATCCTAGCACCATCAAGAGCAAGGAAAGACTTATTTGAGTGAAAAATATAGCTGCGGCCTTTCAAGTATGTTAGTAGGACTGGAAGTTGGACAACAGTCACCAGTTATGCACTACAACCACAAATAGGTCAAACACTATTGTGGCCAGCAAAAAACTCATTTGGGCCATTTGAGGTATTTTGACCCTAAGTTAAATGTAAGGGTAACAAACCTTATAAATACCAAAAGCACCAGTTGTGGTGGTGTTGGGAGAATACTTGGGATTTTTCTATTTTTCTAAGCCATTACAGGAGAATTTCCACAAGAGGGAGCTACAGGCTACTCAGATTAAAATATGTGATAATATTATTAATGTTTAAAAAAATGAATGCTTTAAAAAGTAACTAGTTATGATGAAGAAGTTTGTAGAAAAAGGCAGAGATGGCAGCTGTTTGATACAGTTCATTCGAAAGAAGTTAGAGCTAATTCTAATGGAGGCCCTCCCATATTAAGTGTTAAAGCATTTATCTGATGATTTATTTAATCATGGAATAATTTACTATTAACTCATTATTTTCTGTTTATAACAAAGTACATGAGGAGTACAACATTTACTTGCGTTTTGATATTTCATGTAGACCAGCAAATTGCCTACACTATTTTGCCTACAGAAGGACAGACTAAATGGTTTGCTCAGGGTCACAAATTTGAACTACCTGTGAAATGACTTGGACTAGACTGTCACATGATTTCATTATAAAAAGGAACTGGAAGAATTGCAAGATCATTTACTCTTGATTTATTTGGAAAATTCACCCTGTGTCAGTCTTTTCTTGGCAATTTTGGTTATTTTCCTATAATCTGTTATTTCTTTGCAATGCAAGCAATTTTTGTTTACTGTATGCATGTTTAGGTCTGTTTTGCCATTTTGCTTGTTTGTTTGTTTACAAGACTGCATTTTTATATATTTGTAGCTAGTTAAAAATGCGAGTAAAGAAGCAATCTCAAGAGTACAATGCTGGCTGCCATTTAACATTTTATTCTGTTTTCTTTAACAGTCTCTCTCTTGGCTGGTGCTCACATTTCTGGTGACTCAGCAGAACATTTTGCGCATTTTAATTTTTTCTTTTATGCCTCCCGGTTAGGTCGCCCATGTCCTCTCTTAAGGTTTTGCTGTATAATTGCTGACAGCTTGCACTGCAATTTTCTTTAAAAAGTAGCTAGTTATGATGAAGAAGTTTGCAAAGAAAGGCAGAGATGGCAGCAGTTTGATACAGTTCATTCGAAAGGAGTCAGAGCTCATTCTAATGGAGGTCCTCCCATATTAAGTGTTAAAGTATTTATCTTTTGAGAGAAAAGAGAAAAAAACATACAGCACTTAGTTATATTGTGTTTATAGCTTTCACAAACACTGGCAGATACAATTGTTAATTCATTTATTCACTTTCAGTCTGCTTTTTCTTGTTTCCAACATGCTTGTGACCAGGACATTCTAACCTTAGCTGCTGCTTTTGGTAAATTCCCAGAGCCTCCTGAGCCATTTGAGTGATACAACTCGTCCAGTTTTTTTTCTAGGTGTTCAACCAGGAGGGTCTCTCTCTCTCTCTTAAACCTCATAAGGTAAGTGCCCAGGGGACATCCCAACTACTTATGTAAACCAGTTCTACTGGCTCCTACTGATCTGGAGAATCAGTAGTTTTACTGTGCGTTCCTCCCCAATTGCAAAGCTTTTACAACCTGTCATGGACAGTGAGGCCGGCAACCCTGCACAGGAAACTTAGTCTGATGTTATATATTTGCAGTTTCAGTATTACTAGACCATGATGCACAATTACAGTCCTGGAGGTTTGCAGTGCCTTTTAGGTTTTGTTCCAACCAGTTTCATAATTAGAAGTTAGGCCTAAGGGACAAAAAACTTGGTATTTAATTATATTGCTTGTTGGTTTTTTCATTCTTCCAAGATAAAAATTGTATACTTTTTGTTTTCTGTGAACTTAATCCATATGTTTTGTGGCCCTTTCCTTCTCTTATTTCAAAACATTTTATTAGCACAGATACTTCATAATGCATGTATAAAGGTTTAAATGGTAGCATATTAGCTGGAGAGCTGGTGGTTCCTTTGTCATTTGCAGTTGTAGCCTTTCATCACTCAATGCCATTTTACTAGGTGTCTGTTCTGGTTGTCCTTGATTGTCATTATTAGGCTAGGATTAAGGGAGCAGACTACACAGAAAAAAGCAAAAGAACAGGAATTTAACAAGTGAGAATTAAGCATTTTAAAGTTTTCACCAAAACTGAAATAATTACAAATGTCATAAAGTAAAAATAATACTGTGGTGCTTTTCTGAAAGCAGGAAAAAAAGACCAGCCATTTAAAGGAGATCAGTTATCACCACTTATTATGAAACTGGACAGTACCAAAGCCAGCAGCCACATTGGTCCCTAGGACTGAGTACAGGACGACTGGTCTAATGTGTTCTTCAACTGCACAACACATGACGTGGTCCATGGCACCTGTATGCTGCAATTCACATTTATAGCTTCATATTACAACTGGGAGCCTTCAGCATTCTGTGCAGTTGCTTGTTTTCTGCAGGATATGCAATTCACATACACATTACTAAAGCCATGAATGATCATTTTACTAAAGGAGCTGCCACTTGTTTAGCTGTCATTTCACATAGTATAAAATACTAAACTGGGAAATGTGCCATTCAAAAAAAGGGGGAAAAAAACAACTTGCTGTTTACACAGCCTACATCCAATCATATGTAAACACTTGAACATTTTGGGTTGTCCCTGCCAAGCATTTCAATTTAACCAAGAGAAATTCCTTTGTGTTTTGTTGTGCAAATACCAACAGCCAACTGCTGTTAAAATTTAGTATGGCCAAAGGTAATAAAGAAAAGTATTCCAGCTATCAGTGGGTGTAGTAGTATAATGGAAAAAAAAACAGTATATGATGGCAGAAGTTCCTTTAGAATAACTTAACAGAGGTAAATTAAGTCAGAAATATAGAAATTAGTTATTTCCGACAAAAAAATATGAAATATTTAAAAACAGCCCACACACATGCCCATTTTTCTTAGAACAAGCATATGCTTTCCATCTCATTGGATAGAAGTGTTGCACACTATTGCCTCACACATCCAGGAAATTGGGTTAGAATGGCAGCCCAGTTATGGTCTGTGTGGAGCTTCTTCATTTTTTTTCTCAGGTTCCGTATGCATGTTACATTAATGAGCAATGCTAAATTGCCCTGGTTTGTAAGTGAATCCTGCATTGGCTTATTTCTCTGTCCAAAGTTAATTCCTGTCTTGTGTTTAATGCTGTCAGGATAACTTTGGCTTTCCACACCTTTTACATATTGGAATTAGGAACATTAGAAAATGTGTGGATGTTGGCTTGAATGGCTGTGTGATCCAGATTCAGTTAAAAGAAATCCAATGTAAAGGCAGTGTAAAATGAAGGCCTTTATCTGCAGTAGAAAAAGGTCTATTGAGAGAAAGATCTCCATAATGATTCTGCTTTATCACAATGAAGAGAATACTGCGGAATAAAGCAGCTTGTGATGGCGTGTGCTACGTCCATCCAATATTAACTGCTCGTTGGTGGTAAGTTGGTCAGGCCTCTTGAAGAAAGGAGCAGCGCTAACTTAAAACTGCTTCTCGAATGCCTTTAGTGGCTGATGTGCAGTGATGCTGTTTTTGTATTTGAGAAGCATTTAGGTGAATGTAACAGCTGAAACAGATGTTTACTTTAAAAAGAGATAAATGATGCATGTAAAAAAAAAAAAGATTCAGAGAGTAAAGGAGGAAAATATTGGCTTACTGTCAAACAAAAGAAATAATTCACAGTATACTGTGCTGCCATGCACTTGGTAGGTTGTGCTTCTCCAGTCTGTCTTGTTGTTGCAGCTCTGTGTCTTAAACTGGGAGGTTCAGTCTAACAAACGGTCTCCAATTCCTAAGGTCATAATACTTTAACTTGTTTCCCTCTTTCTCTGGTGCCATTTAGTTCAATCATTGTGCTTAATTGTAAAGCTAGTTATTTTAAACTTTTCCATCAACTACAGGCCTGACTAAATAACAAAATCCAGGAAAACTCAGCAAGACAATAAGTAGGTAAATAAAATTGAGAGGAAATGACAGAAACACAATTTAACAATGAAGCATAATATAATGAAGCTACTTAGGATTTAAGCTACCAAAGTTAGCTCTTCTGACAATACAGAGTTGACGTATAAGCAAATCAGTGTACACACAGTCAGTAAAACAGAAAAGAAGTGGAAAGAAACTCTTCTACTTATGAACTGACATGCCATAGGGGACTATTTCAGCTGGTTTTGGAAAAAACTTGATTATATGGAATGTTATATGCTTTTAATAAATTTAATAAAAGAAAGAAAAAGCCTTTCAAATTTTAATGTGGTGAGCTGTTAAGAAGCAGCATATTATACCCTGGCCACTGAATTGGAAATAACTGCCCACACAACTTCATAACATTTTCCTAAAACTGGATTATGCTAAGACTTCTTGAGTCCTTGCACATAAAATAAATAAATAAATAAATAAAAAATAAAGTGATCATGTTGCTTATAGCAGATTAGCAGTGCTACATGCTGTATAAGGTAGAAGTTCAGTGTGAGGCACAGAAATATTGCACAGCATGTGCTCAGAAAAAGAGGACATGGCCGTGGCTACCGTGAACAAATACCCACACCAAGAAATGTAAATTTTAATGATTGGAATAACTTACTTTGTCTCTAATTAGCTGACACATTTCAATACAGAGCACTAAACCACTTGATACATTTAAACTGCTCACAGCGGGAGCAAAGGACAGACTAAGTGGCTTGCTCAGGGTCACAAAGTGGTTCAGAGGTGAGAATTACACTGGGAACCCTGTAGTTTAGAGTTCTCCCAAGTCAGTACGCCACATTACCTGCTGATTTTGTTCATTGGGGCCTTTCCACATCGAACATACAAGTGACGCAACTGCCTGAGGCACTGCAGATAGATTGCACCTTGAACTCTGTTTTAACTGATTCTACAGTATATACAGTACACTGTAATGTAGCCAAGATCAAACAATACCTAGCAATGTTTTTATTGCTTCGATAGATTTTCAAAATAAAGATAATGTATTAGTTTTACTTTAATGCCAACTTCTAAATGTAAACAAACTATTAAACTTAATAAAATGAGCTCTTCCCCAGTCCATTTTGGCGGTGATCTCATCAGACCTGCCTCTAGTGCAAAGAATCTCGGTGTCATTTTTGATTCCTCCCTTTCTTATTCCGCCCACGTAAGTCACATTAAGAAACTTTCTTACTTTCACCTCCGTAACATTTCCCGTGTTCGCTCCTTCCTCTCCTTTTCTAATGCTGAGAAACTTGTCCATGCTTTTATCACATCCCGCATCGATTATTGTAACTCTCTGTTGGCAGGTGCCCCTTCTAATCTTATATCACAACTCCAGATTATTCAAAACTCAGCTGCAAGAGTCCTTACTCGAACCAGCAGCAGCGAGCACATCACACCCATCCTGCTCCGTCTTCACTGGCTCCCTGTGTCTTACAGAATCGAATATAAAATCCTACTAATAACCTACAAAGCCTTAAATAACCTTGCGCCAAACTGCATCAGTGACCTTCTCCATCACTATGTGCCTGCCTGCCCACTAAGGTCCTCTGATTCTGGCAATCTTGTTGTGCCCCACACTAATTTACACTCCATGGGTGACAGGGCCTTCAGCTCTGGAATGACCTTCCGAAATTAATCAGGTCAGCAGACTCCGTGAATTCTTTTAAAAAACAACTCAAAACTTATCTGTTCAGGAAGGCTTTTAGCTCTACTTGACTTCATTCCCCTTCTCTCAGTTTACCTCTCTGCCAAGATGCTCATGTAACCTGTGTATGTGTGTGTGCTAGACCATCAATTATGTTGTCTGTTAGGCTTTTTTTTTTTCTTCTTCTTCTTTTTTTTCTCTGAATTCACTGTCGTAATCTTCTTTATTTATTTGGTTTGTACAATGCTATATACTGTATACCCTGCCGTTCTTTCTAATATTCTGTAAGTGCCTTGAGCATGGGAAAGGTACTATATAAATAAAATGTATTATTATTATTACTATTATTATTATTATTATTAGCAGATATCTTTAATAGAGACAGATGGCACAGATAGCCTTTGCTATTTTCTGACAACAAAATATTAAATATATTTAATTAGTGCTAGTTTCATTGACAAATTATTAATATCACATTTTCAATTTATTATTGATGTGAAAGGTACATAATCTAGAGTTCTACAGTTCTAAATAAACAATGGACATTTGTTTGGCCTATAAACAGAAAGGAACACCATGCTGGAATTTTTTGTTCATATAAAAACTTTAGTCCATGTAAGTTTCAATGCGCTGGGTATAAACAAAGGAAAATGACGAAAACAATTGCAAAACCAATGAGGAAACTAAAATTGTGAACAGCTCTTTACAAATATATTATTACTAACAAAGAGCGAGAAATGCTTCATGACATTCCAGCAACTTGCCAAAGTCAAGGCAATGCAATTGGGGATCGCTCCCTGTTGTTATTTTGTCTGTCTACTCCAGTAAGGGAATGTCTGACATAAAGAAATGGAAGCCACCAGGAGACTGAAGCCCTGACTTGCATGCAGTGACCCTGAGCTGGAGGAGTTCAGGAGAGGAAAGGAAGAAAATGACTCAAATATAACTTCTTTACTTTATAAACTTATTGTCATGGGGGGATATTCTTTATAGTAGTGAAAACGTAGACCAGCACTCAATCCTGAATATTTGCTTTATAACACCAGAAAGCATTTATGAGAAATATTATAAGATTTTCTCTTTAAATTCTAGAATAGTGAATTCAAAACTCACAGAAAGATGTTGCTTTTGCCTGTGTGGTGTATGGCCAACAGTTTATCCCGGCCAATACCCCCAAGCCGCCAGGTGGAGCCCTCCCTGCAGTATGGAGGTTCCCCGAAGACCAGCAGGGCATCATGGACATTGCAGTTTTTATACGCAGCCCTGCTGGAGGCCGTGGGGGCCACTAGGAGACGCTGCAGGGGGGAACAACGGGTATTTACCCTACGCCCCGGAAGTACGTCCAAGTCACATGGACAAGGGGAATGACGTGCTTCCGGGGTGAAGAAAAGGACTTTTTACCTGACCCGGAAGTGATACAAGATCACATGGACTGGGGATTGGGAACACTTCCGGGTCAGGGAATATAAAAGGCAAGCTTAGCTGGGTGGATGGGTGGCAACGTGTCTGGGAGTTGGAGGATTGTTTATTTGTGATTGAGTATTGATTTGTATGAGTATAGTGGAGGAGAGGGTGCTTTGTGCACTGTGGCAATTTAATAAAGTCAACTATTGGACTTTTACCTGGTGTCTGGAGTCGTGGACAGAGGTTCAAGGGAGCAATAGCGCCCCCTATCCGTCACAGTCTGATATTAATGGACATAAGAATTTTGAATTTGAGATATAACACAATACCACCAGCTATTTTATTGTTGTTTCAATCTGATGTTTTTGGCATTGATGCCATATCACGTATCATTTGTCACAGCTAAAATAAATTCTTTTTGTTGGTAGGCTTAATTTTCAAAATGTTGGCAAGCTCAAATTTTCAATTTTGTATCACAGCTTGCTTCCCATTTTTCTACCTGCTCTTACCAGTCATTTCCCACACATTTCAGATTTCATGCAGCAGTTTGTTCATTTTTAACAAGTCTTTATAGTAATTAACTTTCCAAAGATGTGGTTATTGCCTTTTCCAATGTGCAACAGTAGCTCATTCAGTAAATATTACGTATTCCTGTGGCCCCAGCTAACCTCATCTCATAACTAGTAAACTACACCTACTTTTTAATTTATATTAACTCGAGCTGTGTAATAAAGTTATGACATAAAGCATTCCAAACTAGAAATGAGAGGTCATAAGTTATGGAAAAAAGGCCTGCTTTCTTAGCACACACAGCAGGGAGCTAGCTCTATGACACTCCACTGAAAGTTAATCTGCTATTTTTCCTTGCCTTTTAAGAATGGGTTGATGGGAGAATGACTATGCTTAACAGCACTGGCTACCTACCAATAATTGACCCTGACTGACATTTAATTCAGATTATTTATAGGTTTAACCCATCCTATATGATCATATTTTGTATGCTATAACATTGGGGTGGGCCACAGTAGCTGCTGTTTTTTTGCTCAGGCCACTTTCTTAATTAGTAGCCACTTACTGCTGCCAATGGAAGACAGTGACTTTGCCTTCTATTTTTATTGACTTGCTATTTAAGATTCAGAGGCGTTTATTTTCTCAGCCTCCAAAGAATGATGAGATGCAAAGCAAGCTGACAGACTGCCAGCTAACACAGGCGTCTCAAGCAGTACTGGAGGGCCACCATTTTTACCAACAATTTCTTATTAGAAGCCAAATTTTGTTTTTAATGAAACTCATTATTTAATTCTAGGACTACTTTATGCTCTCATTTTCGTATACCAGACATTTAACTACCAAAATGTTTTGTGGACAAGAACAGATCAATAATTCTCAGACGCTCACTTTTTTCTTTTTAAATATTTTATTGTAACATAGCAAGATGCAGAGGACAGGAAGATATGGAAAAAGATGATCCGCTGAGGCAACCCCTAATGGGAGCAGCTGACAGAAGAAGATTGTAACATATAATGTACACACAAGTGATAATTATCGGCTCACTCGCTTTGCATGTTATTACTGTTTGTCTGCTGGTTAAGAAAGAAAGAAGAAAAAAAAAAAAAAAAAAAACACAAGTAATTGAGGGTCTTGAATCTTAAAACTAAAGTCAATTAAAATTAAGGAATAAGATGTCTGTTCCATTAGCACCAGTAATTTCTCACTAATGAAGAAAGCGTGTGGAAAGAAAACCTGCAGTCACAGTGGCATTTCAGAATCAGAGTTTGACACTCCTGCTATAAGAAGATGCTGTTTTCATTTTTTAAATGACTTTCACATATACTATTCGGTTATTTTAAGGATATATTCTTTTTTGTCCCCTACACTGTGTCTACAAAAATAATCAGCTTACAAAATATATTGTTGTCTTATGAAAAGCTCTGGTGCCCTGGAAAGGCAAAAAAAAAAGCGCAAATGAAAGAGTGCATCTTTTGAGCAGATTGTCTCACTGGTTGAACCTGGTAGCGACTAGAATATAATGTGACAGCACCAAACTAAATATTTTTCAGCCATGAAAGCAAGCTTATCCTTATATCTTTTAGGAGTTATTTTGAAATTTAACTTTGTCAACCATCCAATCCCAACTGTCAGGATATTATCTCACTCAAGCGTGAATAGTTTAAAACATTCATATTTCACAATCTGTTCTTAAAGTTGTGCCCCTTTTGGAATAAAGAAACCATGAAATACAACTGAAGAGAGGCTTTATTACAACTGAATAAAGAAAGTTACAAATAAGGTAGTAATGCAAAAATAATAAGACCCTTCACACTTCCCTTTGTCTACGCCTCCTACCTTTCCTCCTGCCAAGTGAACTCTCATCTGTATTGCGCCCGATTCCAAGTTCCCCAAGCCTCTTTTTAATACCTAATCCCTGGGCTACTTCCAAAGTCAGTTCTGGCCTCCTCCAAGTCAGGCCTAGCTCTACAAAACCCCTGGGGTAGTCTGCCAAGCACTCCCTCTGGCAACCCTAGGCATTCCTGCCAGACTGCTGGCTCATTTGTAACCAATGGGCCAGATAAGTAAGCCCTCAATAGCAGCCTCTCGCTGCCAAGCAGTTACAGGGCTGGGGAGGATGCACTCCTTTATTGTGCATCGTTCACTGTCTTTTCACTATATTTATATCCCTTGAATAACCAAGGGGTGCTTTTTACTACAATTCAACCTGGTTATGGGTGCCACTGTCTGGGATGTGTTCCCGTGACTGTTGATAGAAGCCCTGATGTCAGCCACCTTTAAAAAGTGTACTTGATTTTATGTTTATTTAAAATAGCTATACTATATAACTCCATATACTGTAACTATGTTATTATCTTTTCTTAAAATAATCTAATTGAAGTGGTTAAACATAGAGACAGTGATAAATACCATAAGGAACCTGTAATGCATTCATTTTTTTGTTCATTCTATGTGTTAAAAATATCATACGGTGTTTTTAAATCAAATCAATAACTAATTCTTTATCAGTATAAACTTATACACACGCTTGCACTCACTCACTCACTCACTCACTCACTCACTTCTTGCAAATGATTACTTCAGCAAGGGTTTAGGTTTTAACCACTTGCACTCTACAACTTAGTGGAGAGGAAAAAATAGCATTAAATCTCATTATTCATAATGGACTTCTGGATCATGAAAATTCTTTAAACATTTTATTTTTTTTCCCTAAATTGGAGCTTGCGGAAATTTGACTTATTCACTTCTGAATAAACAGTAACAAAGCACAGAACATTAAAAGTATTTGGTTAATCTAATGAATTTGGACATCAGCATTAGTTTTAGAAACATAGTTTGGAAAGCTTTGGTTTTTAACAAAAGTGGCTTTAGATGTCAAACAAATGACCTGCTGGTACATCAGGGATTTGATTGTTCCCAACCCTATTTATTAACCATCACTTTTCTTACATTGCTTCAGATAAAAGCATCTGTTAAGTGAACAAATGTAAATTTTAAACACTTAACAGTTTAAAAAAAAAAATGTCTTCCTGTATGGAATTACAAACCGGCACTACCATAATTCATTTGCAAAAGAATCATGCAGGCACATTTGGCCTAGCAATACAGTATACTTTTCTGTTGAAAAAGGTGATTAAACTTTTACATTCAAGATGCCTTTCTTTACTGAAATATGTCAAAAACTGCAATCTCAATATAATTACTTTTATTCTACAATGTATTGAAATTCTACAAATATATTTTTTTCTAATTTCTTTTACTAACTGCATATATGTAAATTTGACTGCATTCTAGACGGTCTCTTTTCAGTGAATTGTTGTGAATGACACGTCCCATGATTACTGACAAAGTGCTGACTGCTCATTACCCCACATACTGTGAATTTCCTTTTGTGCAGCATACAGAATCTTCACCAGACAGTCACTGGGTAATTACAATCCTCTATGCTGATTATAAAAAGTCAATTATTTCCTGAATTTGTGGGTAAAAATAGATGGGATTTCTTTTTAATGTACTAAATTGAACAAAACATTGTGCATTCTGTTGCTGTTGCTTTCAGTATGGCTGGACCCCTGCTTCTGCATTTATTACAGTAATCAGTTAAGCTTCTCCCTGAACTCGGGTCATAAAGCCTTCACATATGCCTTGCAGAAGTACCAGTATCCAATCATACTAGATGTGCCTAGCTCATTTGTCATTTATAACTTGCTCATCTAGCATGAAAGGACTAGATGTTTACATTTTTATCTTAGAAAATTTGTGCTCTGAGTGGAAGGGTGTATTTTAATTTCTAACAAACATTCAGACTTACATTGAACTAGTGCAACAAATTTACAAAAATGTAAATTTCAATGTAATCATTTTTAAATTCATGACCAGAGAACAATCTTCTAGTGTCCGCTAAATGTGGCGTGTGTTGCATGTTGATTAGCACATGACAGAATTTCACTGTACTCTGTACATGTGACAATAGTGACCCTAAAAACCTAATGTACCTTCATATATAATTAAGGATTCTTTACAGTATCTGCAGTGAGGGCCCAGCAACGGTTCCTTAGTGTTGCATTTTATTCCAAACAACATGTAAACAGTTTTGCATTTTTTTGGCATGAAAAATTACATTTTTATTAGATCTATATATTGAAAATAATATGAAATGAACAATAATAACAAAAATAATAATAACAGAAATAATCATACTAGTAATGATGCAAAAACAGTATATAATCTCACAATGAGTCCTTTGTGTGGTAAATCTTAAAGGATGGTGAAAAACACGATCAAAAGTCATAGTCAGGACAATAACAGCGTGTTTCTCTTTTGGATTTTCTTTCCAGATTTATCAGTTTTTGAACAGCACACTGCACAGGTACGAGTTAGATGGTGTTTTTGTTTTCTGTTGGAGGTATATAATCAATAATATGTTTACCAATAAGATGCTCTGGATTGATCAGCAATGTGCTCGGTCGACCAAGTTGCTTTAGAGGGAGTATGGACGGTGGATGTGCGGCAATGATTTGTTCTACAAGCTGCCATAAAATTTTCATAAGATACAGTCTTGCCAGCTTTTGTTTGTATAACATGAATGCATTCCAAACGCATTATTCCACCAGATGATGAAATATCTTTTTGTAGTATTTCTTTTGTTGCCTCAGCATAACGGAATAGAAAATCAATTCTTGATCCACACGATTTATGCCACCCATTGTGCTATTGTAGTCGACCACAGCACAAGGCTTCATAACCTGCTTGTTTTCTTTTGCCTGTACAGTGAATGCAGCTGCATTAAGCACAGTGCTAAGAAGACAAACACCTTCCTTGTCCTTCTATTTCAACACAATCAAATTACCCTTTTGCCAAGCTGCTAGCGCACAATGTTGTAATTTAGGTCTGCCAAAGTCTTCAGGTATGCCACGACGGTTGGGACACACTGTTCCATATGCATCAGTCCTTGCAGCAAGATTTCAAATTGCTCTAACGAAGTATAAAAATTGTCCATAGTAACCTTGATCCAGCACAGTGTCTATCAAAGTTGGCACCAATGATGTAGCAATGCCATGCTGATTGTATTTTGGATCAAACATTGTCCTTTTCCCTGCGTACAGAACCAAATTCCAAATGTATCCCATTTTAGATTCACAAAGCTCAAAAAGCTTTATGCCAAATTTTGCACTTTTTGACGCGATGTACTATATCCATGACAGTATGCCCTTATAAGCCATGAGACTTTCATCGATGCTGACATCATGGTCCGGATATAAACGCTCCGAAATTTTACTACAATCACCTGGTATATCTTCCAAAGTTTCTTCATTTTGAGTGCTGGATGGGTATTCTCATCAAAATCTTCATTGTTGGTAAAGTGCAGATATTTTATAATTAGTGAAAACCTACACTCAGACCTAATTTCTCCAAAGAATGGCAGCACTGACAGACCTTTTATAGCCTGAGTGATTCTCAGTTCTAACGTTTACACAAGACGCATCTGTACATTTGCCCAAGTGACTCTAGGGACTAATGCTTTTAGCACGGTTTTCGTAGTCCAAGTAACGCTCAGGTCCAATGCTAAAGAGGTTAATTTATGAGTGAATACTTTACCTTTGTCTATATAAACAATCATTAATTGAAGATGGTGAAGTAACGAATACTACCACAAAGGTAACTAACTGTTGCTCTGTGTGAATGGTTGTCAGACCTTGGCTGTTAAATTATTGGAATGTGTGGTGGAAGCATGTTGCCCAAGATATTCCTGAGATAATTACACAGAATGCCTCAAAGGAATATACAGCAGCTGACACACACTCACGGACCTTGGATACAGCAATACAGAAGGGCAACAACATACAAGTTAAGACTAACAACATACACCAGATATCATAAAAAAAGGCTGTTAGCTACCATCTGTTGATAAAAACGTGCACTCCCAAGTTCATATGTGAGGTCTTCCTCTAACATATCACAACGGGGGAAAAAGCCATATCTAGCGTTTTTTTTCAACCACAGCTAAAAAAGATTATCACCAATATCCGGGTTACGCAGCTATGTCATATGATAACAGATTCTGGTCATTGATTGTATATCTTAGCTTTGTGGAGCTTCATGGAGAACAACCAGCCACTCCTGGCTCAGAATGAATAAATCAATTTGGAACTTGCAAATCTGTTATCCACATCCACTCAGCAGTAGAAATAATTAAGAGGAAACATACTGTAGGTGGCATCATGTTGGAGGTTATAATATTTTAGATTTTCAAGCATTTCAGATTTTGACATTTTGGATTAGGAATAATCATCCTATATTTATATGAATTAGTATATGAAACTACTGACGTGCATATTACATACACACACACGCATCAATATACTAATATTATAGCCATACTAATTGGTATTGGCAAAATCAAATAAATGAAGCTTGTAGGATAGCTCCTCTATTGGTAATGACTACAACAGAAGTGTTTACCAAAAAAAAAGTAAATGTCATTTTTCCTCATTAAAATTTGTAACAATAAATGTAGAACTAAAAGTATATGCCCTTGGCTTCCAAAATATACATGACTGTAGTGGGAAAATCTTATATACCACTGTTTTTTTTAATTGGGTCTTGGTTTTTACTATTTAAATCTAATTTTGGAAAATGGCTGAATTTTAAATGATTGATGTGTATACAAACTAACTGGAATGTAAAATTCTTTACACACTGTATTTTGACCTAGTTAACTAATAGGTCAGCCTTTTCCCTGAGAACTAGATCATCCACAGCCATGTTCTGATACTATGATAGAATATACTAAGGAGCAGGTTTATCCCCATCCAAAAATGGGCATTAAGCCCATATCCAACAGTCTATGGTTGTTTCAAACCTCAATGACTGCATGTAATGTTATTTGGCATTCAATGTGACCAACGAAGAATGACATATAACAGTTTAAATGACTCAGGAACCTCCCATCCTCTTCACATTACTTTTGGTGAACATATTGCTTTAAATGTGAAGACATGAATTGTAGCAAACCCTTACAGTGGTTAACACAAAGTAGCCCAAAATGCTTTGACTATATGTTTGCAGATACATAAACAGTTAATAACTAAGCCACTCTCTCCATCAGAACATTTATTGTTCCAAATTTCAGTTAACAATAAAAGATATAAAATTTATATACATACCTTCAATAAAGTCATTTTCATGGTATGCATCCCTAGGAAGAATGGCTCCATTTTCATCATGCTCATCATCATCTTCATCTGGATTATTTATAACCTCAAGTCCAGCTTCAATAACCTCTGTCAGTTCATCGCGCCGGTCCTTACGTACCGATTTCTCCTCAGGATGTCTAGTAAGGCCCATCTCCAGCTGAAATACTCTGGTGGCAGTAAAGGACTCGAAGGGAACAACTGCATATTCACTTGGCAGTTTAACCCCTGTACTTAACTCTGCTTTATCTATCTGGGAGTGAAGATATTCCAAAATATCGTTTGGCTCCTGGTCTTTTGTTCCCAAATGACCCCGAATATCAGACGTTTTTTTCTCTTGCAACAATTTAAGCTTTTCACTCATTTCCTGCAGTTCTTGTTTAAGCTGTGCAATCTGACGTTTGAGGTTTGTTGCCCGGGTCAGATAGCGCTCTTCTTGTTCTTGCAATAACACCTGATAGTAATCTTTACCGTAGGGTTCCCCTCCAACCCCAGGCATAGATGAGCTATGATCTGGGGGCGGTGCACATTCTAACAGGTATGTGAGTATTAACAGGCTGAGGAGCAAACATATCCCCAGCAGCAGCCAACGGGCCGGCAGGGTCAAGCCTCTTCTTGGCATATTTAAGCTTTAAAATGTCATTTCTTAAATCCTGGGATAATTTCCAGGTTAAAAAGTCGACATAATCAAGAGAAGGCATTGAGATTCAAAAACAAAAAGGCAGAAATGGGGAACTTACAGACTTCCTACATTTTTGGATTTCAAAAATCTCAGCAGAGTTCATTAGATTATTAAAATAAATGAATTTTTGCAATGAAGATAAAGTTTCCCATTAAGGTTTCTAAATACTGATGCTAACAGAATATCATTTATAATGAAGCAATTAAAGATTTGTTGTAAGCATATTAAAGATGGACATCTACTTTTAGTTCATGTTTAAAGATTCACAAAAACAGCTTCAGAAAAAGCTAGGAATTAGAATTTAAATGTGGTTTGTCATCTGCATTGGTAATAATGGAATGTAAAATCAAGCAGCACTTGAATTTTATGGACTTGGCATGAGTAATTTGTCATGTAGCTTCATTTTATAGGCACATCCATCATATATACAGTGCAGTCTTGTATCAGATGAAACAAGTCATCAGTTACGGGTAGAAGTATGACCTAAACAGAAACAAAGAATATGGTAAGTTAAAATCTCATAGAGGTAGCCTATTGTACTACCTTTACAAACCATTCTTCGACAGATGCTTTAACATAAAGTGATTTATAAATTTCATAAGCATTATACATCCATCTGTTCATTCACTGAACCCACTTAATGATATTAAAATCGTGGGGAACGTCAGCTTACCCTAATACCATTGTGCTTAAGACAGGAAGTAACCATGAATGGGACTCTATCACACAGGGTGAACTTTGTGTCACAGACTAATCTAACATACCAATTCACTGGGATGAAAATGTGTTCTTTGTCACACACCCTGCTTCTCTTGGTTCACTGTCTTAGTTGTGTTTCTGAATGGATGAGTAGTAATTTTCTCAAACTAACTAAGGAGAAATCAGAAATCTTAGCGACTGGCAAAAGTGGATATAATGAGAGTATTAGAAATAAACTTGATTCATTAGACTTAAAAGTCAAGACAAAGGTTAACAATTTAGGGGAAATTATTGACTCTGACCTAAATTTTAAATCACATATTAATCAGATTACAAGGAGAGCATTTATTTACTTAGGAAATATAGCAAAAATTAGTTCATGCTTTTGTTTTCAGTTGACTAGATTACTGTAACACACTCCTCTCATGACTACCCAAAAAAGATTCCAATCGACTGCAACTTGTGCAGAATGCAGCTGCCAGAATTTTAACTAGGAAAAGGAAATCTGAGCACATCTCTCCAGTTTTGATGTCACTACATTGGTTACCCATGCCTTTAAAATACTGCTTATGGTTTACAAAGCCTTAAATAATCTCACTCCATCCTATGTTTCGGAATGCCTTTCACCTTACACTCTAAATTGTAACCTTAGATCTAAACTTAAAAGAAGGGGTAAGGCAGCCTTCTGCTATTATGCACATAAAATCTGGAATAGCTTACCAATAGACATTCGCCAGGCTAAAACAGTGAAGCAGTTTAAAAAAAAAAAAAAAAAAAAAAATCAGCCAAGGCAGGCCCCCTAGTGTGTGTGTGTGTGTGTGTGTATATGTATATATATATATATATATATATATATATATATGC
>JANRMT010062854.1:44605903-44697179 GCA_026402145.1 Polypterus bichir lapradei
TATGCACCTGCCTGATTTTGTTTGAACAATTATTGCACACTTTCTGTAAATCCAATAAACTTCATTTCACTTCTCAAATATCACTGTGTGTGTCTCCTATATGATATATTTAACTGACATTTTTTATCGTAACAACCAACGATTTATACAGGAAAATAATGACTATTAACAAGGTTGCCCAAACTTATATATATATATATATACACACACACACACACAGTGGAAACTCGAGATACGAGTTTAATTCGTTCCAGCACTGAGCTTGTATAGCGAATTTCTCGTATCTAGAACAAACTTCCCCATTGAAAATAATGGAAATCCAGTTAATCCGTTCCGCACCCCCAAAAATATCAACATAAAAATCAATTTTCCTAACAAATAACACTGATCTATACTAATAAAAGGCAAAGCCCTCACTGACTCACTCACTCACTGACTAACTCACTGACTCATCACTAATTCTCCAACTTCCCGTGTAGGTAGAAGGCTGAAATTTGGCAGGCTCATTCCTTACAGCTTACTTACAAAAGTTGGGCAGGTTTCATTTCGAAATTCTACGCGTAATGGTCATAACTAGAACCTATTTTTTCGTCCATAGACTATAATAGAATTCTGCTTGATGCCCGTGGGAGGCGGAGTTACGCCTCCCACGTAATTTAGTGCCTGCCCATATAAGGCCGTCCGTCAGCGGCAATCCAATAGAAACACTGCCGCTAAATATTCACGGGTGAAGGACTGTGCTTATGCAGAGGAAGATGAGATGGTCAGGGTGGTGTTTGGCACAAACTCGGCGAAACTGCGAGAGAAACTTAAGTGCCGGGTCTTAGCTAACATTAAATACAGCCGTGGACATTGCACGAGATGGCACCAGCACAGTTGGGAACCTTCGATGCATGTACACCGAGCGGCTCACGTGAAATGACGCAGTGCACAGACAAAAAGCAACAGTTCCAAAGAGTGCTGAACAAAAACCGAATTACACAATTGAGAAGGCAGCAAAAAAATATGAAGCGTGTGATACATACAAGCATATTCATAAGTGCAGCTACTGCGGAAACAAAGCACACGGTGTAAAAAGTCAATGTCCCGCTAAAGGAAGACAGTGTAAAAAAAAAACCCGTGCATGCGGTGTGTCAGATAAAAAGGAAGACGAGCTGTTTATTGATGCAATAAGAAACGACTCGATGAATGAAACCTGTTATCTTTACAACGATTGACAGACACGGCATGTAACTTGAACACAACACATCCTACAAATACGAACCTGATTGAAAGAAATAATGATAATCAAATCCTTGATGACAGCAACACTCATAACACTCACAAAACAATTACTGTATATTGACAATCATGTTACGTTATTTTTAAAATGTTCCCTTTTCTTTTTCATAACTTCTTTAACACACTACTTCTCCGCTGCGAAGCGCGGGTATTCTGCTATATATATATATATATATGCCAGCAACAGTCATGACAATGACAAAACAATTACATTGTCAATCATGTTACGTTATTATTAAAATGTTTCCTTTTCTTTTTACTTCTCTGCTGCCGAACATGGGTATTTTGCTATATATATATATATATATATATATATATATAGAGAGAGAGAGAGAGAGAGATATGACAACAACACTCATATCAATGACAAAACAATTACATTAACAATCATGTTACGTTATTTTTAAAATTTTTCCTTTTCTTTTTCATACCTTCTTTAACACACTACTTCTCCGCTGCGAAGCGCGGGTATTCTGCTAGTTATTTATATTATTTACCCTATACAATTCAAGGAACCTTACACCCAGATTAAAACTTCAGCTGGGGATGGGATAGCAGGCTTCTTGCTGCTTGTGCTGACTGACACATTTGCAAAACAAAGACGCTAATGGAGAGGTGCAAAAGAATTAAAGGTGGCCTGGGATTATGACTTTTTTCATAGACTTCAGGGATTCTAGTGTTAAAATGCAGATTAAAGCTAGACAACATCCTTGGTGTGAAAACTAGTATATTTTCATAAGTTTTAAGGCTTTTGTTTTCATGTTTATACAGGTGCCCTGTAGACATTTTAAAGTGCAAGAACAGGCGCAGCACAACTTATAATAGGCTAACAATCAAACTACAGCAGACAAATTCAGGGCACAGTAAGCAGAATGCAGCTATAACAATGCATGTCAGTAAATAAATATGACTTAAATGTTTAAAGAAAAATCTCATTCAAATAAAAAAAAGACAATTGAATATATAATTACTTTTGTCTGCTTTACCTTGCATTAATTTCAGCACTGAGTTACTCCCGACATGCAATACAATCTTAGTACCAGCAACAACAATTGAATCTATCCAGAGAATTGTGCAACTCCAACAGAGATGTCTTTTGAAACGGCACCGCCCAAGAAGCTGGTTTAAATGTTATTTTGTAGACGTTCATGAACCCCTCGAACTAAGTAATCTACGAGGGTCATTCAAACAGTTTCTACACTTTTATATTTTTGTTGGAAATGGTGAAGGAGGGAGAAGTAGTAATTGGTCGTGTCTGAGTGTGTCATGTGACGAGTTATGTCTAGTAAGTTGGCTGCCCTTGCAGTTTAGTATAAGAGTTGTCACCCTGTGGTGAAGATGGCTGTGAAAGTGATAAATTGCACTAAAGAGAAACAGAGTTCTGTCATACGCTTTTTTTTTATGCCGGGAGCACAAATTCATCACGTGTGCTCAGTATAGGGATAAAGTTCTCTCTTGTAGAGTCGTCTATGAGTGGATTGAAATGTTCAAAAATGGCCATAATAGTGTGACGGATGCAGAGTGCTCCGGACGTTCAGCTACAGCCACCACCACGAAGAATGAAGAAAGAACCCTGATGTGAAAGCAACAGTGCATCAGTGGCAACATTTTTTGTTAATGTCATTAAAAAGTTGCATCACAACAAAGGTGACTATGTAGAAAAAAGATGTAATTTGTTTTTGAAATTCTTAATAAATAGAGTTAAAAAAAAAAAGTATGTGGAAAGTTTTTGAACGTTCCTCGTACAATTAATAGAGAAATATTGGCAGAATATTGCACTTAGTGCCACTATACAGCTTCAAACAGCTCTTCCTTTGTGTGCCACCGGTGGATTTCTGTAGACCATTGCCGATGCACACAACCTCAGCAAGGTTGCTGTGCCCAAATCTGTACATGCAGTGACCAGATTACTACTGTGCCATGCATGCAACAACATACAACTTCCAACAGGAGGCAATGCCTTACATGATATTAAAATTGATTTTCATGCCATTGCAGGCACAGCATTATAGGTGCAGTGGATGGAATGCTCATTCCTATCCTTCTAACAGCCTCCTGAATCCCAGCTACACCTGTCAAAAGAGGTGATCAAAACAAGGCATATACCACCATCAGGGACTTTTTACAAACATTGTGGTAAAGTAGTCACATCATGCTTATGTCTGAATCAGATGACAAGGCATGGTGCAGTTGTTGTTTACTGGGAGACAGTCGGTATCCTCTTACCTGCCAACTCCAGTTTTGAATCCCTAAACTGTGATGGCTGAAGAGATGTATAACATGCAACTCTAACTGTATGTTCTGGGCACAAATTCCAGGAGCCTTGAAAAGCACTTATATTTTGTTACCTCCTCCATAAGTTGTTTAAACTTCTCTTTTGTGAAGTGTTGCTTCCTTTTTCTTATCCCTGCTTGCCAATGCTCTCTTTTGCAAAGAAGCCTTATCACGTTTTGGACCGATTTATAGATTTTCAACTAATAGGTTAAATTAAGCGTCTTATCCCTGCTTGCCAATGCTCTCTTTTGCAAAGAAGCCTTATCACGTTTTGGACCATTTTATAGATTTTCAACTAATAGGTTAAATTAATTTTGTCTTTATTTTGGGTGCTTTTGCGTGATTTCTTATATTGCGGTTGACCCCAAGTCAGACTCTGGGTGATGTTGAATGATCCATGTCAAAGTGTAAAGCCCGAGTAACTGTTGGGACAGTACTGTAGTATGCTGCCATCTAGTGGATGAAAAAACATTATGCTACAAAAAACAAATAATATACAGTGATCCCTCGCTATATCGCGCTTCGACTTTCGCGGCTTCACTCCATCACGGATTTTAAATGTAAGCATATCTAAATATATATCACGGATTTTCCGCTGGTTCACGGATTTCTGCGGACAATGGGTCTTTGAATTTATGGTGCATGCTTCCTCAGTTTGTTTGCCCAGTTCATTTCATACAAGGGACGCTGTTGGCGGATGGCTTAGAAGCTACCCAATCAGAGCATGTATTACGTATTAAATAAAACTCCTCAATGATATACGATGTGCTTCCCGAGCGGTGCTTGATTGTTTGCTTTTCTCGGTCTCTCTCACTCTCTCTGGCATTCTCTGCGCCTGACGGAGGGGGTGTGAGGGGCTGTTTGCACAGAGGCTGTTTGCCTAGAAGATACGGACGCTACTCTAAAAAATGCTGAAAGACTACCTTCACATTGCTCCCTTCTTTCCGGCTGCTTTATCGCGGTGCGCATACTCTCTCTGACATTCTCTGTTCCTGACACGCATTCCTTTGAAGAGAAGATATGCTGGCATTCTTTTAATTGTGAGAAAGAACTGCCATCTCTGTCTTGTCATGGAGCACAGTTTAAAATTTTGACTAAAGGGTGTTATTTCATGTCTAGAGGGTTCTAATAATGTTAACAGTGTGGGAGAGTTTATAAGGGCTTAAAATATATAAAAATAACCATACAAACATATAGTTTCTACTTCACGGATATTCACCTATCGCGGGGGGTTCTGGAACGCAACCCCCGCGATCGAGGAGGGATTACTGTATCTATGCATTTTGCCATTCAACCAAAACACTTCCGAGGTTATAAACGAACGAACAAACTGAAACTGGACAATTAGCTGAATCAAACAATAGTGATGACAATATAAAATGGACTTCATACAGCCCGGGTTATGAAACTGAGGCACATGGCACCATTCAACTGAACTGCTGTGACATGCATGGAGAATCCAATCCCATGAACCTTCATCATGGTGCAAGTGTGGCAAAAAAGACAAAATGATTCCAATCATGTAGAAGGGCAAGAAGACGTTAGCTCCCCAAGCACTGCTCATAATGCTCACTGAATACTACTCACCCAAGTCCCAAAGGTATCACATCCAGGTGAGCTGAATGACATCAGGCCTGTCGCCCTGACGTCACATGTGATGAAGACAATGGAGTGACTGCTGCTTCACCACATGAGGCCACAGGTCCACCACACCCTCGACCCTCTGCAGTTTGCATACCAGGAGAAGGTGGGAGCGGAGGATGCCATCATCTACATGCTACACCAATCCCTTTCCCACTTGGACAGAGGCAGTGGTGCAGTAAGAATTATGTTTCTGGACTTCTCTAGCACCTTCAACACCATCCAACCACTGCTCCTTAGGGACGAGCTGACAGAGATGGGAGTAGATTCATATCTGGTGGCATGGATCGTGGACTATCTTACAGACAGACCTCAGTATGTGCATCTTGGGAACTGCAGGTCTGACATTGTGGTCAGCAACACAGGAGTGCTGCAGGGGACTGTGCTTTCTCCAGTCCTGTTCAGCCTATATACATCGGACTTCCAATACAATTCGGAGTCCTGCCACGTGCAAAAGTTTGCAGACAACACTGCTATTGTGGGCAGCTTCAGGAGTGGACAGGAGGAGAAGTATAGGAAACTAATCAAAGACTTTGTTAAATGGTGCGACTCAAACCACCTACAACTAAACACCAGCAAAACCAAGGAGCTGGTGGTGGATTTTAGGAGGCCCAGGTCCCTCATGGACCCTGTGATCATCACTGTGTGCAGAGGGTGCAGACCTATAAATACCTGGGAGTTCAGCTGGATGATAAATTGGACTGGACTGCCAATACTGATGCTCTGTGTAAGAAAGGGCAGAGCTGACTATACTTCCTTAGAAGGCTAGCGTCTTTCAACATCTGCAATAAGATGCTACAGATGTTCTATCAGACAGTTGTGGCAAGTGCCCTCTTCTATGCGGTGGTGTGCTGGGAAGGCAGCATAAAGAAGAGGGATGCCTCACACCTGGACAAACTGGTGAGGAAGGCAGGCTCTACTGTAGGCACGGAGCTGGATAGTTTGACATCCGTGGCAGAGCGACGAGCGCTGAGCAGGCTCCTATCAATAATGGAAAAACCACTGCTTCCACTGAACAGTATGATCTCCAGGCAGAGGAGCAGCTTCAGCGACAGACTGCTGTCACTGTCCTGCTCCACTGACAGACTGAGGAGATCATTCCTCCCGTACACTATGCGACTCTTCAATTCCACCTGGGGGGGGTAAACGTTAATATTATACAAAATTATTGTCTGTCTGTTATACCTTCATTGTTATCACTCTTTAATTTAATATTGTTCTTTATCAGTATAATGCTGCTGGAGTATGTGAATTTCCCCTTGGGATTAATAAGGTATCTATCTATGTATCTATCTAATGTAGCAAATGTCAGTTAACTTTTGGGGAAATGTAGAAGTCACTAAGCATTAAGCGTTGTAGTATCCTACAATCACACAGTGGGTATATCGATCGTGCGGTTCAGGCACTGGCATTTTAACCTCTAATGCACAATCAACAGACACAATATTATAAGAAATACACTTCTATTATCTTGATTGCAACGTTGGGCTGTTCGTTGATGTTCGTTTCTAAATATGTCACACAAAGGACATGTACTAAATCTGCATCTGTACAGTACTGGACACTAAACATTCCTTCCCTACTGTATTTATGTTGACATTTTAGTATTTACACATTTCTGTTACACAATACATTTTTTTCTTGTTAAAAAAAATCCTTAAGGTTTTTGGCTTGTTTTCCAGGGGGTAAACATAACGTTAAGGAGATTTTTTTTAATTACTTTTTCTTAGTTTTTTTTTTTTTTTTTAACTTATCTGCCGTGACAATATAAAATATATTCAAATTATATGCAAGGGATCATTGCTTCTATTATCAACAGCCTATGCTTTAGTGATGTGGACGCCGGGGAGGAGTCAACAAAGAAGTACTTTAGATTTGTTCATTAAATGTTGGATAATGATGGGCTTTGGGAAATATTTGCAAAACTCCTTTGTTCTTTACCAACATCATTCATTATCTTGTTTGTGATTCACTAAAAATCAATTGTTTTTCAGGAAATGCACCCCAATATATATGTGACAAGACCCTTCAACAGAGTCTGCATCAGGCAATGACAAAGAGGTGAAACTAAAAATAATAATGCAGGTCATGTCCTTTACATTTATGCCAAACCTGAAATGTAAAGAATAAAATATTTTCAAAGACTCAAATTAGTTTAGTCCTATGTGTTTTTCGTTTTCTGCCATTTCTACCCATAAAAATAATTTGACATCCCACAGAAGGAAACATTAAGTCAGAAAATCACACACTTATAATTTTTGTTTTTCATTTTTTGCAAACTGAATTTCAATCAATTTGAAAAAGATGACTTTAAAACAAAACTACACTGTCACAAGGATTTGGGCCTCAGAATCTTGATGCTTGGGCCTCTTGTATGATGTGTGATTTTCAAGGAAATAATTGGAGAGTGGGCCAAAAACACTTAGTTCATTGTAGCCTTATTTCTTGTAGCTTCCAGCTACAAGAAGCCATGCAAATTTATTCTGCACAAACTGAGCATTGTTTGTGGTGGAGTATGATTGAACGCCCTAAATTGTTAAACTGTAATGATTTATAATCGGTGTATAAGACAACCACTGCATGTGATGCCCCAACATTCACACGCTGACTGCCACCTTACAGCACATGACTTGTGAACACTTCTTGCAGAGTCACCATGTGAAGTCTGAATGTACTGTAGCTGTCTAACATCAGCTGGAGGAACACGATGAGCCCAAGTCACACAATAGTATCTGAAGTAGCACAAAAATAAATGAACACATTTGCAACTCTCAATTCAAACTGTAAAACAGTCAAATACATTCTAAATTCGGATCTGCATGTATCAACCCGAGACGAAGTGCCATATATGCACAAGAAATTGTTTTGCACAAATGGTGCAGTTAATAAACACAGAAAGAAAGTCCACTATACAGCGCTCTTCTTTTCTTTTGTAATTAAGTTTTTTTTACATAATGATTTGCTGACAAGCTGCATGATTTGCGGGCTATTTCCAGGCTCCACTTTTGAACTTGTGCCGCTTGTACTCCTGGGCAACAGTAATCATCTCATACTCAAGGAGGTGGATACAAGTTATTAGTACTCATGAAGGGGTGTACTATCAGTGAATCTCTGCTTCTCACAATCTGCACACTTGATAATGGTAAAACAATTGTTCTGTGTCAGGCCACCAAGTACACAGGGTAAACAGAGATAAAACATAACATTTAGGATCTATTGTGTTCGATTAAATGCCACTTGAAAAAATGTTTTGTACTCTATGTGTAAACAATGAAAAAACAATCCTGAATTCATGTAAAAAATATATAGATCAGTTTGTTCTCTTTATCAATTACAACACTAAAGTTACCTTGCAAAAAGCAAAATCCTAACAGGTGGACCTGAACAGATTTTCAACCTTGGAAAGATAAGTGCAGATAAAGATAGCCTTTATTTGCTTTACTACAAAGGAAAGATAAATGTCATGTACTGTTTCACAATGACTTGTCTGAAATTTAAGAGTACCCCTTATGAGAACGAGAGTGACGCAAGAGTCCTCCAGCCAGAGGGAACACAGGATTTATCGAGTCAGTTAACAGAGTGTTGAGCCACATAGCATTCTGTGTGGAAAACACTGCCAAGGATGGTGCAAAGGCGTACATCTCCCAATCAAGAATACTGCAAGCAGTTTTGGTATCCCTTTTTACCAAAACAATATAAACATTTAACAAAAACATCAGGAGCAGACAATCACGATTATAGCATTAAAGGGAAATAACCTCATTTTAAGGTAATGAAGACTGACCAATGACAACATAAAAATGCTTAAAAGTATAAAATGAGCAAGTAAGGTATATAGTAACTAGCCATTGGATATTGATTTGATAGGAACGGCCTACTCAGAATCACTGTCCGAATCATAATTATGTGGTGGTGTAGGAGCATTTCTGCTTCTGACCATTCATACTCAGTCTCGTTTTCACGACGCTGTTGTTTCCTCTCACGATCTCTTCTCAACCTTTTTCTAATCTCACAGGTTGCTTTGTGGCAATCCAAAGAGTAAGGCAATATACACGGAGCAATGGTCATAAAAGGGGGACACATAGGTATCCAGGCTCTTTAAAGCATAAATAGGGATCACTTCACTGACATTTGAGCAAGCCACGGTACAACTGTGAGACGCGCAGCACTCGCCAGCTACAACGTAACAATAATAATTTCCAGAACGTGCTGTTACGTTGTCATTCATTTTACCTACTGTCTTTCTTTCATTCAAATGTTACGTAGGCACGTACCTTTTATCTTCGGCAATCTCATTCTCTAACCAGGCCTCAGGAGCTAACCAGTATAACACTGTCCACCACCCCTTTCGTTATTCCGGCACATTGTTGACATCCATGAGTAACAACAACGTACTAAACTGGAAGGTGGTCTACACATGCGTGGAATTCGCAGACAAACAAAGATCAAGATCTAAATGAAGATCTCTTTAGTTAATTTAAAGCACAACAATTTGTTTAGTTTGAATGTCTGTGTTTTGAGGTGTGACTGGAGTACTACAGTCTTCAGTAGTATAAGCCTGGAGGAGATTCTTAATGCAATGCCTATGTTTTAGTTGTCTCTCTACTGCCATCTAGTGCTTCTTCTAATTCACTCTTGGACAAACAAAGATCAAGATCCAAATGAAAATTATATATAGAGATCGTCTTTTTAAAATGAACGCTTCAACATTTTGTAAGCACAGAAGGAAGGCAGTGACTATTAAATTTTACATGCATCTCAGAGTATTTTTTCATACTGTGAACTGTAGCAACATGGAATACGTTATGAAAAAAGAACAGTTCATAGTAATACTTGGGCAAACTTGAAGTTTCAAATAGATTAGGTGTTGCAAAACTTAGGCAGAAAAAGATCAACTTTGTTTGCTTGCCATGTGGAATTTGTACATTCTCGTCATGTCTGCATAGACTTTCCGTCCACATCTCAAAGAGAGATAAGTTAGGTTAACTGGCGACAGTAAAGTAGCCTCAGTGTAGGTGTAATTATGATTTAGCCCTGTCATAGACTGGTGCCTTGTGCTAAAATATGCCAACATAAACTCCAACCACCAATGAGCCTGGATTAAACAGGTTTGAGAAAAGAATGAAAGAATGAGTGAATTTTCTTAAATTATAATCTCCAGCATGGCTAACAATAATTGTGTAAGCCTAAGATATGCCATGAGGTGCACCTTTATTAAGAAATGAATGGGTTAAGATTAGTTAAAAAGAGCACTGGCTACTAGGAAAGAACAAAAGAAAAGTACAGTATAAATACTGATAAATCTATCCTTAACCACGTACCTTATTAAAAGAGTACATTTCTACAAAGAAAGAAAGAAAAAGCAAGTTATATACACTGATAGCTCAGTCCTTAACTGTGTACTTTAGCATATAACTTGTATGTATTAAAAAAAAAACATTAACTATCTCTGTAAAGCAGCTTGCAGAAAGAAAAATAACAAAAAAAAGATATTGCTCTAACCTAAGCAGAGGTTATCAGGATGTGCCCAACATTTCACAGAACCCTTTACCACAGACATTCATTAACAGATTTCATGTTATAAATACATGTCTTTTGCTTTTACAAGATAAACAGACATCCTACAACTACAGTATGCACCAGCTGCATGGCGCTAAGTCTTTATCAAGCTGCTCCCTCACTCAGAAAACAAAAGCAAAGTTTCACACACAAACATCAACGCTTTCAATCCTCAAATATTTACATGACATACAGACAGGGCAACTTAGGTTTAACAAATAACAGTTTTGAGCTAGAAATGTGGGTAGAAATACCCCTAAACTAAGAAAGCCAACAGAGAAAAAAGTGAAATGATACAAGAATTACAGGCACACAGTCATGTGTAGCTCACATTGTTTAACAAAGGTATAAATATGGAAAAAAAAAAAAACCACAGTGCATTGCTAAGGATTTAACTAGCCTCGCCTTACTTTACCAGTAATCTGAGTAAAACCAAACTCTCTTTTTGCACTCCTGCCATTTTGGGCATTCTCAGGGGTAAATACACCATGCCTGCTACATTGCCTTTGGCCTTAAGCACTCCATCTCTGTGACAGTTAGCTTCTTCTGCCAGTCACTCTCTACCATTTGCTCAACATGCTCTAACCATGTCAGTCTTGTTTGCTCCAATTCCTTTACTCAGCTCTTGATCTGCATATCCATCCGTTTTTATTATTGGCTTTTCTAATTTTGTTCTACACAGGTTAGAATCTCAATGACATAAAAATTATCACAAAGTTGGAACCTCATATTTTTCAAAGCCTAAACAGCTGGTTGAGAATACCAAAGAATCAGTATCTATTTGATATAGTGCCTTTGTAAATTATTTTGAAATTAACACTGTAGTATAGTTATTTACTGCGGTGGGCTGGTGCCCTGCCCAGGGTTTGTTTCCTGCCTTGCACCCTGTGTTGGCTGGGATTGGCTCCAGCAGACCCCTGTGACCCTGTAGTTAGGATACAGTGGGTTGGATAATGGATGGATGGATGGTATAGTTGTTTACTTGTGTATTTCTTGCATACAGAACAGAGGCAGGATAAATCACACGGTGAGCTGGAGATGAGGACTGAACCTTTAAACTTATATTTTGAAGTCCAATACATGAAATGCTTGACTGTACAGCCCTCTCTGACTATGGACAGCACAAGAATGTTCTCCCACTTGCAATCTTATAGTGGGCACCCTTGTGGTGTTGGTACAAGCATTCAAACCCAACGTATACATGTACAGTAGGTCCATGTGTAACATCCACCTTTCCCACACATGCAACCAAGAAAGTTTACACTTTGTAGAAATCAAGAAAAAAAAGCATCAGGCTGTGGTACTTTAGACTGTTGCCAAGCATGTTACCCACATGTAAGCATCTGTGTTTGTTTTAAAAGTGTTCTGCTTTTTAGGGTTACATAAACAGACCTCAGAAATATGCACTGGGAAGTTTGCTACAGTGCACAGAATGCAGAAATCACATTTTAATGTTATGTAGACAAGACAGGAACAGACATCTACTAAGTAAAAGATGTGAAGCTAAGAGCAAGTGGGGTGAACTCCAAAGAAGTTTGCTAAAGGGAAAAATGAGGAGCAGCCATCTGATCATTGCTGTATTGCCCTTTTGTGCGGCCAGGCTGCTTCTGTACCACTTTATTTTATAGGGTCTGCATGTGCCTAAAAAGTGCTACCCACAAAATTCAGACTGGCAACATTAATGCAGAATGAACACAGCAAAGAATGCTTCCCTCAATCAGAAGTGTATTTTACATAGTGAAAGAAGAGAAGAAGGCACTCTTGTTATCATTTTGTCAGACTGCTTATTAAAAGTGCTTTTTTCAGTTATCATATCCTAAAGCTTCAGGTTGTTTGTATGGCGTGATGCGCACTACTGTTTGCACAAAATCCCATCCAGGAGTTGCAGACATGCTGATTAGAGAATCAGACGATCAGTTCCTAACGTACACCTTGCATTTCAGTTACTTTGTGAATTAGCTGTTGCGTACTCTTGTTTTTCCAATGACGTGCCGGAGCCAACTGTGAAATGCCCTATATAAAATGAAGCATGGCTGTGGATCAATACCGAGAAAAATCGGGCACCGAGTTCATACCACCTCTTCCTAGCCCTGTCAGTTTAGCATGCAAACAGGCAGTCTCCTCCATCATAACAGTTTATACACTTCAACCGGGGGAGCGCTGATTTTCAAGCGCGAACTGATCCGCGCACTTCTCAACTAAACGCCACCCCACGCCACGTCTAAAGTTAAGGTAAGCGTGATCCGGGCTGCATCAGCTACTGCTCTACTCCAGTTTGGATGCGACACTGCCCTTGAGCTGTGAGCTGGGGAAGCAAACCACCGCTGCGAGCGAGCGAGTGCAATTTTTCAAACCGGTCTCACTCACTCTGTCACACTCTCACTCCGATGTCTAGAATGTGTCGCTGTCCTCTTTTTTTATGTACGAGACACCCCTACCCCCTCTGTTTTGAGCTGGCGAACCGCTGAATTGCGTTTGATCTGTGCGGGCGCCAGCGAAGCGCAGCAAGCGCCGCGTCCTTAAACCCACCAGGGACCACAACCCACCTTAGGCAGCCTCCGGGAGCCAAGACAGTGCTGACAAGCCGCGTCTGAGCGCTGAAACTCAATTCCGTCGATGAGCGGCTGGCGAGGAGCGTTCGTGTGTGGGGAGAATGAATGCGACTTCCGGTCGATCTGTGGAAATGAGTCACTCCTCTTGCGGCTCCGCTCTTAAAGCAACAGCGTCTCCTGAAAAGGCCGATGTTTTACTAGCCTTAGTACCACCCGGGGACGTTTCTTTAGAACGTGGTCCACGGGGAGCAGCACCTTGGCCTAGCAGCGTGCAACCTTGAACTAAACGCGAGACTATCGTATCACACAGTAAGTCATCCATTTGTCCATTTGGGAACCTACTTGTCATTTTTAACTCTGAGGTGGCCGAGGCGCTTGTACAGGCGCCTATGGAGCAGTGTGGTGGTACCCAATCAAAATCACACTACCAATTGTACATGTAATGTTACACCGTACATTTTATATGGTTTTACTATTGTGCCCATTGTTCCTGTAGGTGTAAAAGTCGAAAAGAAAGCATCCATTTATCCATCATCCACACATTTAGCCAGTGCAGGAACACAGGGCAGTTGGAGCTCATGCCAGCAAGCATTTGTCTATCTGATCGCAAGACGAACACACACACTCACTAGGACCAGTTTGGCGTTGCCAATCCAATCCACCTAACTTGAATGTCTTTGGACTGTGTAAGTAAACCAGAGCACATTTAATATAATAAACACAAATGCCCTCAGTCGAGACTCAGTTGCTTCATCAGCCCCCAGGAGTTTGGGAGGGTCCCCTTCTCTTGGTCATTTCGGCACACAATACTCGATTGTTTCTTTGAGTGGGGTCATTCCCCTTGTCTGCGTGTACTCCAGCATTTCACTGAGTGAGGGAAACATCTTAGTAATTTTAACTCACAAATACTCAACTGTTTCATCGAGATGGGTGAGCACCCAGAATGCCTTGATGGTAGATCTACCTCTGTTGATACATGACAACATGAGGGAACAAAGGAGAACAAAATAGGCCACATAGGCCTTGGTCACAAAAATATAAAAATTATTACATGCGCCAAGGAGAATAATAACAGCATTTGCCAGACACAGACAAACTGCAACTCCAAACAGAAAGAGTGGGTGCAAGTCGAAGCTCACCAAAAAGGGAAGACACACACTTCACAGGATAATTACCTTGGTGTTTAAAGTCCAAAAAGTCCAAATCTTATTAGGCAGGTTGAAATGAAGCCTGCAGCCACTGCCACCTGCAGAAATGAGCTGGCTCAATTACTGCACTAAATCGATTAGGGGTGAAATTATGAAAAGTTAACAAGAGTTTTTTTTCAAATTTGAAAACTGATTATATTTTCCTCTCACTTATTACAGACGTGCATACTGCATTACAGTAAGTGGTGACTCTAAACTGGCTAACTGATGGACTGCAATCTTGTTTTACGCCCATTGCTGCTTGCAGCACTGGTTCCTCAGGCCCCTGAACTGACTAGAATGCTTAGGAACTGGATGGGTAAAATAACAATGGGAGGTCGAGCTTTTAATTACAGGGCTCCAACGATGTGGAATAATCTGAATGCTAATATAAGAGCTACTCCTTTAGTCTCAGCTTTTAAATCCAGGCTGAAGACTTACTTCTTTAGTCTAGCATTCCCTGCCTACAGCTGCTGATTAGCTGTGCATACTACATTTCTGTTTGTTAGTCATTTGTACAGAAATAGACATATCACATTATTTTTAAACCTTTACTAACCTTCCTCTATTCTGTTACTCTTCATGGTATCTGCATGTGGCACTTGGTGCCACGACTCTACTGCCAGGCTACTTCCTACATATGGAAAAGTCATCTCAGATAAAGGAGAGTTGGAATCATCGGATAGAAAGATTCTCCCATCAGATTGGGTGGCCAGCACAGACTCCACCATAAAAAACCCAGTAGGGGGTAGGTGGCCAGTTGGCCGATGTCTACAAGTTTGTGACTTTGTTTTTGACGTTTTAGTCTACAGTTTTAATCCCCACGTTGTCAACTGGCATTGGTTCATCATTTAATTAATGAGCAGATATTGTTGGTTTCTGTTTATGTTTAATCAGTTTCTACCTTGTTCTTTGTGTGTTTTAACAAATCTGAATTCATATGCGTACCAGTTCTGTATTTAGTAATTAGTATAATCTATACTGTATTTGTATTTTAACTGAAAATTGTTCACAGCGCCTTGTGCTTGCACTCATTGAAGAGCACTATACAAGCAAAAAATAAGTTGTATTGTATATCTCTTTGAATGGCTATGCATACTTATACTGACCCATCCCTATTTGGAAATCCTAAAGTTAAGCATTGATGTGTTGGAGGTATTGACTCCTATTCCTATCGCTGCGCTTATTCTGCTATTTTGTACTCTGATGCCACTTCACCAGTTAAACTACATGGGGGTTTAATACACAGTTATTTCAATTTTCTCTTATAATCCCAATTCCATAGATTATACAGTATGGAGCATGTTAATTAAAACAAAAACACTGAAACGGCACATTATTTGATATTTGGTAACTCATTCTTTTTTATAACTTCATTTAGGGGTTTGAGTCAAGTAGATCACAACATGAAGGCATCCCACAAAGTAGGCATCCCTTGTAAATTAATTGTTTTTTCCGAAACTATACAGTACACTGGTGCCAAATCTGTCACGCACTTCAAAATGTTTGTTATAGTTAAGTGTTTACAATTATGTAACCTTTGATGATTTCTTTTAGTAACACTTACTAAGTGTTTGGATACTGAAGACACATGTTGATTAAGTTTAGCTAGTGGAATTTTCCCCCATTCATCCATTATTAAGGTCTTCAGCTGTGTAATTGTACGGGGCCTTCATTGCCGTAATTTGGGCTTCATAATGTGCCACATACTCTCAATATGAGACAGGTCAGCACTGCAATCAGGCCGACTGAATTCCCTCACTCTCTGCTTATGCAGCTTTGCACTTGTAATTTGGGCCTAATAATAATAATAATAATAATTCACTTATATAGCACTTTTCAAGGTACTCAAAGCACTTTACACAGTGCGTGGGGAGCCACTTCAAATGCCACAAATGTGCAGCAACTACCTGAATGATGCGATGGCAGCCGTTTTTGCACTAGTAGGTTTACCACACATTAGCTGTTAGGTGGGGTAGGGCTGAGAGATAGTTAGCCAATCAGAGACAGAGGATGATTAGGGAGCCAGGTTGGCCAGGCCATGGTAGGCAATTTATCCAGGAGATTGGGATACACCCTCCTCTTCACCAAGGATGCTCAGGGATCTTTAGTGACCACTGAGAGTCAGGATCTCAGTTTTACATCTCATCCAAAGGACAGCACCATTTTTACAGCACGGTGTCCCCGTTACTATACTGGGACACTGGGATCGACATTCAGACCACAGGGTTGGCACCCCTGCTGGCATCACCAGTACCTCTTCCAGCAGCAACCCAAGCTTTTTCCTGGTTGGTCTCCTATCTAATTACTGGCTGGGCCCGAACATGTTTAGCTTCAGGAGTATGACCTGTTTTGAAGTGCATGTGGTATGGCCGCTGGCATAAATGTGGTGTGGTGTTGTCTTGCTGGAAAATGCATGGACACAGATGGTGTCTGGATGGCAGAAAATGTTGCTCCAAAATTTGTACATATCTTTCTGCATTAATGGTACCATCACAGATGTTCAAGTTACCCCTGCCACAGGCACTGACACACCCTAATACTATGACAGATACTGGCTTTGAAGCTGGCACTGATAAGTTTGGATGGTCTTTTTCCTCTCTGGCCTGGAGAATACAAAAAACGTATTTTTCTGAAATCTATTTGAAATGTTAGACCATAACTATGATTCCTCTGTACAACCTTCCACATCAAATAAGACCTAGGCCAGAGCAGTCACCGGTGATTCTGGACAGTGTTGATGTCTGCTTTGCACAGTAAAACCTTAACTTGCATCTGTGGATGCACTGGCAAATGATGTTGAATGACAAAGGTTTACCAACGTATTCCCATACCCATGTCATGATATCCATTACAGACACATATAGGTTCCATCTTTGCTCTTGAAGGACTAGACCTGTTTTGGAGAAACCTTATATACTAGAACTTTGTCCTGAAATGTCAGCTTCTAAAGCAAAACTGAAATGGCTTTGCAGCACAATGCTAAATACTGTATTTTTTAACTTTTCCTAATTGTTATAAATTGGAAAGAAAATGTTACTTTAAATTCAGAAAAGATGTATACATTTTTAGCATTCATTCAGGGGAATGTACAAACAATTAACAAAAACAGCTGATCATACCACACTTTTTTATAGTGATGGAGAAGGTCAAAGTACTTTCAAGAAAAAACCTGAAGAAAAGTTTTCTTACTACCTGGGACATTCTCAGCTTCTTTAACTGTCTTGGAGAAGCTTTTTATGACCATCATCGACGTGATAACATTATATGTTGTAGTATTACAGATGGTGATATCAAGAAACTTGATGTTTTTTGCAGCGTCTACAACCCAACCATCTTATATATAAACATCTATGCATGAAAGTGTGTGTGTCTGTCTGTCTGGCCCGGATGTGTGCGGCTACAGCTTGAAGTTAAAAGAGCTGGCAAAGTGGCCCCAAGTTAACGAGTCAGAAGAAGAAAGAAGTACGGGATTACAGCATGAAGCTGAAAGAGGAAGTGACTCCATCGCCAAAGTGAAACTGTCAAGGAAAGACAAACGAGAAAGAAATTCACTTAGCCGCTGATAGACAAGTGGGGTGAGCACGTCCACAAAACGAAACCGCCGACTCTGCATTTCAATTTTTTTCTGACGATTTCAATAGTTTCTAGGAGCCGGGGCTTTTTACAGCATGGGCTTACACAGCTACTTGCAGTGCTTTAAGCGCAGCACCAATTTCTAGTTTTATTGACATTTAATTTGAAGTTATTTCTGTAACACTGTTTAACCAGTTCAGTTACCTAACTTCTTTATGCAGGCTCATCAAACTTTTAGATGATTTTTACAAGGTGGGTGTCATCAGCAAACAGACCACAGTTCCAAAATCCAGTTATTCATGCCCAACAAAAAAGGAGTGGTTATAAGACCCAATCCTGTGAGCAGCTGTACCTGGTGTAATGTGCTTAGAGTTATTGTCTTTAGCTTCACTACATGCTTCTTATTAGAAAGAACATCAAATCGAGAACAGCACAAGGGCTAAGTGATACTCATGTCACCCGTTAATCAAACTTTGTGAGGGTGGTACTTCAGTATTATGTCTCATCGGAGAATCCTTGGGTACCGCTGATTTGACTTTGTGTTGAACAAGCAGTTGCTCACAGAGTCCCAAATGAGGCAGATTACTTGCATTGAGAGGGAGCATTAGTTACAGCACCATGGCCAAAGGGTGATCCAGCTCACAGGATCCTCATTGTTGAGGATCCAAGTGCCTGGACCAGGCTAAAGGGACGCCAATGTACCACCTGGCAGATAGATGGTCATTTCCAAGGGTGGGACTAGACCATGTGGCTGTCTCGGGGGTTGCCAGTTGGGATCCCAAGCTGTTTCATTGTGTGGTGGGTGCAGCAAAGTGCTGTACCAATGCGTGCTCTCCAGCCTGACCTGACCTGTGGTTAACTGTGTTCAAAGCAAAGCTGTAGACAATAATGTGGATCCATAAGAGTAAAATGAAAACCCAGTGACCTCAAAGTATCCAGGAGGAATTGTTTAATTTTAATTTAACTTGATATCCAATATTAAGGAGCAGAAACTCCGGAGTGACAAACACTGACGTAACCATGAAATGTAGATTTAATATGGAGTAATACATGTACAACCGTCACAGAATAATCATCTTTTGCAATATTAATTCATATAAATAAATAAGAAATTAAAGAAATCCAAAATAAAATAAAAATATCCTATTGGCCTTGCATTGGAACTGCTGTAAATGACATGTGACACCGGGATCATGAAGAAAATCATGAAATTCAGCAGTAATCAATAAAAAATACAGATGATAAATTCCCATAGTGGTTTGTACATAAATGTACAAGCTACTTATTTTACATGTGCAGAAAAAAAGGCAAGAATGTTATAATTTTCCATGCTTTTGCAATGGACTATGGGACACCAGCTCATCATTATGTGCACCTTCACTCATACTGTACCACTTCAGGGTTTACATTTACTTGATGTTCACATTTTTGGTTTGAATTTGGAGTAGCTGTGAAAGAAAAACTAGACGGACATGGAGGGAAAGTGCAAACTGTACACAGACGGTGGCTGAAATTCGAGCCCAGACCGTGGAGCTTTCCAGCTGCCAAGCTGAGCACTGTGTTACTTTCTTTAAGATCAGGATATGCAAACTAAATAAGCAGAAATCTGTAAAATATGCAGCAATTTTATGTTCATCCCTATAGGTGTTGCAAAATGAGATTTATGATTAGCATATGAAGGGCCTGCCAGTGCAAATAAATAGTTCATATATTCTATTTTTTTCAACACAAAGTTTAAAATAGTTATTATTTTATTTGCAGTGTAAACTGTTTGACAGATTAGAGATGTCTAGCAATCCAAGAAATAAGCATCTTTATTAAATTTAAACTCCAACTTTGCTGAATGCATTTATTTAATAATCTCAAAATAAAATAGTAGGTTAACCTTGAAGTTTCCCCAGCTAACACTGTAGCCCAAACATTCCAGTACATCAAGCCAAATGTGCTGCATCCGTTGTGCCCATTACCCAGTCAGCAGAGTGAGGCTCTTAAATCAATCATATGTCGGAAGCCTTCAGTGTCTCTTTTGAGGGTCATAACCGAAATGCCCTTTCTCTTTCCTGGTTCCCTTTTATTCTCTCCTGAGGGAGCGTAATGTGACTGGAAGGGCAGGCCTCTTCTGGCTTCCTGATTTTCTTTTGCTGGCTTGGCTCCCTGCAACTCCCAGATGACCCCCGGTCGAGTGTCCTGTCTGTTACACTTCTGACCCTTTCCTGACGAAGAAGCAGAATAGCACAGATGGCTCTGGAGTTCTCGACAGCCTTTCCAATGGTTCCCCTGTGCTCACAACAAGTTGTTTAAATAAAATTATTATTTAATTTTCATTTACGCCTGGCATGTGTTTCTTTAATGGAATATGCTTCTCAAGTGTTTCAGTTAGTATTGTGACTCTTTCTACTCATTTCATCAATGCTGTTGATGATCAGAGTGCCTTTCTGATCGTTAGTTGTACATTTTCCTCTTATTTCTGTCTTCTGACACACTGTGTCCTTGTTGTGTATGGTGATCATTTGCTGGGTAGGAAGTTCCTTCCACACACAATGGAAGTGATATATATTTATTATTATAGTCGGCTTTTTTTTGGGCCATGCATGGTAATCTGTTGTAGTCATCATGTATATATGCCATTCTTTCAGTACTTTACCCTTTCATCACTATCTCAAATTTGGGACATAACGATTTAAAACATTATATTAAAATTAAGCAAGTGGTAGGTTTCTTAAGCCCTGGATTTCTAATTTCTCAGTTGCCTTTCTGGCTATGTCTTGTTCTATTTTCCACAGAGATTTCCAAGTTCTGTCACTTTCACATCTCCTCATCCATCTTTCTTTTTTCTAAAACTGCTTAATCTATTACAGAGTCACCAGCATAACAGGTTGTCCACATCTTCTCACTAAAGAACATTCATCCTCAGACTTACCGACATACTGCGGTGGGCTGGCGCCCTACCCGGGGTTTGTTTCCTGCCTGGCGCCCTGTGTTGGCTGGGATTGGCTCCAGCAGACCCCCGTGACCCTGTAGTTGGGATATAGTGGGTTGGATAATGGATGGATGGACTTACCAACATAAGTGAGAATCAGAAGAGGAGAAAAGCTAAAGCTCTAATATCAACATCATGTTACTGCCTTAAACATTAAAGCGATGCTCTGTGCCTGCTTTTGGTGAGGAGCACTGTGCAAGAACAAAGTAGTTTGTACTATTGTATTATATTTCTGAGGTGGCAATGATAGATTGGTCATCTAGCTCTGTGAAGATTACTTGTGTTCTGTTTTGTGTGTTGTATTTACCCCATTTTTTGACACCCATTGCATGCCCAGCTTACCTGGAAGGGGTTCTCTCTCTGAATTGCATTTCCTAAGATTTCTTCCATTTTTTTTTCCCTACAAGGAATTTTTTTTTTCTTGTTTTCTTAGGGAATGAAGCCTGGTGAGCTGTCAAAAAACATTGACCATTGAGGCATTTCTTGTGTAATTTTGGGCTATACAGGAAATAAATTGTTGTTATAGTTGTACTGAATTATGTACAGTAGTAACCAGATAGGCAGCAGTCATAGATCCTTTTAACAATAATACTCTCTTGCGTACTAAAGTGCAAGCATACTGCATTGGGAACTCTACTATACAACACTATAAATGCAAAATCTCGTAATGTTGCTGATGGCAACAAATTGTATCATATTTGAATACTGACTGGGTCCCTACCTTATTTGAAAGTTCAGTAGGTCTATTATATAACAGGATGCAGCCTGTCCAAATCAGATAATGGAAACCGAGAAAAGGATGGAAATGGAAAAGACTATGTAAAAGCCAATCAAGTACAACCAGTTAAAAAGCAACATACTGTAAGATACGGAATAAAGTGACAAATCTTCAGCCTTCATTTCAATGGTGAGACTGACAGGGCTTTTCTAATACTGGTGGGTACTGTTTTTTCCAGAGTTTGAGTTCCCTACAGCTAAAGGCATCGGCCTCCCAGTGTTATTTATTCTTGGGATTTTAAGTGAAGTGAAGTAAGAAGATCCACCATAGGCCCATTAGGTTACCACCTACTAGGAAAATGAGGCTGGACCTGGCCTGACTCCAAGATCAGGCTGTTTCTAACGAGATTGCACATAGTTTGTGTGAGGAACTTATGGACTTGTGTGCAACTGCCAATCCTAATGTGATGTAGGAGACTTTCTGTGACAAGACCCTGAAGGTTTCTGAGGGTTGTGTTGGTGTTACCCGTGTTCCCAGAAGGAGGTGTATCATCTTGCAGCACACTCTGGATATCATCGAGAGGAGTCGTGGCACACAGCTTGATGGCAACTCCGGTCTGTACCGGGAACTGAGAAGGATGGCTGCAAGGGTTCTGAGGGCAGATGAGGCATTTGTTAGAGGAATCTGTGAGCAAGTGACACACCATCAATAGTCTAATGACCCACGTCTTGCTTATAGAGGAATTGAAGCATTACGCACATCCAAATCTGTTCTGCTGAGGGTCGTAGTTAGGGAGGGTGGCTGATGGAGTGGTCCTTACGGATGGCAGTGCAGTTGTGACTCGCTGGGCTGGCTACTTTGAGCAGCTGCTTAAAGCTGATCCTTCTGCTAGGTCGTTGGATATCTCTGGGTCCATGCTTCTTGAGGCAGCTGAACCAGCTGAGGGTAGGGAAGGCTGCAGGGATCTGTGGAGTGTGGGTTGAATTTCTCCACGCTGGTGGTAAGGCTGTCCTCCTAGCATTGCAAGCAATCTTTGCTTCCATTTGGGAAATGGGTGCCTGAAAGGGAAGGGTGATCTCCTGGCTTTAGGCAACTACAGGCTTTAGGCAACTACAGGGGGATAATACTGCTCTCGGTGCCAGGTAGGGTCATCCTCAATGGGATCCGTGATCACTTGCTCACCTACCAGCTACCAGAGCAGACTGGTTTTACGCCTAGGAAGTCTACCATCGACTGCATCCTGGCACTAAGGGTCCTCATAGAGTGCAAATGTGAAAATCGGCAGAGTTTCCCTGCAGTCTTTGTCGATTTTTGTAAAATGTTTAACTCAGTTGATTAAGCTGCCCTGTAGGACACCCTGAAACTTTCTGGGATCCCCTCAAAGTTGCTGGATATCATGGCCAGCCTGTACATTGGTACCGTGAGTGTGCAGAGTGGAGGCAGAACCTCTTCGTTTTTTCCCAGTTGATTCTGGGGTTCATCAGAGGTGTGTTCTTGCTCCTACTCTGTTCAATGCTTGCATGGACTGGGTGTTGGGCAAGGTTGGAGCATCTGTTGGTGAAGAATGTTTCATTGATCTTGACTTTGTTGACAATGCTGTGATCTTTGTGGAGTCAATGGAGGCTCTGAAGAGGGCTCTCAGGAGACTGAGTGAGGCTGGTGAGTGTCCTGGATAAAAACCAAGATTCAGGCCTTTAATGACTTCTTGGTCACAGCCATCAGCAGTGTGTCTGTCTGCAGAGAGTGTCAACCTTGTTGAGAGGTTTACTTACCTTGGCAGTGACATTCATGTCTCCGGTGTCTCTTCCTATGAATTCAGATTGGAAGAGCATGGAGGGTCATCAGGTCACTGGAAAGGGTTGTCTATGCAAAAGGACAAAAGTCTAAGTCTTTAGAGTCCTGGTGCTTCCTGCCTTGCTATATGGTTGCAAGACATGGACACTATCCACTGTCTTGAGATGAAAACTGGACTCCTTTGGTACTGTGTCTCACCAGAAAATCCTTGGGTACCGCTGGTTTGACATTGAGTCTCGAATGAGGCACATTACCTGGATTATGAGGGGGCATCAATTACGGCACTATGGCCATTTGGCCCAATTCCCTTAAGGGTGATCTGGCTCACAGGATCCTCATTGTTGATGATCCGAGTGGCCCCTAGACCAGGCCAAGGGGACACTCATGTAACACCTGCCTACAGCAGATAGATAGTCATTTCCTGAAGGTGGGACTGCACTGCGTGTCTGCCTTGGGGGATTGCCACCCAGAATCTTGAGCTGTTTCGTCGTGTTGTGATGGGTGCGGCAATATCCCTGCCCTGACCTGATTTTAAGTAGGTCTGTATATTGACATTGTAATGAATGCCCTGAAGCGTAGGCACTAATAAGTTCTGTAAGGTAAGTCTGAGCTAAAGGAATTATGACTTTGAATTTGAGAAGGAAGAATTTTAAAACTTATTTTTAAAATATGTCCCAGAAACCAAAGCACATATCAAGAATTTTATAACTCTTTGCACAGTGACCTGTTTTTGTTTGGCACTAAATAATTGGACCAGTGGCAGTACATGCGTCTGTGTTTGCCAGTTCACATCTGGGTGTGACAGATACATTCACAAAATGATTGACAAAGGGCACATGCAAAAGCAGGAAAAGCTGGAATTGCAAAGAATCACATCAAAGCAGGTTCTTGGCATACCTAACATGTACACAGTAGACAGCTAAATTTATCCCTAGGGTGAAATAAAGTTCTATCTATTGTCATGGACGGCCGGGGCCCTTGCCCAGCCGGGATGCCTCCACACCGGAAGAAGCAAAAAGCAGGGGAAGAGATGTGGCCAGAACAATACCTCCCCCAGAATGCAACGTGGCAGCCACCCTGTATGATAGCGGTGCCTTGGAATCCCACAGGGCTCCATGGGAGTTGGAATTTGATACAGCCCTGTTGGGGTCCATGGGTGCCGCCAGGGGGTACTGCAGCAGACTCTGAGCCCTGGAGCACAGCACTTCCACCACACTCGGAAGTGTTGCTGGAAGTTCATCACCAAGCACTTCCGGGTGCCTTATATAAGGGACCAGCAGACACTACTCTGTGAACCACATTCGGGAGGAGGAGGACGAAGCTTGCCGAGGAGAGTGGAGGAGAAGAAGGCAGAAAAAAAGTAAAGAAAGAAAGGAAGAAGAAAGAAAGAGACAAAAAGGACTGAGCACTTGTGGGTGTTTTGTGCACTGTGTACGGTGCTGTAAGAAGAAAAGGAAATAAAAACGTGTGTTTATTTGGAATTGTGTCTTGGTGTCTGTCTGTGTTGGGTCTGGTCTTCCACAAGTAGCATCCAGGAGTAGCAGGAGTAACATCATAGACCTAAGGTGCATACTAATTCTGCATGAGCAGGAATACTCAATAAAACTGAATAAAAAAAAATCAAGTGACGGTGAGATACGAAGAAGGCAGATTCACCAGCGTTTGTGTGTCAGCTTTTATCCCTCCAGATCAGAGTGTCCAGTTCCATTGCCTCAAAACACCACTCACATCTACAGTTATTCCCAGTTTCAAATAAAAACTATCAGCGTCAGATCCCTGGGTGGGGGGTTTGGGGCATAATATGTATCGTGATCGTGACTGAAAGAAAAAAGTGAAAATAAAACGGTAACTTTCACAAGTACTATAAATGTAAACCTTCTGTTACATACGCAAACCAAATGTATGTGTGTACTGTATAATATTAAGAATAAGAGCAGCTCAAGGCAGTGGGGATTGAACTGGGGACTTTTGATTACAAGTCAGCAAATCTTACCGCTACGCCACGGAAGCTGTTGTATCATCCTTGAACTTTTTGTGAAAGTGTTTATTTGACCTTTTGACTTCATGCTTCACACTTTATATAGTTTATGCCAACATTTTGTCATTTACTACTAAAATATCAAAAACATTTCTGTTTTAACAATGTGTTTACACAGATTATTGTAGAAACGGAACACACATGAAATGCATGTGTTACAAATAACGATCTATTATTTCCACTCTAAAACTCCAGCACTTCACTTCCAGATAATCAATGAAGACATGAGCTGGGAGAACTTTGTGCACGTTCTGCGATGGTGGGGGATGGAATAGCAGGCTGCTTGCTGCTTGTCTTTATCGGCACATTTACAAGACAAAAGACGCTGATGAAGAGGTGCGAACGGATTTAAGGTGGGCCAGATCTACAAGTTTTTTCGTAGGCTCTGGTAATTCTAGTGTTAACTGGCAGGGGACCGAAACAAATAATATTCTTATGGCCAGCCCAGTACAGCAGAACAGAGAGTGCACACGCCATTGCCTCGCTGCATGTACACGCAAAGCAGCCAGCGGCTCACCCTCATGATCGCCAGAGGTCCACGGAAGCGCTGTTCCTGCCAATGGGGAGGAAGAAGAGTAGACGAGCCCAGAGAGCGGCGAACTCCCAAACATGCATCATTGTTGTGAACTCCTGGGTCATCTCCTCATCTTTTCTTTGGTGGCTGGATTCTGTTTGGTTGGGAAAAGGAGGTGTAGGTTCTTTTGTAATATATGATTGTTTATTTTTTTTATAGCCTGTCATTTTGTCTTTATTCAATAAAAAGTTGATCACAAAAATGGAAAAAAATCTCCACCAACTGTTGTGATGACTTTAGCTGGGCAGTAAAAACAAAAACGTAGGTAGGTAGATTGATGGAAAATGCCATAACTTGACAGAACAAAGAACAATAAAGAACCCTGCATCTTGAAGTGATGTTTTCTGAGAAGCCAACAGCAGGATTGTGATGCTGACTTACAGTAGAACAGAGGTCTGTGATGACCATTTTAGGGACGGGGCAGTAGAGAGGCTACTCTGAACATCTGGTCCTTTAAGGACAACTAAAGACTCAGGGTTACCAGGAACTACCAAAGGAAGTGCCAATCTACCGTCTCTAAGCGGACCAGAAGGTGGCGCTGATGGTAGAAGGTTTGGCTGAAAGTGACCTGAAGATCTGGTTTAAAAGCATTGATAGGAGAGTTGGTGAGACGACTCACTTGCTAGAGTAAGAGACTGAGAGAAAAATAAAGTGTTTTGGTGTGGTACTTTGAGCTGGGGAATTGGAAAAGCCATGGGAGGTCTGGCCCAGAGGGGAAGCTGAGATTTATTTCTGTTTTGATTGACCTTGCATGTTATGTTGTTGCTTTTGGTATCACTCTCATGTATTTAATCGACAAATTGTGCCAATATGAAGACTTTTCTGGATATCAAATATCACTTTGTGGGTCCCTCCTATTACAGGCTTCTGAACTTAATATATATGACCCTGACAAAATGATAAAGAAAATGATATGTCCAGTAGTTTGCTTATGTTGGCCTTATGTTTGCCCATACTGTCTTGGAATCCTGTTCCTAGTCATTGTCCACTTGGACGTTCTCCCCATGGTCTGCATGGGTTTTCCTCCCACATCCCCAAAAGACATTAATTGTGGAACCCAAAAAAGACCTTGTGTTCAACGGACTAGTGCTCAGGCCTGGGGTGTTTCCTCTTTTGAGCCCAGTACTGCTTGGATATGCTCCAGCCACCCATAACCCTGATCTGGATGAAGTTTCAATTGAGAATTTTATGTGTTCTGCCCCATGAAAGGTTCTGCAGAGTCTATGTGAAGTCCAGATCACTCTGTAAGAGATCATCCTGTGTTTATAAAGAAGCTGTCATTGGCCAAGGCTGTGCCATACTCTGGAAGGCCTCTATGACTTCAGGCCTGTAGCCTTAACCTCTCATATCATGAGGACCCTCCTCAGACCATAGATGAATCACGTACTAGACCCCCTGCAGTTTGCCTATCAAGAGAAAGTGGGTGTAGATGATGCCATTCTCTACCTTCTCCACTGGACCCACTCGTATCTGGACAAAAGTTTTGTGAGAATCATGTTTTTTTGACTTTTCCAGTGCCATCAACACCATCCATCCCCTTCTACTGAGGGACAAGCTGTCCAGAATGGGAGTGAACTAGTGAAAAGCCTGAGCAAAAACCTGCTCAACTTGCACTCGACAGATAGAAAGTCAAATAACACAAATTCCAAATCCCGGCTGCCTTACTTCTTGACACTCTCTTGAAGTCTGCAGAATGGGACCAGCTCTGTTTCCCATTTAATTCAATTTCCAAACATTGAGAACCCTCAGAAAGCATATTTAAGATACGACAAATAGATATCAGTAAGAGGCTTTCTGTTTTTAACTCTGGAAAAGGAAGCTGAAGCTTTATACATTTTATAAACATTTACAACTCTTCAAAAGTTCAGAACATAAAAATCAACTTTCTCACATCCCCTTGCATACAATTTTTGGAAACAAGTAAATCATATCGTCTTATGATGCACAAAAGATACGTTTTCTTCATACATAAATATCCCGTCATAAGCATTTTGCTATGTAGTTATTTCTCAAAATGTATGTGTTGTACTTCATGGTCTCTTTATTGAGCTGGATAGAAATTCTCCTTTCACTGCTCTTTGTGCAAGAATGTTGAGCAACGATGTCTGTGACTTTCATGTCATGCCATTATTTTGCTAAAGAAACTATTCTTCTTATAGCATATTGGCATTTTAAAGCTAGCGAAGGGTGTCCTGAAAAAGCACTAAATTCTTCACTTACTGGGTTTAGCTGGTCATTTATAGCGGCCGAGGGAGCAGGGACAAAACTCAAGGCTTTCAATGGGGTTGTGTCATAAATGATAGCTGATGGCCATGTCTGTATTATTTCAAGTGTAATGCACGTCTCATTCAGCTTCATTTCAACTGAGAAATGCACAACAAAAGACATTCTCACGATGTAAGCCAATAGCCACCAAAAGCTACTTAATAATGACCAACAAGCCAGGTTCTACCTGGTGCCACCTGAGAAATGTAATCCTTGCTCTTAATTCTCTTCTGAGATGGCCCTGCCTGGTTTTGTAATTGTGTTTCCAAATGACCTCTACAGGCTCTTCTCATTCCAAAAACCACAGCTTATCCTCTGAGAAGCAGCAATCATTAATTTAAGAGGCATGTGAAGTTTATATCCAATCATATTTCTGTTAACAAATGAATTGGTAATCATCTTTCACAGATTGTTTCTTTAAACTGATATTCCCATAAACTGTCATCTGTGGTTAACAATGCCTTGAAAAACCATTCATCTGTTACTTAACACAACCAGCACCCAGCTGAGGCTCATGATGGACAACAAGTAATAACAATTGATAAGGGAGGTTTGCCACTGTCAGCCATTTAGGACTTTTTCTTAATCTATGTGGACACGTGAATGCTTAGGGGTTTATTGATTAGTTCATTTCTTTTAAAAAAGGTCTATGCACTGCTCCCAAAAGGTCATTAGCTTCAGACTGAAGATTCACTAAAAATGGATTTTCTTGACAATTGCAGATTTTGCAAAATGAAAGATTAGTGAGGGCCATAGCAATGGAGTCAGTAATCGCACAACTGAAAGCCTCTTTCCTTAGAGTCCAGCCATGCTCTTCCACTCATTACATTTCACTGCAATTCTGGTTCTTCCTCTGTGTCAGTGTCCTGTTTATTTCTCTGTGTGTGCAAGTGCAAAAAACAGAGTCGTACTGCACACAGAATCAGAGGGTCAACCAACAGCAGACAGCAAGAGGTCCAAAGCTGAGCAGCAATACGTTGAATGGTCAGCAAGACAAAGCAGTCCTGCTGGAACACTTCCACACATCTACTGGACCTCTGGGATTTTAATATACTCTTATGTACATACTAGACATTTTACTCATATCATATCATACTGATTTAAAAAATGTCTATTTATGAAATCCATAGTCATGTCTAATAAATACAATTTTAAATTCAAACCTGCTAAATACAGATATTTTTGAAATGAGGAGTCCCATACTGTATTGATTTTTAGTTTTATAATAAGCAATACTCTTCCTACTTCCATTTTTTTAAACATGTGGGCTCTTGGCAAATGTTGTGTGACCAGCAGGTATATTTATGGACTCTATTAGTGTTGATCAGTGTGAGAGAATAATTTCGAAGTAACAGCAGTTAAGTATTTTGGGTTGCAGTGCACACTGAAATATATAAGCATTTCTCTTTGAAATGTCATAAAGAGACTGCTGAAATGGTCAAGTAAATGAGCAGAATGTTCCAGGGGGATGGTTCAACAAACTGGCTGGTGTAATGTTCTTTCATGCACCTAGTAAGATTTGATCAGTTGGCACATATACAGTTTTTATAACAGAATAAGAGCTGAATTCAAGAACAAGGATATAATGGAGACATTTATTTTAGGCTGGGGGTGCTCTATGCTAAAGCACCTCTTGTCTTTTAACCAATCAGAGTATGAAATGTAAGCATTAACTCAGCACTGTTATTCAAATTCAATTAAAGTCTGTAAATATTACCCTCTACGTGTATTATTTGACCATTCTGACCATGCTGTAAGTCTGCTGTGATGGATGCTTCATCTTCAGCATGGTGCTGCTAAAATAATAACGGACGGAGATGAACATGCTTTCTTCTGCCTGGTTTCTGACTCAAAAAGGATTTATCAGACTTGTCCAGGTTGAGGATAAGATTCTTTCCTTAATTAAGATGTCAGCTGCTATCACATTGGCAAAATTCAGCATTTTTAAAGCGAATATGCCGTGTTTGACGGTAACCTCTTTCACCAAGTGTTTTCCTGGAAATTTTTTCCAAGCACCTTATGATGCTTTGTCAGGCCAGAGTGAGATCACAGAACTGTAACAGCCATGAGTACAACGTTCGTGCATGTCTACTGTAAAATCGTTACCAACTTGGCCATAGTCGGAGAAAAAAATGCTGTTTCAGCCTCTTCCCACATGCTAAACCCTCCGTTTCCACCAAAGCACTTGACAGTGTTGTGTGATATTTTTCACGGTCTATAACCGCACTAGCCCCTTTGCTCCATTCAGTCATTTCCAACCCCAGGGCTCTTTGAATTTCTATAGGTGGGTCTGTGGTTCATCAGTGAACTTGAAAAGGTAAAAATGGGTCCCGAAGCCACAAAGGTTGAGAAACGCTGCCAGATTTCCATCTTGCATGTATTAAAAAAATAATAAAATTGCAGTATTACCAGTACTGCCACCAGATAAACAACAGCACTGCATGGCTAATTATGCATACAAATTAGCCATGTGCCCAGCAACGAGCTCAAAACACAGGACACCCTCTGAAATAATTAAAAATAAATGATTTACTACTAATTACAAGGCTTTTCTTTCATCTTAAGGGCAAAGCATCTACAAGGGAAAAAAACGTAAGGCAATCCAGCTGTGACCGGACTAGCCAGAACGTCACCATTGCTTCGTGGCATTGCCAGTGTGTGCCCCAAGACTGGAACAATGTGAGCACAATGATCTTTATGAATGTACTTATTGCTACTATGTGGCAGTTTTTTTATAAAAAGTCTTTTGTTTGTGGTATTCGTTCTCTCAGCCTCTTTTGTTGTTTGAGGCCCGGTGGTGCACTTCTGCCTCACAGATCAGATCACATACTGTACTGTGTACTAGGGCACAATAATCGGGCCAGCATATTTGGCCAAGCTTTCATTCAGAGGAATTTTTAAATGACTACTGCTCCATTATAATTTTCTCAGAACTACAGTTGTGCTTGAAAGTTTGTGAACCCTTTAGAATTTTCTATATTTCTGCATAAATATGACCTAAAACATCATCAGATTTTCACTCAAGTCCTAAAAGTAGATAAAGAGAAACCAGTTAAACAAATGAGACAAAAATATTATACTTTGTCATTTATTTATTAAGGAAAATGATCGAATATTACATGAGTTGCAAAAGTATGTGAACCTTTGCTTTCAGTATCTGGTGCAGCAATAACTGCAAATAAACATTTCTGGTAACTTTTGATCATTCCTGCACACCGGCTTGAAGGAATTTTAGCCCATTCCTCCGTACAGAACAGCTTCAACTACGGGATGTTTCCTCACATTAACTGCTCGCTTCAGGTCCTTCCACAACATTTTGATTGGATTAAGGTCAGGACTTTGACTTGGCCATTCCAAAACATTAACTTTATTCTTCTTTAACCATTCTTTGGTAGAATGACTTGTGTGCTTAGGGTCGTTGTCTTGCTGCATGACACACCTTCTCTTCATTCAGTTCATGGACAGATGTCCTGACATTTTCCTTTAGAATTCTCTGATTTAATTCAGAATTTATTGTTCCATCAATGAAGACAAGCTGTCCTGGCCCAGATGCAGCAAAACAGGCCCAAACCATGATACTACCACCAGCATGTTTCACAGATGGGATAAGGTTCTTATGCTGGAATGCAGTGTTTTCCTTTCTCCAAACATAGAACTTTTTGGCTTAAAGAAAAGCGTTATTTTGGTCTCATCCGTCCACAAAACATTCTTCCAGCAGCCTTCCGGTTTGTCCAAGTGATCTTTAGCAAACTGCAGACGAGCAGCAATGTTTTTTTTGGAGAGCAGTGGCTTTCTTCTTGCAGCCCTGCCATGCACACCATTGTTGTTCAGTGTTCTCCTGATGGTGGACTCATGAACATGAATATTAGCCAATGTGAGAGAGGCCTTCAGTTGCTTAGAATTTACCCTGGGGTCCTTTGTGACCTCGCCGACTATTACACGCCTTGCTCTTGGAGTGATCTTTGTTGGTTGACCACTCCTGGGGAGGGTAACAATGGTCTTGAACTTCTTCCATTTGTACACAATCTGTCTGACTGTGGATTGGTGGAGTCTAAACTCTTTAGAGATGGTTTTGTAACCTTTTCCAGCCTGATGAGCATCAACAACTCTTTTTCTGAGGTCCTCAGAAATCTCCTTTGTTCGTGCAATGATACACTTCCACAAACGTGTTGTGAAGAGCAGACTTTGATAGACCCCTGTTCTTTAAATAACACAGGGTGCCCACTCACAACTGATTGTCATCCCATTGATTGAAAACACCTGACTCAAATTTCTCCTTCAAACTAATTGCTAATCCTAGAGGTTCACATACTTTCGCCACTCACAAATATATAATATTCGATCATTTTCCTCAATAAATAAATGACCAAGTATAATATTTTTGTCTCATTTGTTTAACTGGTTTCTCTTTATCTACTTTTAGGACTTGAGTGAAAATCTGATGATGTTTTAGGTCAGATTTATGCAGAAATATAGAAAATTCTAAAGGGTTCACAAACTTTCAAGCACAGCTGTACTTCAGTTCCTCCTTCCCCACTGACTTCAATGCAATTTGTAAAGGTTTCTGATTTTGCTGACCTTGAGGCAAGTGAATTCAATGGGGTTCATTCATCACTATTCTTTATTTATTGATCTTATTTAAGTGTGCATTATTTATTTTTGTGTACTATTTATTCATTATTATTGCTGTCTAATTTGCATATAGTATGAAAATATGCTACAAAAATATATGTAGTTGACTCCTGAGTTTATACATCTTCATAAGTGTGCATTCCTTTTTTCTGAAACTGCATTTATTTTGAGGATATGCACTAAATCTTCTTATGGCACAGTGGTAGCTCTGAAGCTAAGGGTCTACAATCGTATGTGTAATGTTGCCGGTTCAAATCTTGTTACTGACAGATAGGAACTTACACTGTTGGGCCCTTGAGCAAGACCCTTAACCTGAAGAACTGCTCCATGGGCGGATCCTGTGCTCTGACCTCCAAAGGTCATGTGAAAATACAGTATCCCCTCTGGAATTAATAAAGTATACCAAAAAAGAAAACTTTAATATGCTGGAAGTTGTTTACTGATGATATGTCACACATAGAATGAAGCATAAAAAAAGAATCCATCCACTTACTACAGAACATTAGAACAATCTAGACAAGAACAGGCCATTGAACCCAAACAAAGCTTGTCAGTCCTATCCACTTCTAAAAATATACCAAGATTAGTTTTAAAAGTCCCTAAAGTCTTACTGTCTACCACACTACTTGGTAGCTTATTCCAAGTGTCTATCGTTCTTTGTGTGAAGAAAAACCTCCTAATGTTTGTTCAAAACTTACCCTTAATATGTTTCCAACTGTGTCCCTGTGTTCTTGATGGGTTCATTTTAAAATATCATTCTCGATCCACTGTCCCACTTCAATCATGTCTCCTCTTCATCTTCTTCTGCTTGAACTGAAAAGGCTCAGTTTATTCAGACTATCCTCATAGTTCATACCCCTAAATCCAGAATCAGCCTGGTCTCTTCTCTGGATTTTCTCTAGTACAGCTCTATCTTTCTTGTAACATCTTAATCCAGTTTCTGTCCACTCATCCTTTTTCACGGTTCCAGGGGAAGCAGTTTATCCCAGTAACATTATGCACAAACAAACAGTCTGGCCTGGAGTCAATCGCAGATGACCAGTTCACATAACACACGTGTTTAGGATGAGGGAGAAAAATCTGAGTGCCTGCAGACAAACAAGTAGGCTGTGCAGACTCCACACACATAATGACTGATATCTGCTGCTCTGAGGTGACGCCATGCTGTCTCTCTTAATCCTGTCTGTCACAAGAAAAGATTTTTCCACAATTGGTGCCATTAAAAAAGCCAACTATTCAGCAATGGAAATCCAATCTTTCTCTACTTCTTCCTTATTGCACTGCCTTGTGCCCCTGTTAAATACGAACTTTGGTCAATATACTAATAAACCAGAAGTACACTAATCACTCAGAATACGGACCCAGTGCAGGATGCTCTTCAAGGCAGAGAATCCTTTATCTGTTACATAGATAGATCAGAATGACTAAAAAGGAAGAAAATTAAAAACAAAGAAAATTTCTGACTTGTCAGTCCCAGTCCCAGTCCCAGTGAGGCATAATACAGACGTATTGCTGTTGGTATACGGGAGACCCAGTAGCGTTTCATAACACGCTTCTTGTGAACAATTTGTTGGCTGAAACTTCTCAGTGTCAGTGCGTCATAATGGCACTCAGGTTTGTTTTAATTCTCCTCTTTGCTACAACATCCAGGGGGTCCAGAGTGTGTCCTATAACTTACTCTGTTCTTTTAATTAGCTTGTTGGTTCATTGGGCTGCTATTGAAGTGATGTTACCAGCCCATCACACCACAGCATAGAAAGTCACACCGATCATCTCAGAGTTATAGAAGATGTGAAGAACTTGTCACTTCCCACATTAAAGGAGCTCAGTCTCATAAGGAAGAAGAGCCTGCTTTGCCGTTTCTTACTTAGTTCCTCTGTGTTCTGAGATCAGTCCAACCTGTCATTGATGTGGACCCCGAAGTACTTGTAGGAGTGGACCACCTCCACATCCACTCCCTGAATAGTGACCGGACGTAGAGTCTCCACTCAGTATTTAATCTTTGGAAACTGCTCAGGATTAAGGCACAAAGACAACAGTACACAGATAATGTACAGTGAAACCTTGGATTGCGAGTAACTTGGTTTGTGAGTGTTTTGAAAGACAAGCTAAAATTTTGAATAAATTTTAACTTGATAAACGAGCGAGGTCTTGCAATACGAGTAGTACATATACGCCTTGTTCGCCGAGTGTCATGTGGGAATTGTGGGTAATCATCTCCCATTCTCGGTCTCAGTCGGCGTGCCTCACTCATATAGTCAACATCTGCATGAGCGTATACTGTTTACTATAGCATGGTGACCACGTGTGTGTGTGCTGTAACGTGCAAGTCCCTGTCATGCACCCCAAAACACGAGGCTGAGTCTCAGTACTTTAGCAAGACCAGCTTTATTCAGTGTGAAACAGGAACAGCAGGGTTATTTATTGTAGCGGGATCTACCGCTCTCCTATACAGAGACACGGCAATCAGGCATGGTCATGGCCAGGTTAGTGGCTAAGTAATACTGTGCTCTTGCATTTATAATGTTCTTTGCATCACCCATCGATGACAGGCGCTTACAGCTTGACTGCAATCTTTTCTGATTCTGTTTTATGGTGAAGTGCTGCAGTGCTGGAAGCCTGCGGTTGCTTGCTTCGGGACACTCTTCCGCATGTTGTCCCGTTGGGGTGGAATCCCAAAAGAGATCAGAAACCTTACAGTGCGTAAAGCATTTTTTTTTATGTTGGGTCCAAGTGTAGTGACTCTTCAGGCAAAAGCAACTGTCATTGGATAGGTTCCTTGTTAAAGTCACAAAAAAAAGAAAAAGATTCCAGTGAGCCAACAGATAGCTGGGATTACGTTAGTTAGAGTGAAGATTTTGTATTAATCATTTTTATATAAATATTTGTGGGTTGTGAAACAAATTATTTGAGTTTCCATTATTTCTTATGGGGATATTCGCTTTGATATACGAGTGCTTAGGATTACAAGCACGTCTCCAGAACGAATTATGCTCGCAAACCGAGGTTCCACTGTGTTTACATCTTATGAACAGTTACACTTTAACTTTCCAGTAACAAACTTTTTCTGTTATTTTTAAATTAGAAATTTTGTTAAATGAAACCTACCCAAATTTTTTACACCTTCTGCCCTTTTTTAATCCTGGAGACAATACTGGTCAGTCTTGGACTCTTAGGTAGCATCTCAACAATATTTAAAAACATCTCAAAAAATCTTCCCTTCAACGATCCTAGGATATGGTGGCAAAATAACCTTTCAATTAACATTTCAGAAAAGGAGTAGAAGTCAGCCATACATAGAATACACTCCAGCTCTAGATGTACTAAGCACTCAATAACTGAACTCAAAATCTCTTATCAAGCACATTTAAAATTTTCCAGAATTTATCCAGGGCAAGATTCAACCTGTGATCGTGGCAGTCTAGCTCATGCCTCAGTGGGCCACATTAACAACATCCATCCATCCATTTTCCAACCCACTGAATCCGAACACAGGGTCACGGGGGTCTGCTGGAGCCAATCCCAGCCAACACAGGGCACAAACCAATCCCAGGCAGGGTGCCAACCCACCGCAGGACACACACAAACACACCCACACACCAAGCACACACTGGGGCCAATTTAGAATCGCCAATCCACCTAACCTGCATGTCTTGGAGTGTGGGAGGAAACCGGAGCGCCCGGAGGAAACCCATGCAGACACGGGGAGAACATGCAAACTCCACGCAGGGAGGACCCGGGAAGCAAACCTAGGTCTCCTAACTGCGAGGCAGCAGCGCTACCACTGCGCCACCGTGCCGCCCCATTAACAACATTTTGTACAAAAAAATCTTTGAATGCCTCTCAGCCAGCCTTGGCATCACACTCTCCCCTAATCCACTAACAGCTGTGTTTGGTGGACTCCCAGATGAGCTTAAAGTGCAGAAGGACAAACAAACTGTGATTGCCTTTACCTCACTACTAGAACGTAGACTTATGTGGCTCAACTGGAACAAATTTGAAATTGGAAAAAATCTAATTCTCGCTTAGAGGATCCGTTCAAAACTTTTTTTTTATATAAAATGGCAAGACTTAATTAAAATTAATTTTTCTGGTTTTTGGCTCTCCTCTCTTTCTGTTTCAATTTCTCTCAGTCAGTCAGTCATTATCCAACCTGCTATATCCTAACACAAGGTCACGGGGGTCTGCTGGAGCCAACACAGAGCGCAAGGCAGGAACAAACCCCGGGCAGGGCGCCAGCCCACTGCAGGGCACACCCTCACACCAAGCACACACTAGGGACAATTTAGGATCGCCAATGCACTTAACCTGCATGTCTTTGGTCTGTGGGAAGAAACCCACACAGACATGGGGAAAACATGCAAACTCCATGCAGGGAGGACCCAGGAAGTGCACCCAGGTCTCCTAACTATGAGGCAGCAGCACTACCCACTGCGCCACCGTGCCACACAGTTTCTCTCAGGTGGGGTTTAATTCTTATTTTGCTAGGTTTTGTTCTCTCTCTGTCACTACTTTCTTGAAAAAAATAAAACATTTTCAAGCCAACTTTTTTTTTTAAATGCAAGAAAAGGAAACACTTAAGAGAAATTATAAGAAGACTAACTTTGTTTTATTTGAAAAGACATTTTTTATTTTTATTTAACAGTATTTGGCCAAAACAAATGTAAAGCAATCATTTTGAAAATACGGACATTCATTCAGTGTGAAATAAAACAGTTTTGAGTTATTATATGAATTTAACTCTTTATTACAACTTTAAGGAAAAGAAACACATTGACATTGCATTCCTCTGATGAGTGATAAGCCAGTCACTGACACTGAAAGCAAAACTATTTTCTGCTTTATTGATTTTACATAATCATCATTGCAAGAATTTCCTTTCCATTGCTGTTCAGCTGGCAAGACTCTTCACGTGGCATTTAGGAACATTTACAACACACCACGTTCAGCCAACCAATTCATAAATGAACAGAATGTGACATTAGGTAAATACATACGACGTGTCAAATTTATAAAGAAATGTAGAGAAGATCTGCCACTCAAACAAAAACTGAAAAAGACCACTCAAGCTATGTGACATGACATTGTTTTCAAAGAATACGGCTTGATCTCCTGCCATCAGAAACAATATATACTGAAAAATGTAAGTACTCAAGTTTCTAAAACACAAAACAGATTGAACCAAAAAGCCATTTATACAATAAACTGGACGAGTGGTTAATAAGGCATATATTAAACTCTTTCATTAACATGTTATGGAAACATATTTAAAAGAAACCTCACCAGTTTACACCAGGACATCTGGAGGCAAAAACGAGCACATTGATACAAACTGAACAGTGATGTGACAAAAGACACAAGAAAAACGTCAATATTAACAAAATATACAACCATAACAGAGTCCAGGAACCATAAAATGAATCCTCTTTTTAAAAAAGTAAGCAGTAACGTGATTTCTGTTTAAATAAAAATCAGCTACAAGTACATTTATGGTTTTTATTCCAGTCTTGTCAATGCAAGCAGTAATCTGTGGTCTAAAGGTCCTACAATATTCAAGAAAAAAAAAACAAAAAACACAACACAATTTGGTCTAGCAGATGAATTTCCTTCAATCTTCTTGAAGAATTTCCTGTCAGTGTGCCTGCAACACCTCCTCGTAAAATCCCAATAGCAATTATAGCTTACAGATACTCTGAAAACGAGCAAATCTAGAGGTGCATCAGTCAAAAAGAGAACAACTTTTGTCATTTAGTATGAAGTTAGATTGAGTACAGCGTGCCTAAGAGCAGAGCAAAAGCTAATGCCTTTAGCTGGAGTTAACCAAGCATCACACCTCATGTCTGTCGTATCCCTTCTTCAGTTGGCAGACATGGACAGCATGAATATTTTAACTATCAAACTTGTGCGCAAATTTTGCTGTTGAGGGTGAAACAATCCAGTTTGCATAAACACTATCATTTGCATATCTTGTAAAGACAGGATTAGTGCCATCAAGTCTTGTGAGGAGAACGGGGCTCTTCTCAGGCCAGTTCGGGTACGACATGCCTAAAAACGAAAACAGATAATTTTTTCTGCACTGAAAAAAAAAAAACAAAAAAAAAACCAGAATGCACTGTGCAGACAACAAGGCTCTCAGGAAAACTGTAAGCTTTAACTGGAAATGACAAAGTACTGTGGCAGACTGCAGGTCCCACCTCAGCAGAGCTAGAGAAGAGCTTAAACATCAGCGCACAGATGAGGTTGGATTCACTGCCTTGTCAGGGCAGGTCAGATACTCGGAGGCATCATTAAGGAAATATTCAACCATCGAGTGCATCGTGAACTGTCGCTCCATTCATTCCGTACTCACAGAGATTTGGCTGCTCGGCTCCTTCATGCAGTAGGATATTTAAAATCAATGGAAGCTATTGTTTGATTTACCTATATGGTTCCATTATTAAGATTAGGGTTAGGGTAAGAAAAATGAAAGAAATAAAGAACAACCTACCTCTAAGCTACAGTATATAAAATTATTCCACATTTTGTATTCACATTAGTGTAAGAACGAAAAAGAAAAATGAAATTAGTGGCAAGAATGCAAGTACGGGACTTTAAAGGATTCAAATCTTGAGCCCTGATCCTGCAAAGACTGACTGGTTAGCGCATCATGGAGCATAAACACTGACTGGGGCCGTTTAGGGATGTGCTGGTCAAGTTACAGACGGATTGAAACATCCATGAGGTGAAGGAACAGTAGAGCAAACTGAACAATCACTTCCTCCACAATTAGTGCCAACACTATGAAAGACTTCTCCACAAATTATAATAGCAAAGATTCCATTGGGAGGGCCATGGTAGTTGAAAAGTGTCATAACATATCTGTATATTATAATAAAAAAATCCTGGGACAAGATGAGACTTTTTAGCTTGGGACGAGACGTGACTTTTTCAGAGAGATACTTTCATGACTTTGTGCCAAGAGATTTAACCACGCCCGGGTCCGGAAATAAAAGACAAAGTGTAGATGACAAAGTAGAACTTCGTAAAGAATTCAAAAACGTTGTCGCGATACACATGCAGAGCAGGTTAGAGATAATGGAAGTACTAAAATTAGAAACTCTCAAAAAAGTGATAGTAAAGATCGCTTTAGTGCAAACAAACGGAAATGATTACTCGGTGAAATAACGGAACAGTGAAAAGAGATCAAATATATTGTTCGGATTTAAACTTTAAGTTGGAGACTTGTAGATCGTCTAATTTGTGTTGCCATCAGGGAAAAGTAGTGTTTCTTCCCAATGAAGTGGCGAATCTGTGAGTATTAAAAGATTTGTTGTTTGGTGAAAGTGAAATCCACATACACGAGTGGCAGAGACATGAAGTTGCTGGCGCGTAGCGCAGGCCAGAGGGGGGTTGGCAAGTGAAGTAAGCAGGGAGCGAAGCCCCCTAGTCTTATTAATTAAAAAATGCCAAATTTTATTACATAGTACATTTGCCACCATCACACCTTCCTTTGGAAATATTATGCAAATATGGGCTGAATGGACTGTTCTCATCAGAACTGTCTTAATAAATTATTGAAGAACAAAACATCCATTGTGTGAACTCACTCAATCCAATTATAGGGTTGCATATACTAGGAACACATGGCACAAAGTGGGCACCCACTCTGGATGGGGAGACAATCCAATGCATGCTGCACTCATGCTCATTCCTATTGGGAGAATTTAGAGTCACGGTTCAACCTAACGTGTGCGTCTGGGAGATGTAAGAGGAATACTGTAGTAGTTGTAGGGGAACAAGGAAAATGGGCAAACTCCATACAGACCACAGCTAGATCAGAATTCAAAGACAGTCCCCTGTATCTATGGATCAGCAATGCAAACCAGTGGTGCCACCAAAGAAAACTGGGCTAATTTAGTCTATTCTACAATTCTCCACAGTGCCATGAACGAAGAATTATTTTAATGTTTATTTTCCTGTTTATATGTTTGAGTGAGGTTACGGAAAAGTTAGCAGTCCTCACATCTATTATCTGACATAAGAACATAAGAAATTTGACAAATGAAAGGAGACCTTTCAGTCAATCAGGTTTGTTTGTGTGGCTAATAGCTAAGCTGTCCCAATATCTCATCCGGACACTTCTTAAAGATCGTCAAGGTTTCTGTTTCAACTGCATAGCTCGATAGTTTCTTCCAGTTTCCCATAAAGGCTTTCAGGGGTTTTGAGGAATGGAAGTCTGTCATAGCACTATTAACATAGGGCCACCAATGCATAATTAGGTGCTCTCATGCATGAGTCCACACTCATTCACATCATACCTGAAAGGAAACCCCGATAAACACGTTGAGAATGTGTAGCTCCCTTGGTGAAGTAATGAGGCAGCAGTATTAGTTGCTGTGCTCCCCTACTGAGTAGTGGTACATTCTAAACTAAAACGTAACATACAGTAAACCACACATTTCATATTTTTATTTACTTTGTTTCCCCAAAATGGGGTATTGCCTTTAAAATTGACTTTTTTTACTTTATTGCACATTTTTTAAATTATATATTATCATTCTTCATTGTAGTTGTTTTATTTGATCACCAGCTTATTCTCTTCTTTCACACTATCTTCAGTTCTAGCCAAACCTTCACCTACTCTGTTTTAACTCCTACCCACGTCCTCCTCATTCTTTTTTACTCACTAACAATGTTTTTAACATTATTTCTAGGTTTCCCTAGTGTCACGTGTACAGAGCATGGGGAAATTCTTACATTTATGTGCTAATCGAAATGTAACACGTTGCCACTCTCTGGCGCCATGATTAGTGAGTATTACCTGCCTTTTCTTTATAAATCATAACAATGTTTCCCTGATATTTTAGACAGCTCACTGTTGTTCAGATGCTAACTGTTACTGACAGCACCATGTTCACGGGACTTTACAGATACCTGATCAACAGGATTTATCAACTGTTTTAGAATGGCTTGGCCTAAAATAAATGCTTACTCTCTACAAATGTTTACTCACTTTTGACAAACATCCAGCACTCAGTGCTGCCAGAACACGCGGCTGCTCACCATTACCCGAAACAGATTAGGTGAGTCAGAAAATTTAAGGATTCATGGATAATTTTATGAACGTTGATTGTTTAGGAGTTAGAATTTGAGATCAGGAATACATACAGTGTCTATCCCATAGTCAGATAACAATAAATTGCTCATATTGTGTAGGAGAAATTAGGTGGATATGACTGGTAAGTTTTGTCGAGCTGAATGATCCGTTCTTATCAAAATTGTTTAATTGGAGTAAAGTTGTGCACCTTAATTGCAAAGAGACTGACATTTTAGGGATTATATATATCCAAGGTACATTTTTTTATTTGGTCATATGTCTTGAAATTGCAATAAAGCCTGGTACAAACTGAACAAAAATTAGAGTTATCAGTATATTAATTATATATAAGGATTTTGATGTCCACAGGCCTACAGATACACTTGTGGTTAAAACTGCTTCCTAAATTTACTAAGTGCACATGGCCACAAGAATTATTATTAATTAGCTACTCCGCATTCTTCTCTCCATCTTTGAAAGCTACATAAGCAAAGCTCTATTAGAATTCTGAAATAATGGGGAAGCGCAAAAAAAGTGTACGGGAAGTAAGCTCTCCTGTTACAGAAATCGAGTTGTTAAAGAGTCCAAAGTACATTAGGCTAAGGAGCAGAATGACAAACTGTTTGGTTAGCAAGAAAAAAAACGAGGTGGCACACTTCATTTGAACATTTTGACACTTTGGTGGCGCAAGTTAATGCAGTTGCAGGTTTTGGGCTTCAGTACCAATGAATCAGTCCGAGGTCTGAGTGCTCTTACTTTTACTTTTAAGGGTCTGATGTGTTTACCATGCATATACTGACAAGATGAGTAATTGTAACGTGATTAAAAAGGCAGAGTTATTTCCACAATTAATATAATAAAAAGAAGATTTGAAACAGAAGATTTTGGCCTTCATGAGCCAAGTGTGCACATTTGAAATGAAGCACTGAATTCAACCCTAGAAGGCTGAATATAAAAGACAGGCGCCTGGCACAACTAACATGTGCAGATTGAGTGAAATACAAAATATTTTGATTTTGGAGTAAATGAAAAGAAGATAATGGATTTGTACAATCACACACAAGTACAAGAATTTTCTGCATCCCCCAAATTTCCAGGTTTAAACAAAGAAATGAATGGCATCATAAACCACACAACACTGTCAGCCTGACTTCCAGAGGCTCAAAGAGATCTTTTCTGTGTGTTATACGAGTAAATTACTGTCCCGGTAGTGAACCTCATGTAACAGGCAAGTGAACATCAGTTTGAAGTAAGAATGATACCACACTACAGACAATGGTTCTACTGTTCTATATTTTTACTTTCTGTCAATGACATGTTACAGGACACCACAGAGGGGCCAACGTCCAGCTGCAGTGCCTAAGCAAAGCCTGCCTGCTTTTCAAAAACGTTTTCATTCATTTTTTTTTTTGTTTGGAAACTTTTACAAATTTAGAAAGTACATATGTGCATTTTAATATGATGCATAAAAAGTGCAGAAGTATAAATTAGGTAAATATGAAACATAGAACGCCCTTGGCCATATAAACTTATCTTGCTTTTCGGCTGCAGAGTTAAAAATCTATCAAATGCTACCATTTTTTTTTTTCAAATATTTATATTTTTTTTAGTATCACCACTCATTTTTTTGTCTATGTGTATCTTGGCTAATAACCCTACAACAGTACAAAGACCCTAGTTTGACATATTCTGGGAATTGAGAATTGTAAGCTATCTGCTCATACTGCCATGATTATGTTTCGTTGTTGGTCATTTTTCTCGGCCTACATTTAGAGCTTTTTCTGATCTTTAAATGTTTGCTAGGAGTTTTTCGGTACAAAGAGGTTATTTAAGTTTTTTAAAAATACATTTGCGCTGTTTCTGATGGCATTTGGAATTTGTCTCAAATCCTCTTGCCAAAATGTGGTTCCTGGTTACAGGTGGGTGGGGTTGTGGCGGTCACGATACCTGACTTTATTAATGCAATGTGTTTAAAGTGTTTTCATGGACTTTGCAGATGTTTCCCTAAAAATACTTAGTGCTATTCTTTCTTTTTCATACTTCTATTTTGACTTTGTCTCATCTTTTGGTCCATTTTTTCAAAATACTGTCTCTCCATTTGTGCCAGTATGCATAGTAAGAATTTACTTTATAACTGTTTTAATAAGTGGAGATGGGCAAATAAAAAGATATCTGCTATCACAAACCACTCCTTGTGAAGTTCCAAAATGTAACTTAATAAACAAACAAACACTCGAACAAATCATTGCTTTTGAACTTGCACAATGTCAATGAATAAACAAAGAAACAAACACACTTGCAAACAAGTAAACAAATAATACAATTTATATTTACACATGTAAGTATGTATTTCTGTCTCTCTATATAAACATTGTTAGTCCCTGTCTCCTTTCTAGCTTATTATATCTTACTATATATTAAAGTTTTTGGTTAATTAATGCTCACAAAACATGCCCACAGTAGCAGGCCACAATGACTGTTATGTGCCTAACTGAGATATTAAAAGTCCTCGTTCATATCCTGGTGTAAGAGATAAGCAGTCAGTGATGTTTATGTGTTTTTGAAGACTACACTGGACTATGATTGGAGAATTTATTACAAAACTCACAATCAGCCAATGCACACTTGAGGCCCAATTCTACTGCTCAGTGTCATGTGATCAAGCCACTGAAGCTTGGGCTGCTGATGAGTTCTCTCTGAAATGCCCTGGCAGGCTATTCGAAATACGTGAGAATGTGAGACTCATCCTGAAACACTGCTTTCTCCACATCAGCTGAGCAAATGATTAAGCACTTTCGCATTACAATGAGGAATGCACTTTTCCACATCTGACATAGTGAACCTGATGCGAGATGCAGTTAAAAATAGAATTAGATATCCATATCTTTCAATCATTCACCCTTTTCTAGAATCCCCTTTAGCCCCCACAGTGCCACAGAAAGACTAAGTGTGCTGTGGCACTTAGCTCTACTTCTTACACCTCTTTTCATGTCATGCCTAATAGTAACCATGTCCCCCAAATGTCTGTCATCCAGACTTTTTTAATTAGTTGTTATTCAGCTGACATTATAAAAAACAGTTGGCACAAATCAAAGGAGGGGCAGGCAAGTGTGTGTGTGTGGGGGGGTGACATCTGGAGGCAATACTGGCAGATTTTACCACAACTTATCACTGGGCAAGCTACCACAGAGTGAAAATATTTGTAAACAGCTCATTTTGTGCACATTTAATATAGAAATGTGTTAGGAGTAATCAATGATAAGTTATATATACAATCTGTAATGTGTGTTTTAAACATTACTATAGTTAGCAAATTGAATTAAAATGACAAAATACCACAAAACATGGTATGGTCTATAATCTGTACACTGTATTTAATGCCCTCTCCAGTATACTGTAACCCCTGGTCCTTAATAATGTAAACAGAGTCACTTTGAATTCAAACTATAACACATTTCTAATATAAATTATACAGAGACAGAACAGTCTCCAAAGAGGCTCTCGTCATACTTTTGAATTTTCCACGTCTAATCGGTTCAAAGGATGTCACATTCTTCTGCATGCTTTAGGCACCAACAGGTCACACTAATGACACAGCCGGTCTTTTAAGGTACATACATTTCATTTTCTCCAGAAATACACAAGCTTTGCAGTCACCAAATTATATACTGTAGCCTTCTAAGGCTGTAAATAAGGTGACATCTTCCTGGCATCCTTGGGACTCTGAGTTAAACTTGTTAGACAAACTATTAATTATACAAAAGCTAGTTTTCCATGAGAACCTTATTTGTTTGTTTCTTTCATTAAAAGATTAAAATATAAAATGTTATGCTGTATGTTTACCAGTCCAGTAGGCAAAAGATGTGAGGAGGAGATGACTTTTCTATAAACAGCCAAGCTGGTCCAAGCAATTTGCTCACATATCTGAACCTGCCTTGGACAAAACCCAACTGCTTTATCCAAAAAGAAAGCTTCATAACAATCAGTCATTCTGTAATTTGCATATCTACAATATTTACTTTTATTTCTTAAAATATACAAAATCTCTGATGGTTATGTTGCCTGATGATATGGGTTGCAGTGTTTTTCCATTTTCAGATGATCCCATAATTAACATTACTGAAGTTACATTGTGATGTTACATTTTACTCTTTAATATAAGCAAATTATTGAAGACCCGGCCAATCATTTACATCAGGAATGCTTTACCAGAGCAAAAATGTCAAAGATGCATAGTTGGTTGAAATTGCTATATTCATTTTTGAAATAAAGATATTGTGAACTTTAAATAGTGCAGATATGTGAAGATTTGCTACCCTTGAACCAGGACCTGGTGCAGCTTCTTGAACCTACTATAACACAGAATACAAGTGAAAAAAGGAAAAGGAGAAAGACGATGACATAAATTTTTGGCTACAGGATACTGGCACTAGACAGAGTAAAGGGTTTATAATGTTCTTAATATCTAGTAAAGGCATTTGAAATTCTACCATAGAGCTTGTTCTCAATCCAAGTGGAAGGGAGAGTGCGAGGGAGGGGCGCATTATTACAGTCCACGAGAGGAGTCTCTTCTTCTGAAAGCCCATCATCATAGAGTAAAGAATCGGCAGGCGTGGAAGCTGCGAGATCCAGATAGTCCTGTCATAAAAACAAAATGAAAATACAAAACCAAACATGTAAATAACTGGGCAAAGAATCTTCAAGGAGCAATAAGTAATAAATAGTGAGTCATGATATTTTGATTCATTTAATATAGGCATGCAAAAAATGTGGCGTGTAGTACAGTGGCAGTGGATACCAATGTTTAAATCATACACAGAAGTCTTTGTGCCATCTTAGCACTTGGTTCCTGCCTTAACACTCAATGCAGATGGCTCCCTGCGACCCTAGACTTGGAGTAGGTGCGTTAATAAAATAAATGTATGGATAGATTAACTCCTACTTTGCAATGAGAAGGGCGGAATCATTTCAAATTCACAGGAACAGAAGAAAATTGTTAAATTATGTACTGACCAGAGTAGCTCATTCTTTACTGCAAGGCAGTAGATGAAGCACCAGACCCTTATAGGACACACTTACAATTCTGAATCTCCAATTAACCTAACATAAAGGTGGATGTGGGTAGAAATATGGAGAAAAAAATCAGTGTAGGCACAGACAAATACGCCGATTGATCATGCACAGCAACAAGATGCGGGAATTTAGCTGAAGATTTGTGAGGGGACAGCACTAACCACTGTGTTACCATGATGTAAATGCAGGTTTTCCAAAATGTTTTTGAAAACTTTCACATTACTATTCAAGTTAGAGAACCCAGAATCATGGTACTGCAACCTCCGTGATGAAGCTGCAATAGTTTATGTATCTAATGATTAAATTAGGGAAAGAGGTCATTAATAGGACGACTGTATGTGGCTCTCTTTATTGTGAATAAGGCCTGTAAAGGCTTCAGTCAGCAGGCACTGAAAGTAGCCAATCGTTATATGAATTGTGTTTTTGTTTTATTTCTTTTACACTTTATAATTGATAGACAATTTTATAGTTGGTGCTTGATTGTAAATATTATTAAAACTGCAGCACTTCCTTACTGCCAGGTGGACCCTGCTGCCTGTGGCTATAATGCTAAAGTCACTAATGCATTTGCAGGCTGCACTTTACTGAGCATTTAGACAGCATATTATTCATATTTTTAGAGATAACACCAATAAAATAAATATTTAATTCCTTATACAGACTTTTCCTAATTTCAGATTTATTCACGTACGCCTACTCATTTTATAAATAAACACATGACATGGTAAATGCGTGAACTTTTCAAGTAAAATTAATTTTTCATTTAATTTTATTGGCTTAACTCTAGAGGAATATACTACAAATGACATGTTTCACCTGTATTTTAAACCCATTTATCCCAGATAGGCTTTACACAACCGATGAATACAGTATATTTTATCTCCTTATTGTTTAATTTGGTAAGAAGCAGGACTGCTCTGCTGCTGATTTCCAAATCCCCTACCCTGCTTTCGCTTTCGTGTAATGTAGGCTCGTTAGTAGGACCTGCATGCTTCTCTTGAGTGGGCTGTCAGGCTAAATTTTAGCATTTTCCTCAAGGTGACTGATTATACAATTTGGGGCTAATTAAAAAGAGGAATCGTGGGATGAGTTAGTTAGCAATTTACTTGAGGCACTAGCAAGTGCAAACACTCTTTTGAAGACATTAATCACCCAACACCGGAGTTTCCTTTTTTCAACACGCATAAAAGAAATGGAAAAACAATGGAAGTTATCAGGTCAACTATTCTGGAAGTGTTTAAACCAACCGTCTATTTTGAATTAATCCAAAATTACAGAATTGATCTAAATATCCTGACAGCATGTATTGTCACGTAATGTCACATATGGAGTACAGTGAAATTCCAACCAACATGTCTGTTATCAATTACAATTCCATCTATTGTACACATTAAAAAACACCCATCTATTACTTGATCCACTTAACCCAGTAAAGAATTACAGGGTCCAGATTTTATCATGGTAGCACTGGGTGCAAGGCAGGCAGCACCTCTGAACAGAACACTAATCCACTGCCAGGCACAGTCCTGCACAAAGAGTCAGGCCATTGGGGGAACATGGGAGAAGAGTCCACACAACCATAGGCAGAAGAGGCAAATTCCACAGACAAACAATGCCCATGCTGGGACTTGATTTGCACCCCAGAGTCTTTAAGGCAGCAGCACTGATCTCTGTGCCACCCTGAACGCAACTATTGCTTACTTTTTCTTTGCATTTTATGTAGATTTTATTAATGTATGTTGTGTCTCCTAGGACACTTCAAGCTCCTTTAAATATGGTTAGGCCTACTCTGACATGATTAATAACATGCACCCAAACTCCAGGTTTTAAACATATCATTTTCACATAATATATGTAATGCTGAAAAGTAATTTATAGTGAAATACTTTTGCAAATGTTGACAAAATTGTCATTTCTTGAAAGAATTTTTACATGTCTCATTAAAATAACAAAGGACTTTGGCCCAGTTAGGAAGACTAATTCTACCAAACACGAGCTCCTTGGCAGAGCAGCACTTGACACAGGAGTGTTTTTCCTGTACTTGCAAAGAGGAAGAAGGAAATTATAAGACCTGCGGATGCTTTTGCAACCTGCACAATACCATTTTAAGAAATGTCAGTTACTAAATGCAAAAGTAGTAAGAATATGATGAGTGACAAGTCAAAATCTGTGAAACATCAACCCATCTGTACTCAGTTTAATTTATAAACCTTACCACATTACATTTTTTCTTTTCTATGTTTGCTTTTTATCAACACCAACTTGATGTGTACTTGATGTTTTCAACATAAAATATTTAAAAATGTGTAGATAATATTTTTTTGCTAAACCAAAACATGCTCAAAAGTGGATTTCTACATGTTTATATGGACACCTAATTTGTGCAAATACACAATCAAGGATCACAACTCCCTATGCACAAGTTTCGCCAACTGGGTAGCGATAGCAATTGAACAATTAACTGAGGTGTCTGCCAAAACCAAATATTTTTGAAACACCTGACTTTAAGAAAGGCTTACAGTGAAGACAGAAATGCAATACCCATCCTTGTGTTCACTGTGTCCATTTCATTTTAGAGGAGTGGCAGCCTGAGTATGAGTAGAATTCACACGTAGAAAGAGAACTTACGTTTGTCAATTAGCTTTACATGTCTTACAGTATGGGAGGAATGTTAAGTACCTGGAGAGAAACCCACCTAGACAGTAGGAGCAGGGCCGTCTTAACGCATGAGCACGCTGGGCAGTTGCCTGGGGGCCCCATGCTAATCTATGTATGTTGTGACTTGCTGAGTGGTTGTGTAGGTAGGGTCCCCATTGCACTGCTTTGCTTGGGGGCCTATAATGCAGTTAAGAAGGCCCTGAGTAGGAGAACATGCAATCTCCTCGCAGAAATCGAAAGTGCCAGGATTTGAACTTAGCATCCGGGGGCTGTCAGGTTGACATGCTAACTAAAGAAATTCTCATTTTTGCTGAAATACAGTTCTTTATGATATAACTATATGCAATGTACTTTAATAGCTGATTGAGCTGTATGTCATATTTGTTATCTTGTAAACAGGTAATTATATTATCTTAATGTACAGACATCTGTAGGCAAACTGCTTGGCAGGGCAGAGTCTCAGTCATTTCTTTAGATTCAAGATGTGATTAGGAAGATTAATGTTCTCTTCAGCAACAAAAGGCAAAATGTCCCTGGCAGACATGCACATGCTGCATATACAAATGCAGTATTTAGTACAATCAACTGATCTCTATATGTACTCCGTTTACTGTAGTCCTTCACGTATATAGAGTGAAAAAATGAATTCCAAAATAATTAATAACATTAAAACATAAATTGTCAGTATACTGCTATTTAAAAAATGTGTGTGGCAGTAGGATGGGTGGTCTTAAAGGGTCTTGCACTTATATTTAGATGCCTTACTCTACTCTTCATCATCATCTTTTCAAGCTCTTTGCTGATGTCAGAAAATGGAGGTCTCTTCTCTGGTTCCTGCTTCCAGCATCGCAGCATTAGACTGTACCTAAAAACAGAGATATCAAAAAATAAATAAATAAACAAAATAGAATGATGCTGCCAGAATTGATTTAATAAAAACAAGGCAACAGCACTTCATATTATCAGAATTCAAGTTGGAAGGGTTATTTTCCATTAATAAGGTAAGAAGGATTTTTTGCTCCATCTAGTGTAATGTTTATTACCAGATATTTACACATTCAGATTTGATAGCCACGTTTGAAGGTATGACTTCATATTGTTTATATTATACAAACAGCATGAGTACCTTACACTCCTACCAGCTGTTTAATGCACTCCATGAATTGGAATTTCCATCCCTCTGGAAACCAAACCACACTGTTTCACAATTTTCTGAATTATGCTGCTGAAACATAATAGGCTATTAAACTGGTCTACCCAGAAGGAGCATTCAAAGAATGCAGGGACTTTTTGTGATAATGGAGCCCAGAACTACACTTCTATTCTGTGAAAAAGCTAGCCTTCTATCTCAGGGGACGTCAGACTGGCCAGCTGAAAACTCTCCAAATAACCCAAAAGAGGTAAAAAGGCACAAAAAGGACTATGGGAGACAGTCACACTCAGCATAGAGCAGACAAAGAAATAAGAGAAACTGAGACAAGGAGACAGAAAGCGTCATAAATCACTCTTAGAAAATGAGGAACAAAAAAATGGGCATTTTTACAGAATAACCCATTAGCTGAGACTGACATGAATGAAGTAATATCTAGGGCACGAAAAGCTGCTTAACAGAAACATTTTTTTTTTTTTAGTTCTTATTTCTCAGTTGAAATTAGTTCCCTATTGGCAAGGCCCATTTTAAGTAAAAGTGTGAAATTTGTAGTAAACTTAAGCAGAAGATGTACCTATTAGGTTTGTCAGAATGGGTCCTATTAAGTGAGAGTGGCAGTCTGTTTCCATGTGCCTTACCTTGTTTTCAATATATCAACAAATAAATAGCAGTCAGGTCACTAAAGCAAACCAAGCAGACATTGAACTGGCGGTTCAAAAGTTCAATCTGGTGTTCACTAAATAAAGTTACAATGTGTCTCAATCAGATGTTTGCCTAACAGCTTGGGAAAACGAACATATTTATAAACAGAGTAACACTAATTTGCTAAATATAAATTTCCTGGTCATTCTCCTAATAGATTAGTCCAGTGTTTCCTAAACTATGTGTTGTAACCCATAGGTGAGGTAGAGATGTAGATCAACTGGTAAATTGAAAGTTTGGCCTTCTAGCTCAGATCCTTCTTCACCATTATGAAGCAATATAGCGGTTACATAACTGCACTCACCGCCCTAATCAATCTGTCAGTCTCACCATCTCTTTTCCCCTCACTTGTGAACAAGACCCAGAGGTACTTAAAATTTCTTCATTTGAAGAAGTGAGAAGTCAAGCAAAATGAGACCTTTTATTGGCTAACTAAAAAGATTACAATATGCAAGCTTTCAAGGCAACTCAGGCCCCTTCTTCAGGCAAGATGTAACAAAGAAACTGGAGTTCCCTGTGTTTATATACACACTAGGACAAGTAACAACATTGGTAAATCTTTAAGTTAACCAATAAAAGATGTCATTTGCTTGACTTCTCACTAACAATGGCTAACACGGTACAACACCCTAGTACATTTAAAGCAGTAACTCACCTCCCGCTCGGAGAGGACATAGAGGACAGAGGACCATGGCCTCAGATCTGGAGGTTCTGATCCTCATCCCTGCCGCTTCGTACTTAGTCACATATGCATGCTGAATTTCACAGCCATCATAATAATTACATTTCACAGCCAGAGTACACTACAATAATTAAACTTCAATACAACATAATAAAATGGCAATTACTAATCTGAGAATCAAAGTTCTACTGAAGAATGCTCTGGATGCGGGTTAATTCTATTAAATATAAATGCTTCATCCTGAACTGCATACACAACAGATCACAAAAAAAAAGAAAGTCACACATTTTACATTTCAGTTAATGGCGGAATAACAGATATACACAAATTATCCAATAATTTACCACGATAAAATATATTGCTACTCAAAGCTCACTCTTGCACACAGAACTAGAATATTTAGTTTATAAGCCTCCTGTATTTTACTTAGTCATTGTGGCTCAAGTAAATTGTGTTCGTCAGAACAATGTTCTGTTGCTTTATACTTTTAGTAATATTTATGTAAGAAATATGTTTGAATGGAAACCAAAACATTTACTATGTTTTATCATATGGCCATTTTTAGTTGCCTGTATATGTATTTGCTCTCTTTAACCCTCTTCTTGGGTTCCAGTATGGTACTTATTTTCTTTCTTGGGTCCCAAGATTAAAAAGTATGTGTACCCCTGGATTAGTGCATAGAAATGACCACTTTTATGGGCCTGATCACGAACAGTGATGTGACAGCTTTCAGAGAAGAGTTTTATCTGTTGACCCAACGGTGCAAGGAGAACACACTCTCCCTTAATGTCAGCAAAACCAAGGAGCTGGTTAAAGACTTTAGGAAGCAGAAGGCACACCACACTGACATCTCCATTGGAGTAGATGCTGCCAAAAGAGTGACCATTTTTATATTTCTAGGTGTGACCTCAAATGTCTGAGGGCAGCTTGGGTTTTTCCATCTGTTTTCATTAACTTTACTGGTACACAGTGGAATCCATCCTCACTGGCTGCATCACATGCTGGTATGGCACCTGTTCCGCTCAAGATACAAACCATTGTACAGAGGGGTGAAGGTGGCCCAGAACACTACAAGCACACAACTGCCTTCTATGTATGCAAGACTCGCTGCCTTAGAAATGCAAACAGTATAAATAAAGACCTCAGCCGTCTTGCACAGTCATTTTTCTTACTCCTTCCTTCTGCAGCTATTACAGGACCACTGGCACTCACAGTGTCTTCACAAAGGTCATAATGTTGCTAAACAGTCAATCATAAGAACAAGTACTGTATATTTATGTATGTTTTATGCTATATGTACTTTGTATTTATTTACTGTTTGAATTGCATTTTTGTCAAATGTTTTCCGGAGATATGCATGTACAAATTTGGCTGTACTATGTACATAACCGCAAACTTGACTTGACATCCCTAGTAGACATTGATAGTTTAACCCTCCTTGAATGAGTACAAGTGTGGCTACATTAGACTCATAACAGGTTGATCATCAAAGGAAACAAAATATTTGGTATAAGTTATAAGCACAGACCTCATAAGGCTGTAGGTTTCCAAACACCAGGCAAGTCAAATCTGCTAAACCAAAGACACAATTTACAGACATTCCTAAGGTTGGTACAACAAGTGACCCCTACACATGTATTTTTCTTTCTTTGTTTCCACTTTTGGAGACTAGTGGCTTTATGGTCACTCATGCTGTGGGACATATCCTAATTTCCAATTGAACACTTCTCGAGGCAATGGATACACAATATTTTGAAGGAGTAGAGCTTCCTGTTAGGCACCTTAGCTCAAAGGTATTGCTGAAAGAGCAATGTCACAGCCACAGAACAAGCATAAAGTCATTAGTGTTAAGTGAGTGATAGGAGAAAGCAAGTAGGAGTTTCATCATGGTCACTAACCATTTCTCAATACAATTGATGTTACCGACTGGGAAGTTCCATCTCGAGTGATGAGCACTCCATCAGTGTAACCATGACACTCCCTTGCACAAGACCTCATGGCTATGCCAGAAGTGAGGTGAGTTCACGTCACAAATGCTACTTAAGCTTCTTGCTTACTGAGAAGTGTTGATAATGCTGCTCAGGTCTTTGCCTTTTTCCTAGTATTGACCCCTCCTTGTGTATTTTACTGAACACCTGAATGGTTACCTGGAAGCTGCCACTTCACCCTGACTTCTAAAGCCTAAGAAAAAGCCATGGCTGGACATGTGGACCTTATGTGGGCGAACAGGACCATAGTGATGGAGGAGATTGCTGAGATTTGGAGCGGTGCAAGGTCATGTAAAGCTTTATAGGTTAGGAAGAGAATTTTATATTCTATCCTGTAAGACACAGGGGGCTAGTGATGATGGAGGAGGATGTGTTCGCTGTTATGGGTCCATGTAAGAACTCTTGCAGCCGAGTTTTGAACCAACTGGAGCTGTGATAACATATTAGAAGGGGCATCTGACAGCAGGGAATTACAGCAAGTTTCTCAGATTTGGAAAAGGAGAGGAATGAGCGAACAAGTTGTAAGTTACGAAGGTGGGTGAAAGAAAGTTTCTTAATGTGATGATTGTGGTTAGAATAAGAAAGGGAGGAATCAAAAATGACACAAAGATTCCTTGTAGTAGAAGAAGGTCTGATAAAATAATTGAGAAGTACCTCATGTTCTTAAGCTGAGCTTTAGTTCCAATTAGCATGACTTTAGTTTTGTTGCAGTTTGGTTTTAGAGATATATTCCATTCAAGTTTTATTTTCATTGAGACAAGTTGTGAGCCGAGAAAGCTCTGGTGAACTTTCACTTTTAAGACTGAAAAAGATCTGAAAAAGATTTCTATCATTGACATAGAAATGGCAATCCAGCCCAAAGGTATGAATATTATGGCCAAGGGTAGGTGTGTGGATGTAGAACAACAGAGGCCTTCAGATAAGAGCCTTGAGAAAGTCCTTGTGCAACTGGCACTGAGCCTGACCTGCTGTTGCCCAGACTTGAACCACTGGAGGGCAGTGCCAGAGATACCCAGGATGCTCTGTCATAAGCAAATTATTATTTTCTCAAAGCAGAGCAATTTCTGTATATGAAAATCAATTAGGAAAATCATTTTTAGGCAAACCTACATTTCTTCACTGCAGTTTTCTGGTTTTTCCATTCTGTATCCTGTCTTCAAAAGGTTGAAGAGGCGTTCAGGAGCGATGCCTGGATAAGGATTTCCTCCAAGTGTCACAATTTCCCACAGAAGAACACCAAATGACCACCTGGGCAAGAGAAATATTTTTATCAATTATTCATGAATATTTTATATATGTTGCTAAATTGTATTGGCATGTGTAATGTAAGTACTGAAGTTTAACATATTGAAGATCTCTATGACCACAGCTAAATTCAGGCTATATACGATTATTCGATATATTTCTTCTTTGCATTCTTTTAAACGCCTGAATGTGTTTACAAAAGTAAATATTTCAGCATATTCTGACATTGTTAGACTCAAACAGAAATTAAATTAGTCAATATTTCTGAAAGTCTAGTTTCTTCTACACTCTAGTTGTTTAGGAACAGTAAATGCCACATGTAGAAATCATTTAAAATACAATGTAGCTTTCTGAGCCCCCTGAAAGTATACTTACACATCACTTTGTGTTGTGTAGATGTGATCAAAGAGAGACTCTATTGCCATCCATTTCACGGGTATTCGACCCTGGGAGACATTTACAAACAGATGATATGATTAATAATGCAAAACAAGATAAACATTTTACATGCAAGGCGATAAAATAATTAATTTTTAATTTCTATAGTACTAATAAGTGAGCATAAAGCAATGTGGACAACATACGTTATTCTTTACTTATGTAGACTTTAGCCTGTAATTGTATTTGTAAATGACAGCTCTTGTATTTATTGTTTATTTTTAAATACAGCATAACCTTGCTTACTATGTAAGGTGCCTTGTGATGGTGATGTATTTTATGAAAGACACTATATAAAGTAAATCTTGACTGAGTGGCCGGTGGAAAAATAAAGATAAACTGTTGCATTTTACAATACAAATGTATTTATTATACACTTTGCTTTCTTAAGCCTATTCTTTCTTCTGAGCTCACAGAATTAGCATTACATTTTACTTTACTTTTTACTTGATTACCTCAATAATGTCAATTTAATGGAACTGGATTTAGTAAAGTTCAAACAAATAAAACAACAACACAAACATACAACATAAAGACAACACTAACCTTCATTCACCAACTGTTTCACAAACAAGCAATTTAAGAAAAGCACACTTACTGTAGAAATGTTCATTAAAATTTATTTACTCACTTTGCTTCTTTTAACGTAAGAATCTTCCTCATAGACATCTCGAGAAAGCCCAAAATCTGAAATCTTCATTTTACGCCCCTCTGCTACTAGCACATTTCGAGCCGCAAGATCCCGATGAACAAGCTGTTACAAACAGATGTCAATTCAGAAAATGACTGGATACCTAATGTTATTTTTTCAGATGATGACACAGTAAAAAAAACTTTGCTGGGTGAGTTTGGGAAGGTAATCGTTCAAATAAATAAAGTTTCAAGACATTCTTTTGATCATTATGCTCTCTGTTTCCCCTGAACAGTGACAGTGCTTCTTCTTAATGTTTTATTTGAATAGGCTGCCAGCTTGTGTGTTTTTCATCAAACATTGTACAATAAAACCTTATCCTGAAATCTCTGAAATGATTTTTTCGCAAAGATTAAGCCACATTTTCACTCTGTTATAGAAATGCGAACAAGCAGGTAGTGCATGACCTTTAAATTTCAAATTGTAACAAATTTACCTACACAGTTGAGCCTTAAATCATCCATACTTTTAAATGAAGTTTTAGAGAGGAATTGTAAAAGACTATCAAAATAAAGAATGATATCCTGCCACCTGCTGGTGGAAATTAGTACTGCCAACAAGGACTGATGCACCTTCATTAACACTGGAGTTAAAACAAACTGGCAATTGACTTTTGTATCACTTCCTAGCAAAATAAAATAAACCAAACAAAAAACTATTAACTGGTACACTTGAAAACCTGCCATAATCTGCTAAACAAAATAAGTATATACCAATTAATATTAAAAACATGAACCAGTTTTCACTTCATGAACTATGATCGAGTCCTTTGAGACCTTTGTTATCTATAGAATGTTTATTATCTGTCCCACACTTTTGAATTGGGACTTGTGCTTATCTGTACTACAAAGAACTTCAGTTACCATACATTTCAAGTTCACCCTTGCTGTTTTAAAGTTCTGTGTATTTATTTTACTTTCCTCAAAGGAATACTCCAAAAATGGTATATTTATATACTATGTAGTTTGTAGTGGTGTCTGAGAAAAAAGTCTCATCTCATGTTTTCATGGAGAAAGTATATGACAGAAACCTTGTACTTACTTTGATTAGTAACATATAAAAACAACATCATCTTTGGGTGGCATATTCCTTTTAAACGTGTGTTTGGGTTTAGGTACACTTTTGAATATTTAAAAATGATAAAAATCTGTGCAAAACTTTTTTAAAACCTGGCAGGATTAAATAATGAATAACATTTTAGGATAAGCATCTAAATTGAAGAAGCAGATTCTCTTCCCCTTTTTATTCTATTTATTTACTTACTTATTTTTTCTTCTGTTAAAGTTTCACTATGTTGTCCCAGCTCTCTTTCTCATGGGTGGGAGTTGACTTGACTTGAACCTAGTTTTGTAAAACTTCACTTGCTTCTATGGAACGTTGTTTGATTTTAATACTGTGGCAGATGGCCAGGGCCCATGTCCGGCTGGGACATCCCTGAAGCATATGTTCTGGGGGAGCAAGCATGGGAGACCCTACCTACTCCTGGATGCTACTAGAGGGCACCCTCCCTGGGTTGCAGCGGTGCCTTGGACTCCCGCAGGGCTTCATGGGAGTTGTAGTTTGGTGCAGCCCTGTTGGGTTCCGCAGGTGCCACCAGGGGGTGCTGCAGCGAGAGCTGCTGGGCTCTTGTAGGCAGTATTTTCGCCATAACTGGAAGTGCAGCCAGGACTCGGCAATCAAGCACCTGGAGCACTTCCGGGTGCCTAATAAAAGGAGCCAGCAACCACCACTCGAGAGGCTGAGTCGGGAGAAGAAGGACAACGCTTGCCGAGAGGAGTGGTGGAGAAGAGTGTGTTGTAGTGTGCTTTACATTAGTTTGTTTGGTGTGCTTTGGGTCTGTGTTAGATGCTGAGGGACACGGGGAAGACATGGACCTCAGCTGAAGAAAAATAAATCTTTTTGTAAATTTTAACGTGCCTCCATTGTCAGTCTGTGTTGGGTTGGGCGCATATATAGTGCCTTTATCACAATATATTCAATAAAATGTTAAAAAAATAATAAAAATAGTTTACACCATAAAACAATGCAGACACTGTTTATAAACTAAAAAGGAAAAGTATTATGTGTTCAAATAAAAAAAAGATAAAAGTGTTGACATTTAAGTCATCCCAATCAAATTAGCTATGGATCCTCAACTCTTAACAATTTTAAGAGTGGGCCTGGACACTCACCTTCATTTCTGCGAGGTACAGCATTCCTCGGGAAATCTGCCAAGCGAACGAGATAAGGTCCCCCATGGTCAGCGCTCTCTCATCAGGGTTTTCCAGGTAGCTTGAGTTTCGATTTGTATCACTACCCATGTAGCTAGGTCCAACCTTCCGGCTTTCTCTGAGGAAACTGCGCAAGGACCCATATTTAGCATATTCTACTATCAGGTAAAGAGGCCCTGTGCAAGATAAACAGCTTTAGAAAAGGACCTGTGTATGGCAAAGATGGAAGAGACACAGAAATAAATCACAGACAAATATGTGTAGATATTGTAAAGGAGAACATGAAGTAGGTAGTGCACTATTTCATAAATAGCAATGCTTCTCCGTGTTATTATGATAAGTTCAGTTTAATTTAACAGGGCGTCATACCGTCCTGGCTGCAGGCACCATACAGCTTGATAACATGAGGGTGGTTAACCTGCTTCAGCAGATTAAATTCAGACATGAGGTCTCGAAGTTCACTCTGGGAAGCATTTTCTGTGAAGAATTACAAAACATATTTGAGTTAGTAATTGTTGCTCATTTGTTCTACAATATACTAACAAAAATAGAATGCAGAAACAATACCCAGTAATGTGTTGAGCACTGTAACAAAAGTGGTCCCTGCTTCAGCACCTAAACCTACAGAGACTAGGTTGAACCCACACCTACTATACTGGATTATAATGACTCGCGTTTCACATATGTTCATTCATTTCCTTGTTCATTCTCAGACTCACTCCAGTTCTGCCTTGTCTGGGATGCTGCCAACCCCAACTGCTACAAAGGCAAGGTAGAACCCAACTTTGGATTGGGTGCCAGTTTATAGCACAATTTACAGTTTGTATTCTGCCACCTATTAACCTGGTATGAGGAAAACTATGTGGACATGGAGAAAAACAAACACAGACAACAACCAGGCGAGGGATTCAAACCTGGATTGTAAGGACGTTCTTATCACTGAACCATTGTGCCACCTGTTATGCATGATCAGCTTTTTTTAAATATCGAAAAAAACAGCAACATTTACAATTCTTTAAAAATGATGACCATTTTGAAAATTAAAATCTATTAATTTTCTAATTAAATGGGTACACACAACCACATCCACACTCATACTAGGCCTACTCAGAGTAGCCAAGAATCCTCCATGTATATTTCTAGAAGATGCAGGCACAAGGAAAAAATGTAGTCTCTACACAGTCAGCGTTCAAGAGTCTGTTAGTGGTTTAAAGTTAGTACTCATCATTGTTAGAAATTGTACACTAATAGTTGTACACTAATCTGCGGTAAGCAGTGCAATACAACAGACAACAGTACAGGCTGAGTATTAATATTGCATCTATTATTATTAAGTAATAATGTAAGAGCATGTTGGTAAAAAGATGTAAAAAAAAAAAAAGATCAAAATAATGACTGGATATCTAGTGGTAGCTAAACAACTGCAAATCCAAAAGGATGAAAATAGATAGATACTGTATGAAGTGAATAACAGTAAATAGGCACCATAATCCTAGAGTCACGCTTCCACATGCTGCCTTGTATATCTCTAACTATTAGATTACAGTACCTATTGTCATATGTGATGCTGATAACCTTATACTGTACAGTATACAAGGGTGAATATGAGAACCACTTCAGGTAAAGTACTCCATACTATTAAAATTCATCCAGCCATTGTCTTCTTAGTTCAACGGAGGGCTGTAGGGAGCAGGAATCAACTCCTCAAGCAAACATGACCAATTTAGTGTTGCCAAATAATGCAAATCTATAAGTTGTGGGTGAAAACCAGAGTATTTGGAGAAAAGCCCCCAAACACATGGGAGAGTATGCTAACTCACACAGGTGGCGCAGTGGTAAAGAGATTGTGGGTTTACTTCCTGGGTCCTCCCTGCGTGGAGAGCACTTTGAGTTTTGAGAAATGTGCTATATAATTGTTGTCACACATGTGCGAGTAGGATGGTAGTTGAGTGGACCAAGTCGAGGTAATTACCCGCCAGGCCAAGGAGTGGCAGGGTACACTAATCACACTTCTGTTATCTCTGCAGGCCAGATACGGGAAAACCTACCAGATGCACCATAAATGATGTCACTTTCAGTTCAGGCGCCACGAACGAAGTCAGTTCTGGTTCAGGCACCACGAATGACGCCACTTCCGGTTTCGGTGCCACGGACGATGTTAATTCCAGTTCCGGCCACGGACGATGTTAATTCCAGTTTTGGCCTGTAAAGCCGCCATCATTTTAACATCCCGTCAGTTCAGTTCAGGACTCAAAACAATGGACACGAGTGCTCTTTCAAAACCCTTTTGCAGACAGGGCCAATATATGGGTGGCTGCCCCAAACCTTTTTGTGTGTGTTGACGCTATTCATTTCACAATGTAAAGAGTTATTATTATTAACTCCACACGGACAGTTATCAGGTTTGGGTTTGAACTCTGTGACTTGTATCTCTGAGGAAGCTAACCACTAGCCCAATTCACCCAAAATGTTTTTTCTCTCCAACAGTATGGCATCGCCACATTCTTAAAACTAGTGGCACCCATGATAACTTACCCTTTAACATTTTTACAGCTACTGTTGTATAGCCAGCCTTTCCTTTTAGCCGAAATGCCGTAGCTTTAACAACTTTGCCAAACTCTCCTTCTCCAAGAGTTTTTCCAAGCACAAGATTTTTTCTTGGAAATTCCCATTTTGGATCCTCCTGTTTTAAAGTGAAATTCAGTTGTTACTGTTTGACCTTTATGACAGTATTGCACATAGAAAGAAGTCAAAACAGACCATGATCAACTATAATCATTCTAATTTACAGGCAGTCCATCTGTTCAAAATGCTAGCACAAAGAGCTACAAATACTTGCAAGAGACTGAAATTATCCAATTTAGAGACAAATCCATTGTCTATAGTGAAAACAAACAAATCAGACCATGGTCAAATGAAACACTTAGTCAAGTCAACAGAGCAACCTGGACCCCAAAGTAAATTATGATTCATGGTGTCAGTGGTGATGAGGTTAAAACAAATGCCATTGCCACGAGGCACACTTTCATTATTTCTTTGTCTAACGCCATTTATTACAGTTCAAATGATCAAGATGAGTTTAAATTTCTCATTTTATTATACAAGCTTCCACTTTTCATTTCTCACTATCATATATTTTTTAAAAGCAAACATCAATCTTGCCAATTTATTTTTTTACATGTAGAATATACATTGTTTTTTGTGTTGTTTTTAGTTCCATCCATTTTTTAACCTGTCTTCATGACATTTATTCCAGTGCACTCACAGTAACATAAGGCAGCTAATTAAATAAATTCTGTTGAGAAAAAGAGCTGGGCTCTAATTCATAAATCAATTTGAAAAAAAAAAAAAAAGATTTGCCAAAGGGTTCATATGACTGACATTGTGACCCCCAGTCCTAACATATTATAAATAAAGACACTACTGTATTATATTCTAAGAATATCTCGTATCTATCTATCTATCTATTCTACATAAATATAAATATTTATATATATTACATATGATTACTAAATAATCATCTATCCATCCACTTTTCAAATCCAGTTCTAGAACCATTAAGTGAACAGAACAATGAAAATAAATCAAAATGCACTGATCACTGAACTATAAAACTGGGTCATTTGAAATTGGCAGAAGCATAACAGTGGTGATATATAACACAAATAACAGTGTATTGAGTCCAGTAATAAAACAGCTCTGAAAATTCAAAAATAACAGTCACTATAAAGTGTTTTGGAGAAGAATTTTTAAGTTTTCTTATAGTCTGAATATTACTATAGAAAAAAATAAACTATACCTTACAATGTGTGCTTAACCTGCAGTGTTCTGTTTATTTATATCCTATATGTAGGATAAAAACTAAACTGTTTGATTTGAATACATTTTATGGATACTTAAATTTAATCATACATGTCTGGTATAACTTAACACCAAATTCTACTTCTTCAACATAAAACTAATGTCATGAGAAAGCAAACAGATTAATAATCCACAAATTAAAAAAAATGAAAACCTACAGGTATTTTGTAAGCATCCACAGCCACTTGGTTTTCAACGGAGTCAACCGAAGGTCGGCGAACATTATTAGCAGAGTAACTGATCGGGTAGGACTGAACTGGTCTACGGAATGTCATCTCAGCAGAGGCGATTGGAGGCTTAGGAGAATTCTTGTGGTATCGGTGAATGAAAAATAAAGAGAGTAGCACTGAAATAACAAACGACAACAGGACTCCTGTTGCAATCACTGTCTTGCAAATATCGTCACAAATGGACTCTGAAAAGAAGAAAAAAAGATTTGTCAAAGTAAATAAGGTCAATGGATTCTTTCATCAATCAATATTCTAAAACTGCAATTACAGTAGACATCACAACAACACAACAAATTTTCATTTCTGAAAAATTATTTTCAAGTTCATTGTATTTAGTAAACATCATAAAACTACTTTCTAAAAACATGGCCCACACTGTACTGTAGCTAAATGAATACCCAAGTTATTATCAAATGTTTAACAGAATAAGTAATAAAAAACATTAATTCCATTATTCTTATACTTTGTTTACTATGTGTCATATTAAATCAACTGTGTAATAATATAAAAAGTCCAATGGATAGCCCATGGTGTATAATTTGTATGTTTTAAGTTGACGGCACCTTATTACCAAATCTTCCTATTCCTATTTTTGTGTTTGTTCAAATTCCAGAACAGACGGACACAAGGCGGGAACCAATCCTGGATGGGATGCCAGTCCATTGTATCTCAAATATAATGTTACAGCAGATACAGATGTTTTGTATTGAGGAAACTGAATCTTCTCTGTGTCCTTGTGCTTTTAACCTAACTCTGTCTTCCCCTGTATTTAACAGATGTAAGACTTGGCATTTTTTATCACTTTATAGCTGTAAAAGAGTGAATTGAATCACAGGCCGCATTTGTACATCCACATTCAATCATACTGGACCATCTTTAAACTGGGGACACAAAAACTAAAAACCTCATCAGGGAATTGTACAAACTCCACGCATGCAATGACTATGAAACTTTTTTTTTTCTTCTAATTTATTGTTAGCAAGTTTCCTTTTGCTGTGAACAGTGACACATGTGGCTAGCACATGGTCTTGGTTGGTGTGCATTATTTCCATACCAGGTTGACATGGATAGAGAAGATTTCTAGAGAAATGCCACCCATGCCTGCAATACACCTGAGGGATGTGGAGCAACAAGCTGGACATGAGGGGATTTGTTAAAGAACAATTTTAATTCATAATCTTAATCTGTCAAAGGGTCATCAGTGGTAAGATGAGTAGCTAAGAGGAGTAGCTCAATCCCTGGTGTACTAACAAACATGTTTTGTTCTTGTCTATGGACTCTTTGCTATTTGTAATTCTATTTGGACCTTTACCTTAAATTATATTTAAGAATGGAGTTGTTGAAAGAAGGTAACATGGACATAAGAGAAGGCTTCAGTTATTCATGATCCTACAAAAGGGTAAGTTTAATTGTAAATACATTAACATAAATGCAGATAGCAGTGTATATATTCTAGAATCCAAACTTTGGATGTCCTTATATAATCCAGCTACTTCTGAGTGTACTTAGGGCTACAGATTTAGAGTTTTAGGACTTTTGGCTTGAATGTACAAAGCGTTTTGGTTTCTCTAGGGAATTTTGATGCTTGGTTTCCTCCCTTTTATTTTTGCCATTAGATCCCCAATTGCTTACTGATGATCCCTCCCTTTCTAGAAGACTTCATTTCCCAGGACTTTTCTAATAAAATGAAAATACAAAATGTTTACTTTACACTGGCATTTTGCACCTGGTCATGAGAACAAATCATCTGCAGAAAGAGAAAGTTTTCTTTCCTCAGAAATGTTAAAACAGTAAAGCAAAAGTCCTAGAAGGAACAGACTTAAGGGTAAGACAAGTTTGCGTGTTCCGCTACCCACAATGTTGACCTTACACAAAACAGAACCCAGAAAGAGTACAGTATGTACAATGGAGAGGGGTATGGAGGAAGCCATAGCAAGAATAATATGCGAATATGTGAAACAGCATAAAAGGAATGATGTGAAAGATAACAGAATAATACTAATAACAATTTAAATTAATATCGTAAGGAAAGAAAACAAATGTCCATCCATCAGTCCATTTTTTAACATGTTGTTTTGGTTCTGGGTCGCTTGTGATGCAAGGGCAGGTCCTAACCATAGAAAGACTGTCAGTCCATCACAGAGAACACACACTCACCAAATGGAAAAAAAAATATTATAACAAAGGAATCAGTGTAGCAGACAAGGCGCTCTTCAACTACTTCTAAAAAATGTGTCCCAATGGAACAGATCCTTGCAGTGAGCCTAGAGATCTGAATATGAGCTAAATTGTAAAATGAAAAATTGGACAAAGATGACCGAGATTTAAATAATGAATAAACAGGTCCACAACAGAAAGCAAGTTAATCATATTTTGTAACTATCAGAGATTACTGGTTCTCATTTGACTCCATAGCAAATTAATGCTGCTTGGCCATATTTACTTAATGACCACACCTGTACTAGTTATATATTTTGTTCCATTATTACTTAATTCAGATGTGATTTATACTTTACCATGAATTTCATTTTTTTCACAATAGCATTTGTCTCCTGGATAGCAGTAACATGTTCCATAGCCAGACTTGATGCCCTCAGGATGGCCTTTCTCATGTCCTCCTATTACTTCTCCTTCTAAAAAAAATAATAAATAAAAAAACAAACATTGAAATCATTACATATTATTATTTGAAATATAATTGCCATCTGTTTGAGAATATTGATTTCCTCAACCATACAGTAGGCCTACAAAACTGACACATAGGAATTGTAACTTTTACAAACAATATTGTTTTATTATTATTATTTATTTAATAGATACAATTACCGAAGGTGACTTACAAGATCAGGATACATTACAACTGTATACATAAAATATTTTCAATTGAAGGACAGGTGGAATAATTGAATGCTTGGCCATACAGTAAGTCGCCGGTGAGGATGACATGTCATGTGCCGTCATGTTCAGTGCTTAGGAAGCTTACATTATATCTCCTAGAATGTTGATGCATGTTTTTCAGCATCTTGTAATGAACTCTGGTATTTGAACCAGTTGGCATTTTTTACAAACCTTTACCTACACAAGAATTTCTTTAGGTTTTTACCTCATATTGTATGTGTTTATTGGATACCTATCTAGTACTGGGTAGGACCAGTAAATGACATTAAACAAAGCATTGAAAAATAATCCTGTTCTATTCTATGGTGACTTACACAGCTACTGCTGAGTTTATGGCTACACATTCATGCTACAAAACCTCTCCCAAAATATTAGTGTCGTGCTGCTCAGCCAAACATATAATAATAACATAACATACAACCATTTACTTCAAAATAAATACAGAGAAGAAAAAAAAAAGAAATACAAAGCAAAAAAAAAAAAAAACAAGATTCAACCCCCACTCTTCACCTTATTCCAAAGATGCTCCTTTGATTGAGATTCGGGGACTTCCATGCCATTTATTAAACTGAAATCTCAGTCTTGTTTGTGGAAGCAACTTGAGATGTGTGTACAATGACAGGGCTCATTATCATGCTGGAAATATTCATTCAATTCATATTCCACCGCTTATCTGAAATCAGGTCGTGGGGGTAGCAGTAACTCATACTATTGGATGCTAAGGCCTTCCCAGGTGATCTGGGAGATATAATCCTCCCAGCGAACACTGGGTCTTCCCCTGGGACTCGTCCCAGCTGGTCATGCCCATAAAACCTCCACAGGGAGGCATCCATATCAGATGTCATAACCACCTCAATTGTCCAATCTCGATGTGGAGAGCCAGCAGCTATACTCTGTGCTTTTCACCCTGTCTCCAAGGAAGAACTCAGGCCACTTGTATCTACAATCACATTCTTTTAGTCATGACCCAAAGCTCATGACCATAAGTTAGGGCAGGGACATAAATTGACTGGTATATCAAGAGCTTCGCCTTCTGGCTCAGCTTCTTCTTCACCACTAGGGATCAGTATACTGACCATTTAAACTGCACTCGCTGCCCTAATCCATCTATTGATCTCACCATCCCTTTTCCCCTCATTCGTGAACAAGAACCTAAGGTTCTTAAATTCTTTCAATTTCACTGCTGGAAGTATTCATTTGAAAATTGATGAACTCTAGCCATAAAGGACATGCATCATCTGCAGCAATGCCCAGGCAAGCTGTGGTACTGAAATGAAGATCATTTGGCATTAAAAAACCTAAACTGTGACAAGAAAACTTTCCTCACATCATAACTACACCACTTCCAGCTTATACTGTTGGCACATGGCAGGAGGGACCCTTCTGCTGGACATCTCCAGAAGACCAGCCTTGTCACTACTTATGTAACCAATGCATACTGTCCTTGTGTCTGAGATGGTTTTCCTTCCATCTCTCATTGACATGCAGGTTAGGTTGAAACTGGTGAGAGCGAGTTAGTTAGTGTTTGTAGATGTATATTGTAATGGTGGGGCTTGTAACAACAGATTGGTTTGCGATGTGAATGTTCCCCAGGTCACTAGAGCACACTGTTGTTTAGACTCACAAGAGTACTGGGGAGAAGAGCCAGTCTAGCAGTCTTCAGTCACACTCCAAAGCAAGAGGAGCCTGCAGAGTATCCTGGGGCTACTGCAGTACCAACAGGCCTTTGAATGGCAACTGGGTAACCTGGAAGTATTTACTATGGGTTATGGATGTGGGCTAAAAAAAACCTGTTCTACCAGTACACTGGTTAGCTCAAAGCTGGGGGGCATTGTAGCTAGTGACAAGGGTGCAACTGATGTTTGACAGTGGGCTAAGTGGACTAACAACACTATTGAGTAGTTGGGGCCAGATGGCACAGCTTTAGACGTTTTACACCCTGTGTCTTTTTGTCCACTGGGTTTTGTTAATGAATTAACTTGGGAATTCCTCCTTAGTCTACTATTGCTCTGTCAGCAAACAAGCAAAAACAATTTGAGTAAAACCAGGAGATCTGCATAAAAAAATAAAACAAAACAAAACAAAAAAAGGAAGAAAGCAAAAATAAAACAGAAGCACAATATGAATTGTGTTTGAGAGAACAACAGGGTCAAAACCAAAAGGACATGCGAGAGAAAAGAACACAACAATGAACTTTGAGTTCTATAGAATTTTGGTATCTGCAGATCAGATAAGGATTTGAACTCATTGCCATCCGTTTATCTGGTTGCATTAATTATGCATGGGTTATGACAGAGGCCACGCCCCTAGCAACAATGGAAGTGGACCTAATGACAGAATTAAACAATGGTGGCATTTGATAACCCAAAATCATACCAAACCATATAGTGTTGGGCAAAAGTAGGTTTACAGTTGCTTGTATGGGAAAAGACATGTTTATGATTATTACAGTAGTTTTATTAACTCAATAGCTTCATAAACTTTATTAAAGAATTTTACAATGGCACAGTGTACTTAGGTACAACCCTGTAAATGCTCAAATTGCTGGCCTTCCATTATTTACACATCGTTGTAGTCCACCTGCTAAGTAAGGATACAAAATTATAACAATAATAATAAGACAAATAAGAAGATTAGTCGAAGTTTGTACACTTGCAGGGCTGCATGGGAATTGGAGTTCAGAAGCAGAGCCCAGTAGGGGTCTTTGGGTGACGACAGAGGACTCTGTTGGGGGAGGACCTCCCTGGTTTCTGTACTACCTGGAAATGCTTCTAATAAGCCATGTCATGCCACCGGAAATACTCTCGGGTCCAGCTTAAAAGGAGCCCGCTGTCATACATTAGGGAATCAGAGTTGGGAGGCAGCAAGTAAAACTCACTGGAGGAGAGAAGGAGACAAGAGAAGGCATTGGTTTTGTGATTGTTTATTGCAGCTGGTTGGATTCAAACTTCTTTTATTGAACCCAGAGTTATACTGGGTCTTGTGTGTCTGGGGTTTGGGGGCTCATTGGCACCCCAATAGCCTTTTATTCCTGAGCTTTCAACACTTACCTGGTGTCATCATCAGAAGAAAATGGTTAGACATACAGGAATCAAAGGCAATATACAGCAAATGAGAAGCACCCAATGCTGTCATGTTTGACTCATTCTCTTAGTTTAAAGTGGACTTTTGGTATTGCTTAAATTATGAAAAAAGCCGTCAAAGCAGCAGTTAAAAGACAACTCTATGATTGTCCTTTGTGCTGTGCTGCACTTCCACTCTCAGTCAAACATCATCCAACACCGCTTGCAAAAGTTTAAGACACTCCTTCTTTTAAGTAATGTTAAGCTCGTCATTTTGTCTGCTAGTCTGGCTTCAGCCTGTGTGAGTGTTTCACTTGTACAAACTATAGTACAAAGGAAAATAAAAATGTCTCTATGGTCCTAGACAGCAACTAAGAAAAACTTGGACTAGATCGATGAAACAGTACAGGATTATACAGAGAACATACAGACAGACATTCTGTTCTATATATTGTTTTAGGGAGTTTAGAGGTCAAGGAATCTTGTGGTTACGTTTGCTTTTGTACTTGATACATTTTTAATGATGTTAAAAATAATGTTCTTCAACAACTTGCTCTTATAGGCATTGTCATTTTAAGAGTTATTTTTTGACGGGTAAGGCCAATAGGAAGTGAGCAGCATCTGACAACATCGGGTAAAGGGAATAAAGGTGAAGTCATATACCTCATGGTTGTCTAAGTCTGGATTCTTCCAAAAGACCGTTGTGTTCATTCTTGTTACAAAATTCCTAGTTTAGAGTTCCACACAAAATTTGGACAGCCCTGGCCAAATTAAAACATTGTAAATATAATTTAGACTGGTGACAATCTAAAACAATGCCATTTTTATAAAGATGTTAACGTACAGTTAATATTAAAGGGATGTCAAAACATTTGCTGGAACACTATTTGCCGTAGTTTTTCACTACAAATCGCAATTTGGTTTATTTTTATTTTTTATCATCAGCTTTTTCCACACAATTTCTTGACTGTGATTCATGATACATATCCTGAGCAGTGTTTGCTTAAATTTTCGTCTTCTGACCTAAAGCTTTACATTTTTGACTTAGTGGTATCTCTGATTCCAAATCCACTCAGACTTCTGCCACCACATGCTGTCGGTACACATGACTAGGACTACTGACAAACATATTCACAATCACTTTCACCAAACCAATGTGAAGCAACCAATTAACCTGAAATGCATGTCTTAACTGGGATACCCAATGAAAAGCACCCACAGTCATGAGGAGAATATCTAAACTCTGATAAATTTAATGCTGCAGCAAAAGTAAACAGTAACAATGGGTACTGATTAAATTAGCAATGCTAAATTACTTGAATTTAGAATACATCAGCATTGGAGGCAAAGAAATGTAATTAAATAAGCAACTCATAAATATTAAATATTTATTATAATCTTTGTGACACATAAATCTTTAGATAAAAATTACAATGTATCCGCCTATGTGCTGGGCTGTCAGGCAGGGTAGATGAAATGGAGGATGAATTATTTACTTTAAACATTTAAACACTAAAAGCTTATTTGGTTTGATGCCATGTAAGTAATAATTTCTTGGAGATTTACGTATAAAAAATTCATCTTGTCTTTGAAATAAGGAATGTACTGCAGTTCAGGTTGGCAGCTGCAATTTGACAGTTAAGTGCCATCAATGCAGCACACAATCCTTCAAACTGACAGAGAAACACAAGCCTGCTGCAACAGCTGACTGAGGGCCCTGAGCTCCAGAGCATCTTCAACTCGGTACAGCTGACTTCTTTCCTTTCCTTTCCTTTCTGTCTTTTCACCTGTCAAATAAATAGCTTACTAATTCAGTTAGCATTTAGAACCAAAACATAATAAACAGAAAAATTCTGAGAAGCAATACAATCGATTCTGGGGATGTAGCTGTACAGCTGTCATTGTTTATTTTCTCACATCTCCAAAGTCCTGGGTTCAAATCCCAGCCCAGGTACTGTCTAAGTGGATTCTTCGCCTTCTCACTGTATCACAGTGGGTTTTTTTTCTCTGGGCTTCCTGGTTTTCTTCCACATCCTAAAGATATACAGATGAAGTAATTGGGGTCCCTTTATTGGCCAATGTCAGTATGTATGACTGTGTGCATCCATGTGCCCAGCAATGGGGCTGCTGTCTCCCTCAGGGGCAACTCCTGGCTTATAGCTGAGTACATCTCAACTCTTTAATTGGATAAAGCCATAGCAGAAAATGGATGGATAAATGAATATCTATCACAATGTAGCCTGCTCCTGTATTTTAAATGCTTACATCCTGTCACATTACAAGACTATTAACAAATTTCAGAACTGAGACGCTAGCTGTCTATTTAAATAAAGAATTCACTTTCAACAAGCAGCTGACTTCTGGTTTTGAGAGAAAACTAACGGTCACAAGTGAATGCCCAACTATCCCATTGTTCTGATTAAGAATTGATTTGTTGTCTCCTTCTTTCTAACAGTTCTCACCTTTTAGGCTCAGGTAGACAGACTTTGTACAACTTGGAAATAAATACAATAAAATCACTGTGAAGTCTTTAGCCACATTGACCTAATTATAATGACTGTATGTCAAGAATTTTGGAATTGTCTTTTTTTTTTGCATGACCTTTGCAGGTCATAGTGCAGGGTCAGCCATTGTACAGCACCCCTGGAGCAATTTTCAGTTTAAGGGCCTTGCTCAAGGGCCCAACAGAGTAGGATCTCTTCTGTCAGTAATGGGATTTGAACCAACCACCTTACAGATACCAACGCAGACCCTTAGCCTCAGTACTACTTCTCTGACTGAGCCAGCTCCACTATCAAGCTTTTACTGTAAATAATATGCTGTGGCGGAAGGGCAGGGCCCTTACAAGGCAGGACAAATTTATGAAGGAAAGACAGGGCAGCATCTGCCCCGAAGCGCTAGATGGTAGCCCCCTTGGGTTGCAACGGTGCCTTGAATTCCCACAAGCCTTGTTGGGTTTCATGGGTGCCACCAGGGGGTGGTGCAGAGATTGCAGAGCCCTACTTTGTCTGGACTCCACCTCACCCGGAATTGCTTCTGGACAACGCTAACGGGCCACCGGAAGTACTCCTGGGTTCAGTATAAAAGAAGCCCATGGCCTTCAATCCACGAGCCAGTGTCGGGAGGAAGAAGGACGAAGCGTGGAGGCAGAAGAGGGGAGACAGAGAGAGATAAAGAAAACAAAGTATTGCAGCAGTGCTGCTTTGTACTTTTGAACTGTGCTTATTGCCCTTGTGTACAGAGCTTTGCAGGTGGGAAACAACTGTAAAGAGTTTCCCATGGCTGAAATAAAGCCATGTATGTTGCTGAACTTGTGTCTGCATCAGTGTGTGTCGAGTTTGGGGAGCTGTTGCACCCAATGCAGGCCACAATGCTTATGTTGTGATTTATTTTTGCCGTTGCTCTGTTCTAGAACTGAAAACACTGGCTCATAATTGAAAACTGTAGAGCAGTGTTAACAGAAGCATTCAAAGCATGAGACATAGCCTGTGGAGGTGGAGAATGTGTAGGGTGGAAGAATGATGATGATAGAAAAATCAATATATGAGCAGCTTCGCTTTTGCAGATAGAATGGAAGTAATCATGCTGCTGGATTCATCAGACAGCATAAATCAAATAATTGAAATTATGGGACAAAATCTCTGCACGCTGCTGAAAGACTACTTGTAAGGCAAGTAACAGGGTCCTGCAATTACCATTTAAAAACCATAATACTAATATCTTCAAGTTTTGTAATAAGACAGAGAAACCTATCTAACTGGGCAATATAATTAAAGAGTTTGGGAAAGAGCAGAGGACCAGAGGGGGAAACAACAGACATTTACAAGAAAGGAGGTGTCGTGGAGAAATTGATGACTCCTGCATTGTCATCAATTTACCTCGCTCCTGTCACTTTGTATTTCTACTCCAACCTTAAAGGCTCTCATTCAAATAACAAATCATGCAGCAGCAAATTGATGACTCTGTCCATGATGGTATAACCGGATAAAACATACTTATGACTCAGACATTCCTGCCAGTAGATCTGAGTGTACTTTTTCGTATTAGCTTGTTTGGTCAGATACATTGTAGCACTTTTTATGCATTGTGTCCTTTCCAGCCTGGTCCTAAAATACAGCGTGTTTTAACTGCATGTGTTAATGTGTAAATAGCAGAGGATTTGTTGCAGGAGAGGTGCAAAGGCTAAAATTAATAAACCGCCTAATAGAGAATGATCAGCAACACACACAACATCCAGGATAATGCATTTCCTTAATCACAGAGCTAGGTTTATGAGGAAAAATTGCCAGTCTTTATGACACCTTTTTGTTGTAAAAGCAGAGAGCCACCATAATCTGCCAGACATTTGATATATTGGCTAATATTTTTCCCTTGTCTCCTAGTTACAGAGTGTGAAAAGATAGATCATCTGAGGCTTCCTTTAGCAGAGGAAGAAAAAGAGAAACCTATTTGTAAAGTTGCCTGTGGCACTGGAATTCAACTCATTACCTTTTACTTTATTTGACTGAAGTTCTGCAGTTGGAGCAAAATAACAAAAGTAAAATAAACAGGCAAATGATTATGCCAAAGTTTTCAAAGAATATATTGAACTTATTGAATATATTATAATGTATATATATATATATATATATATATAGAAGTGTATATGTGTAGAAATATTTTATGTGTATGAACCTTACCAAATCATATTCCATGTAAATAATGTTGTTTTGATCATAAATTAAATAGGAAAAGTCATATATGTCATGCATGTCTTATCTTAAGGCAGGAATATGGGGGCTACACTGTATACAAGGCAGAAGCAAACCCAGTATTGGGGCATAATCACCTAAATTAATCCATAATTAATATAAAAACCCTATCTATCTATCTATCTATCTATCTATCTATCTATTTAATTTTCTTTCTGATAAATTCACAGACACATATTAGAAATTCTGTCAAGAATAAAAGGATTAAACTGGTAGAGAAAATGGTCTGATGGATTCAGGAATAAAACATGAAACTGCAGACCTCATCCAGAGGCCAGCACCTCATTCCTCTAACTGTAAGACTGTGTAAGCCATACTGGAAAAACACAGTAAACAAGAAGCACTTAATTGATAGAGTCCGCCATAACGGGCACTATACAGTATATAATGTATCACTAAAAAGCATCATTCATAAATAATTAGTGCCACTTAGCACATAACTAGATTCAGTCTTCAAATTAAAGGTGCTTATATCATGTGTATATTTTTTATTGATTGTTCAGGAAATTTCCTTGACAATGATGTGAATTCAGATGAAAACATTTTATCAACTTACTACTGCAGTCCTGTGGACAGATTGCCTCATTCATTCTCTCTACGTCATCACAATAGCCATTAGGACATATCTGTAGGTTTGGTGAACAGGTAGAATAGTTTTTTGAAATTCCTAAACAAAAAATGAAAAAGACAACAAAAAAAAAAGATAATTTGAATCATATAGGGTTATTAATGCAATGTTTTTTTCTTGGGGAAAGAGTTGAACTAGTCATTGTTGTAAAGCTGCTTTCATTGTACCTAACTCAGCAATTAACCAATACAGCGGTTATCCACATGAATACAATATTTGTATTGTGTAAGACCTGTTGTGGTAGATTGGCCAGCTGGAAAAGACTGCTGGGTCAAAAGTACAAGACAATAGTGGGGCTCAACAGGATGACTGGGCAACTATCACAACGAGCAGTTTGTAAAGATAGGCACAGCCTTGGGGAGATCTGAATGGAGATTCTCAGAAAGCACCAGTTTGTGAAGGATGGAGTGTAGAACTGATTGTATGCAACTCAGTTAGTTTACTCCAGAGTAAATAAAATACAGAAAATTCAATCTGTTAAAGATTGCTGTAGCTCTGTTGTGTACAGTGCAAAGACAGCAAAAACTATGAACTCGTAACTCTAAATAAAAGAGATGGCTTGGGGTTCACTGGATGCTGGTGCTGCTTGATGGTTCTAAATGTTATAATGCTGCTCCTAACCCTTGATTCTAAGTCTGGACTAAAGTAAAATTGTATCTTTTGGAGTATACTTTCATGATAGGAAATAGCGGTAGTATGCTTGAGAAACCTTGAATGAACCATTGCCAGACTTTGTTTTCTGCTCATTAAATCAAGTGTGCGTTTTTTTCAGGGTCGATTTATTTTTAAATCTGCTAGGTGTTTGTTTTTTCTCCCACTTAAACTGGAATTGAATGAACATATCATGATTGAGATTTTGGCTTTCTTTATGTCTTCAGTTTAAATTCAACAAATAAGATTTTGAGATAATAAAAATAAATTGCTGGATTAAAATGTGCTGCTTTATTGTGTACCTTTGCCACTTCCTTGTCTCCATTGGCACTGCCCTGTCGGGGTCCCAAGGCCTCCACATCCTTCACAATCTGACTGAAACTTGTTCTCTGCACAAGACCGAGGACAGTACTCCTCCAGCTTCTTTTTGTTTACTATATTTTAAAAAAGATATGAGACAATTCAAAATTAATCAAACAAACATTAAAAAGGAGGACTGCCTGTGCATTATATTAAACTGAGTCTTGGACTTTTTTTGGTTCAATGGGTACTTGTAAATTTAGTTTCTCATCAGTATGTGTGAAAGGTAAAAATCTAAGGAATGTCAGAAATCAGACAAGTCTCTACTGAATTGGGTTCTTTTTGTAGGAACTGAGAAGTTCTTCAAAGCTTTGGTGCTATATAAAATGACTTGTTGTTTGTATTAGTGTTCTGGTTGCTCTTTTCACATCCCCTTACCTACTATATACAATGAATGACAGGTTGGCAAGACGTATTCCTTTGTAGAGACTGATGATATGACAAGTCATCGATAAGAATGAATGACTATGCATTTAGTAAAAATATGGCCAAAATAATAAGCCTAGAGAAATGTTAAGACAGTTAAATTTTCATTGAGATATCTCACAGTGAGTGTGCTGTACAAATTTTTTTAAGTTTCAGAATCTCCCATTGAATAATATTCTCTCGTAAAACAGAAATATTCTGTGAAAGTTCAATTACTGATTAGTTTACTGTTCCAAATTTACCTCGACAGACGTCACTTCACACTTGTAAATATTTTGTAAATTTTCCTCTTTTTACTCTTTTACTAGAGCCACTCCTGATGGCAAAGCGCATCCCCAATACAAGTCAGTCAAAAGATGTAAGAGAAGCATGCACACCTACTCACTTCACAGTAGCTTGAGGTAAATTAACCATGAAAGCAAAAAGCATAGAGCGAACAAATATGTACTTTGTAGTTACTGGACATTAAGCTTAAAGCAGCCTCTTGGATGCATTTACTGCACATTGTTATGATTCAATATGTGTCTGATACTGTAATTCAAATTCAAAATGCCAGACCTGCCTTCAGTCCTGGTCTGAATCTGCCAACAATTTTACCTTGAGTCTTCAACCAAAATTTGCACTCTCCTTCTGGTATTTCTTTCAAACATGTTATGTTTAAGAAATTTAAATTACAGTTAGTCACATATCCTCCACAACCAATAATGAACAACTTGATATCAGCTGCTGCCATTTTTACATTACTTTAAATAGGCTGCTTATGAAAGCTAAAGCATCACAAGCCTATTTGGGCTATGTTTGTAACTACAAGACATTGAAAAGTACTCTTCAAAATATACTTAATCTAGTCTACTAATGCATGTAATCGCATCCCATTCTAATATTGCTGTTATTTGTGAAAATGACTTATTGTTACAAAAATATTTCATAAACACAAATTTGGTAAGTGACTCTTTGATGAAGTAACTACCAAATTTAAAAAGCTCTAACTTTCTAATCATTTAAGTATGTCCATAAACACACTTGAATATTACACCATGTTTACATTTTCTAACCTGCTTGATCAGGTTAGGACTGCATGAAGTGAAATTGTGTCCTAGGAGCAATGTATGTAAGGCTGGAGACAGCCCAGATGGGTCACCAGTATATTCCAGGATACAAATATGCAAACACTTATTCAGGCCGTTGGCTAAAGGCAGTGTAACATGACAAAAGGAAATGACAACCAGTTATAAATTACTCAATCTAATATTAGAAACAGAAACTGACCGGCTTTAATTATCCATTAGTGCTAATAACACACTCCTATTAGAAATGTTAAAATTAATTTTAAATGAATGCGAGCATAAGTACTCATACAAATTCATCAATTTTATAAAATACAGAATCATAGTTTAAAGCTGAAACTAAGTTAGCAAGTGATAAACTAAGTATCCATAGCAAGGAAACTATCACTATAATTTTACACTTACAATCTTTTTCACATAAGCAACATTAAGTTTAAAAGTTCCTATTTTTTAATTGCTTTTCCATTAAAAAAACAGACTGATAAAGAATGGTTTGGAATATGGCAATTTCTAGCATATTTTTCATTATCCATGAGTTACTTCCATGAGTTACAGTAATTTAGTATAAATGAAGGTATGTGGTACATACATGATCTTTTCAAGGTGATAATTATTTGGGCTTGAGCTTGTCTAGGATTCAGTTTATCAGAGGCAGAGACAATGTAATGAAGTTCACGGCAATCGTCCCTTCTAAGCAACTTGGAGTCGTTCACATAAAGTATTCCTGTGACGCTGTTCCAGCCCTGCACTGCCACAGCCTGATAGCAGGCCTTTGCTGCTGAGGAGATGTTCTTGTCCATTCGAGCTAGTTTGTACGTGATGCTGATTCCATGAAGGTCTGTGCAGTTTTCGACACAAAGCTGGCCAATCTGAAACCAAAAAAATCTGTATTTGTAGGAAATGCAGTGAAACACAACTGATCTAACTAAAACAAGTGGCTTATCTGCAAATAGGTGGAATACTCCAATAAGTTTTATTTAATATTATAGTCTTTACGTTTTACATTTCATTTTTTTTTAATTTACTTGGTTATGTTGACTTCTGAGGGGCTACACCACAAGGGATAAAGGAGAGGAAAGGGAAGTTTTAGATGTAGATGAAATGATTTATTTTTTAATGACTATAACATTTTTAAAAAAGGATAGACGAGAGAATACAGGAGATGTTAGAATGTGGATCACTGTTATGACATGTTTTTTAGACTTTTGTTTATTTGAATAACACTTAATAATGATTTGGAAAGTCTCAAAAAAGAAATAAGTATAAATAAATTTTTGCAGCACTTATAAGGGTACAACTTTTGAATTATTTTGTAATAGAGTTATTTTGTGTTATTTATTTTTTTTAAATATTGATACTGTGGTTGAAATTGATTAGATCAAGTGTAGAAGTGTATAACACTTAAAAATACACACTAAAGGCCCCTTGCTTTGGATAAAAGTGTCTGCTATGCAAATAAATGTAAATGTATATGTGTTTAATGACTTAAAAGTTTTATTACAGCACCTAACATATTGATAGGTAAAACAGGCAGACTTTTATTTCAAAACATGATAAACACCAAATTCAAACTTTCAGAACCACAGGTTTAAAATGATCACTGATCAAATAGCCCATACTGTACATAATTAATATTTTAGAAACATATGACATATTTTACTTTTCAGCATGTAAATATACAGTATGTGCTTGTGTTTCAGAATATGATAAATACCACTACCTTTTCAGTGCAAACTATTATCTTTGCTTTCAGCTAACCAGTGCTATCCAAACATTCCCCATAACAGTACTGGGCTTTACTGTTACCAGTGTTAGCCGAGTCCTTCATCTTCTTCTGAACAAACTGAAACAGACTTGCAACATGCTTAAAAGTACTTAATTTGCCAGCTGTTAGCAATTAAGTACTGTATTAGGAAAAAAAAATAGCAAAAATTAATTTTAATATTATTTGACAATGCTAAATTGCTGCAGTATGAATATGGCTGTGGTTAGAAAATGGATGAAGTTGCACATTCTGCACACAGCAAATTCCATTTTGCACAACCATTCACATACTTGGTTTAATGAGCTTAACTTACTCCCCCAAAATGTACATCCAATTCCTAATCAAATAAGTTCTCATTCATACATGCAGCTGCAACTTTGCCTCACTACAATGATTTTTGTTGTATTTATCCTTATTGAGGGCTCAGTGGTTAATGATTCAGCCTCACGGGTCTTAATCCTGAAAACTTCAGTGTGAAGTTTGCTTACCCTTCTTATATCATCATGCGTTTCTTTCCAATATCCCACAGGCTAAACTTTAAATAGATCTAAAGTGACTCTAGGGGTGTGAGAGAAACCCCTGCAATACAGTGTCACTACACCCGTGACTGCTTCCTGCCATAAACCTTTAGAATCTGTAATACTGTCTAACTCCCTTATATCAGAATAGGAAGGATAAGTAGATAATTGTCTTTTTACATCAGTATTGCTGACATAAAACAAACTGGAAAGAATAAACACTCTTTGCTAGCAAAGTGCAGTTAATTCATCAAAATGCTTTATTCATATTTGTCTATGAGTATGCCACAAATAAGGAAAAATTGTCAAACTAGGTAAAACAAGAAGCACAAACAGAAGTCAAATAAAAAATACATGGTCTTCAATATACTATATTCTTATAAAGTGAAAATTTTAACTGATTCATTTCCAACCTCATTGTATAAGTATCAGGCAAGCTTTCAGGTTCATTTCTAGAAACTGGATGTAATAAACCTGAATGCTCATTTTAGCTTCCTCAGCCAACATACAGTTTCACATGTCTTTCCAGCTATTATTAAGCTGCCAAGAAAAATTCTGTTTAATTAAAAATTAAAAGATGCTTATGTCACAAGTATTGTATTTTTGCAGCAAATATAGAGGGGGTATAAGAAAGACTAAGTTTAGTTAGATCTCATTACTCTTTCACCGCCTGTTCCTAACAGCAGCACTCTCCTGTCCACTGCTAAGTTTCAAATGGGCCCCACATGACTGATCTACTACTTACTCTTCTTATGCTTTTCTTTAGAATTTTGACCTGCATTGTTTTTTTTAGATCAGTGGTTTCCTGATAAACAATCAAAATAACTTATAAAGGTTTTTTCTAATATGTTATGAATAAAAACATATGCTAGATAAATAAGTTTAATGTGGAAGAAATACTTAAAGATTATTTTAATGCAACATTTAGTGAATTCAGTCATTTCATTTGTTAAACATGTATTGCTGTGAATTGACAACTTGGAAAATTATTTTTCTTGATATTACAATGTTCTAAGTGGAAACTATGCAAGGGAATATTTGCCTTATCTGTTGTAGAGCACTTCAAGATGGGTTTGGTCATTTTTTTCCTTTGTCTGTGAAATAGTTTTTTTATATCATTATTATCCCATTATCATCTCATGATGATATTTTGTTTATGTAATGGGCACTTACTATTTCATTGGATCTGTTTCTAGGCTGTGTTTCCCTTTTGCATGCATTGTGACATCACAGACGCCACAATTTAAATATCAGCGTGATGTTCCTTTCGCCATCCATTATTTAGATACAGTAACTGCTAACTAAAAACAAACCTTTGCTTTGTGCATTAATCTATCCTTCTCCAGTTTCAAATTTGTAGCTTTACCCTTTTGACTACAAGTCTGATTACAATTGTGGTTTTGGTGTTGGGTTTCCTTTTGTCTTTGCACTAATTACCCTTTCAATGAACATGACCTTGTCTCATTTTCTGGTCTAGTGAATTTAATCCCTTCTCTCTGTTCAGGCTGTGAACTTAACACGTATAGACCCACAGTGCTTCTATTTATATAAAAAAAAGAGATAGATAGTGAGCTTGTGTCCAATTCATTCTATGAATAAAAGTAATCATAGCTGGGAAAAAAGACAGAATTTAATGTGTTAGATAAAAAGTGGTTTTATCCTGGTTTCTTGGTAATACTGGCCATATCAAGCATTCCGGGCTATAATTTCTGATTTTTTAAGTCCTTTGGTGTGCACTGAGAATCCACCTTTAATGAAGAGCTATGTTTTAAAGTGTTATGTAAATCTGAGTTTTCGTGTGCATCTTTTGAGCAACAGTGCCACAAGTCATTAGTGTTCTGTACTTAACAAAAGCACCATGAGATAAAAGTAACAAAACTAATAATAATAATATTCATTAAAAAATCATGTGTGGTACAAATATACAGTACATGCGGCAATTTTTAACCTATGGTTGAATGTATTTGAATATATTTATTTTTAATAAGTACTGTGTACCTGAACCTTATTTTTTGGCTATTTGACAGTCTTATTGTATAAAGATATTACAATTATAGCATTTTATAGCTGCTAAACTAATATTATTTAATGGCAAAAATTAAACATGATATTGGTACTAAAAACATATTTATTGTAAAGTGCATGTCTTTTTTGTCCTTTCGTCCAAAACACAATTATTACTGATTTAGATTTTTAACCAGTCAAACATATGTCAGAGAGTGTAAAATAGTAAAAATGGCTGTCTTATCTATTGCATCATGAGAAAGAACTAATGAATTAACATAAAATTATTATTTTCATAAAAAATAATAAAGTTTATAAAAGCAAATAGCCCATTAAAAAAGAAAAAAAAAAACAATTTATCAAAAGACTATGGCAAATTCTGCCTAAAAATAACAAATCTGATAGTGTCTAGTCACACTGCAGGGGACAACAATGGAGAAGCAAGGAGGAAACACCATTTATGAAGTGCAGAATCCTACTTAATCCAAAAGGCACCACAATACATCTTAAATACATAACAATCACAAAAAAAAACCAAAAGTTTAATTGAATAAAGTTATAGAAGATATAAGAATATAATCTAGAATACATATTGGTTGCTATGTTGTCAGATCATACAAAATTTATTTAGGGTATGCTCTTTAAATGAAATGTTCCTTATTAATATGTCAAAACAAAACAAAAATACAATTCAAGTTTGCTGTACTTTACATACTGTATAACAAAAATGCCATTTAGAAAGTACAATAAGAACTGGGTAGCAAAATGTATCACCAGATACATTACCTGTGCATATTGTGCTGCTTTCCGGTTTAAAACAAACTGGTATGTTTTGTTGGAGAATCGAAATGTAATTGGCAGGATGGTCACATTAAAAAACAAAGTAACTGATCCTTCAGGTTCATGAAATTCGGTGTCATTAATTAGCACAGGAAGCTGGAAAGACCGGTTCTCTACAGTTGAAATGCTTTTGTTTAGCACTAGCTCTGTAAAATATAATAGACAGTTTATTTAGCTCAGATAATTAACAGATGAACAGACATTAACGACTTAACAGTTTTTCTCTTTAAACATAGACTTTTCCCAAACATAACAGAAAAATGTGAAAATATCATTAATAAATGAGAAGCAAAGTAGATAGATAGATAGACAGATACCTAATATAGACAATACTGTAAAGGATATAATATAAGCAATGCAGACAATACTGTAAAGTCAGCAAAAAAAAAGAAAGAAAGAAAAAAGCCAGACTGTAGCTAGTGTGTGTTAAAACAAAAATCAAATATAAATGGGCCATATCAATTCCAGTTGCATAATCAGCATCACATGCCTTGCAAGCATATCATTAAAACAATCTTTACTGTGGTTAAAAAATGCTGTGTGCATGCCAGTAAGTACAGTATGAACTGCATATTCAAGGAGAACAATGCATTATTGTGGGGTAGACAAAGCACCTACAATAGCGAATGTTTCAGGGCTCCAAGAGACTGTAGAAGCAAAAACCATGTTAAATATAAGGTGAAGGATAGAAATGAAAACACTGAAATTTGGTTAATATTTAGTGTAAACAAGTAATAATTGTGCGCATGGCATAACATTCAGGCACATTTGGAGACCTAGTTAACATTCAGTACATTTTGTTTATTAATTATTTTTGTAAGACTGAGTCATCTGCGGTGGGCTGGCGCCCTGCCCGGGATTTGTTCCTGCCTTGTGCCCTGTGCTGGCTGGGATTGGCTCCAGCAGACCCCCATGACACCTGTGTTAGGATATAGCAGGTTGGGAAATGACTGACTGAGTCATATTAAAGAAGTAACCGCATAACAAAATGTAATTACACATGATAATAGTGTACATAAAATACACGCTGTTGAGGCATAGCTTTCACATCAACTAAAGGGCTGACAAAATTTCAATTATGGCTTATATGCCTCTTGTAAATTGTTGTTTTAGAACTGAAAAGACATATTTATTTTCTGAAAATTAAATTATTTCTTATAAAAATATTATAAATTAAAAAAGGATAATGTGACAAAACAAAACATATAACACAAGATTAAAAAAACCAAAACATATAACATAAGAACAAACCATACACAAAAGGAGAAAACATAATACCACGGATATAAAAGGCCAACTATACTTTGCAACACAGAATGCAACATCTTGCTTGATACAAAGTAAAAAGTCTAAATATGACGCCCTTGCATATATCAGTGTTAGGCTAGGCATATCTTGATTTGGGTACCTCTAGTTCTGAAGGAAACATATTCATAAGCTCTTAAAAAACTTAAAGCTAATAACATTCTAATGTGCACTTTTTCATCATTTTCTTAAGCATCCACTAAATTAAATTTCACTAGAAAAGATTAATTTGTTGCCCTGCTTATTTTTCCTGTGTGCTTTTGTCACTGTGACCTTGTGTTGGTATATATTGGATGATGAACCAAAGTTTTGACTTTTCTGAAAGAGAACAGTTGAGTAAGAAAACTGCTGCAGCTGGAAGAACAGAGTCCATGAACAGTTTAAACCTTCTCTAATTCCATTCAAAATAAGCCATAAGACTGAAAAGTTGTCCACATTCTGAATCAACCAAGTCCTCAATAAAACCAACATTTTTCTGCAGTGTCCTTTCAAAACCATTTATATGTGTTAAGCAGGATTTTCCATTTTAAAAAAAGATGAAGATATATGCATTACCTTCTCACCTAGCAAGAACATCTAGAAAAGAGTGGGGCCATTGCTGTGATTATGTAAGTAATGCGTTAAAAAAAGATGTTTTTTTTACCAAGGCTTCTATTAATTTTGTTAGTTGAGCATGTAGATATTGGTTTATTTATTTATCTGGATTTAAAGACTTGAATACATTTAAAAATGAGTCAACTACTGATTAATTTGAAAAACAATGTATTAGTAATTCCCAGTTCACTTTCTTCCTCTTTCCATTCACTACAAAACACAAAAATATCAGCTTCTGTCTGTACTTACTGAAAATCTATCTAAATTACTTCCAAGTAAAAACATGCTATCTTTCATTGCTTCAATTCACTGTGACAGTGCACGATATTGCTTTAAGTTTTTGGTTCTATGTCCATCATTAAATTGAAGATTATGCCTAATGACCTTATCTGTGTGCCCCATTGTGGTGATCTCTTCTTTTTTAAGCTAAAACTAGAGTACCGGTGCAATAATACATTTGGTGCTCTCTTAATAGTTGTTATGGATTTATTCAAAACAGCAGCTTGCACTGCTTGGCTATCCAGAATGCAGACTACTTTGTAAAACTTGGGTTAACTTAAAATTGACATTAAATGTGCAAAGCAGAGAAAAGTATTGGGATGTGTTTTGGCATTAAGAAGGAATTTATGTCTTTTCAGGAGTCTGTGCATAGTGTACTTAATGATAAAAAAGTAAAACCGTCCTTCCAAACCTACCTCTCTGGAAGAGGCTTTGAATTGTGTTAGAATATCCTCCTTAACATTAGGTCCACCCCAGGAAAAACAAACTAAAAGCTTTGAATTTTCTTCAATATTAAAAAATGTTATTACATGTAACAGAAACATGTAAATACCAAAATGTTGATGTTAGTACAGTACAAAAGGTATGCCTACTGCCCACTGCAGATTTAGTGCACATTCTTCATGTAACATGCTTTGAGAATGTCAACAATGCACAGCTCAAGGTTATAAACGTGAAAGTAGACGCATGTTTCGTTGTGCACTTTTCTTATCATTTTTTTTCTCTTGCTTGAGCATGAGACGGTAGAATGTCAGCCCCTGATCCACATGATCCACATACACCCCTTGTGTTATTGTAGGCTACCACAGCACAAGGCTTAGTGACTTCCACATTTCCACAGACATGAACATTGACAGTTGCCACATTGTGAACAGTGTTTAGGGGACTAACATCTTTGTTGCCCTTGCACTTGATCATAATCATTTTGCCTTTTCGTCACAAAGCTGCTGTCGCACAACGGTGAAGCTTTACATGATCAAATTCACTGGGTATATCACAAAGGTTCAGTCTTACAGTGTCGTATCATGCATCGGTTTTCATTTTACCATGTCAACATCTGACGACCAGTTTACATTGTCATCACTATCTCTTGATAGTTCAATTTCAGTTCTAAAACTGCCTTTATGACTTTTCGTTTGGTATTGTTTTTCATTTGTAGCTCCACCCCTCTCATGAACATTAATAGATTACCATAGTTTTACCATAAAGTGGCAGAAAGCACAGAAATATTCATATTTATTTTGTAGCATGATTTTATTATCCAGTGATGGCAGCAGAATACTGTACTGAGAGTTAGTTGAGCTTAACACTATAAAGCATACCATTATACTGTACATCACCCCAAATGTGACTTGTGGTTACTTATAATTGTACAGAATTCTGAGCTAAAGTCATACTTAATGGAAAGAAGGTTAAATGAAAACAGGCTTTATCTGTTTGCAGTGAGGTAAAGAAAATAACAATGCATAGCAAGGCCATAGAGCTATGTGTAGGCATTGCAATGAAGAGTAACAATATGACAATTGCTTAAATTCCTCATCATAAGCTCTAAATTCTAAAAGGGCCTGAATATGGTCTTGTCTCTACTATGCTTTTAGAACTGCGCCATAAACATTTCTACAAAATACATTAAGTGAATATTATACGTAATAAATGAGTGTCTCAGGCTCTGACTAGAAATACTTACTGTACTCATGAATGGCACTTCGAACATGATTGAAGACAGTTTCTCTAACATTGTGAACAATCTTGAAGTTTTCTCTAACCCATGGATTGTTTGTGAGCATTGTGCTCAAATACTTATCCCGGATCTTTTCCACACTTGGTGTAATGTCTGCATCATAAACAAGTATTGATCCCAGTACAGCACCCTGTAAAGACATTAACAAACAAAACAGAATCAGGTTCTGTATGGTACAGTTATAAACTTGAACCTAGTCTAGCAGACCCTCACCCACAAAAATATACTAATGATTTCTCCTCACAATGTGTAGACTACAAAGGGTCTATGAAATGTTTAAGCACATATAGATACCATTTAAATGTCAAAGTATACAGTACACATGCAGCATATTCCTGGTTAAAAAACAATAATAAAATACTTTAACTATGTTATAACATAGGGTCATGTAAAGACAACTAGAACAAATTAAGTAAAAACTGCAAAAAGTAATTGCTATTTACTGTTTCCTTAGCAAGTTGTGTGCTCCTTTCACACACCTCTTAAATCAAGCTATACAAAGTGTTTTATATAATAACATTCATTATGTGATAATGATATACTTTTCAGCTTTTCACAGATATTAGTCATTGAATTGAAAGGCACAGTTCTATAATTTAAGTTAAAACATTGTCTACATTATCAGAAAACTACTGTATCTTTAATCTGATATAATTTCTTCCACAACTATTTTAAATGATCAATTCATAATTATCTGAAATAATTCTCACACTAACCATCATAATATGTCCAAGTGTATTCTGAGAGCAACATACAGTATATAGTCTCTAATGAAAAAGGGGACTGGGTTAATTGTTTATAGGAATATCCATAGATATCATTATGGAAGGATACTGAAAATAAGTATAATAATTAGATAATATCTAATGTTACCAGATGTCATGTATTTCCCAGAGCAGGCAGACATTTCCTGCTCAATTTTGATGCTCAATTTATTTTTTACAAGTACTAATGCATCCTGTATTTTCACCATGACTCTCTTCTCAGTTCATGGACATGGTAGTAGATAAGTAGTTGTAGAAAGAGTCCTTTGGAGCATACATACTTCAATGCATTCAAAATGAACAACTATATCAATCCTAGCCATATAAAGCAGACAATATCAGACCAATCCAATATTCTGCATTTATGAAGAGAAGCTTTTGAGCTGGACGCTGTACAAGTGTGATATGAAGGTGCTAGTGATGGGCATTTTAATTCACATTATTGATTTGCTTCTAACTGCTCAATTAATTGAATCAATTCATTGATTCAATTGATTCACCAATAATAAATAACAAAACAAAACTTTTGTGGGGTCCCCTTGAATGAATTGCAGATAAATGATTTTTTATTTAACTTTAATATATCATTTATATTTATTAAATCATATGTTAAACATGCTAGTGATACATATAATATAATATAATATTAACCTTTTGGAAAGCATGAAAAATGACAAAGTGACCAAGAATCACTGATGCAGTTCACAAATCAAATAAATTAGAATCAAGTGACTCATTGGCGAATCAAACCAATGAAATCTGTGTGACTCATTGTCGAGTAATGATTCAGTTCAAACTCGAAAGAAGCGGTGAATGATAGATATGTTAAGTGCATTCAATGAGCCATAAAAATTGTGTACTAAAATAAAGTTGAAAGCAAATAAGCTTTAGAAATTAAAATAAAATTTTGTGTTATGTTGAATGTACAAAGGGACATAAATGTAGTCCTTTAATATTATGTTTAAATATTCTGTATAAAACTATTTAAAAATGAATTGTATAAAAGAAAGAATTCATTCTGTGGTGAGGCATGTGTGGGGTCCATGGCAGATTAGAGCAAATGCAGATAGTTTTAAAATAATGCATGTCAGACATCGCTAGTGAGGATGTGTGTAAGAGTGTCAAGCAGCCGCGGATCATTTAAAGGGGGAGTGGGCTAATTAGGCAAAAGACCCATTGGCCTAGTCATCCCTGCTTGAGGTTCCACAGATTATTTAGCACACCTGTACTCACAACAGTATAAAAGGAGTCTGAGTAGGAGAAATGGGTGGGGAACTGAAAGGACAGAAAAGAGACTATATCAGCATAATGTGGGATGTGTAACAAAGCCATGACTAATCACACATGAGGTGGTTTAAAACCAACCTATGTTCCCTCAGTGTGCAGTAGACATTGAATTCATGTGTGTTAGCTACTTTTATCACTTGTTATGGGTTTTTGCACAATAGCTTTGATAACATTGATAGTCTGCTAAATGCACTTTGTGATGTGACTGGGTCATATATACACCACAGTGGTGCAATGACAGCACTGCCACCTCCCAGTAAAGAGATCACGGGTTCGCGTCCTGTTCCTCCATGCATGAGTAGTGAGAAAAATGCTATATAAATGTACAGAATTATTATTACATGACCAAAATATTTATTTTATTTCAAAGGGAAACAAATATTATTGCTAACAGTGTGCACTATTTTGTTTTATGTACTTTGAGATGTACCTAAGTCAGATATGACCAAAATGTTTATTTTTTTATTTCAAAAGTAAAAAAGGTATTGCTACTACTTCAGATAGTGTTCAGTTATAGTGTTTATATTGTGTCAGATGTGATCAAATTTAAAAGAGAAGCAATGACTGAACATTACTTGTTTTTCAATTCATTAATTTATGTTGGTTTAAAATTTGTCATTATCTGCTGCTTACCGGCAGCTGAAAATGTCTGGGCCTGCTAAATCTGATGAAGGGGCTGAAGGGGCCTTAGCTGCCTTGAAAGCTTGCATTTGTAATCTATTTAGTTAGCCAATAAAAGGTGTCATTTCACCCTGTTTTCTCCTGTATCAATCTATGGCTAAAACGGTACAACACTCTACTGCTATGGTCAGATGGTCAGACCAAGTTAACAAAAGCATAATTGCCCTTTGTCAGTTCAAAATCACCACCCCTACTTTGTGCATTGTCTTCATTAGGTGTTGGATTGGTTTAGAAATGTGACACTCATTGTGCCGTTTAAAAGTTTTCATTCACATTTAGGCAAAATTCACTCATGTTTGTCTCCAAATGTATTCATTATACGTCTGGCTCTGTGAGACTAAGTAAACCACAGACAGGAAAATGGTTGGCTAAGAAAAAATCAGCCTCACATATTTGGCAGCACCTTGGCTTTAAAGCAGATGAGCATGAAAAGACAAATGATCTAAACAAAGTTATTTGTTGACTAAGCCAAAAGGTTATTATTGCAAAAGAGTCACAAATGACAAACACACAGTAATTTGTGCATATAGCATCCAGCGGACTACAAAAGCACTAGAGGCTCGTCTCACCAGCCGTTAATTGTTGATGCTTCTGGATATGTAAATGCACAGTATGAGAAGGGTAGTGCAATGTGGGCACAACATACTACAGCTGTTTCACATTAATTAAGTGAAAAAATAATGTTTGCTGTAGACTTTCTCTCCAACATGTCATTTTAAAGCATGCCAAGTATTTTTCCTGCTATTACATAAGTCAGCCCTCAACTCCTCTAAACTGGCACAACTGTATAGAAAATAATCAGTTATTGGCTGGAGTTAATTTTATTAGTGGCATCCCTTTTGGACGTTATAATCTGTGTCAAATTCTTTTGGGGCCAGGAAGTGGGGATACAATTGCACTGTCACATTGAGGTGCTTCCTTTGTGAGAGTTAGATAAGAACATAAGAACATTAGCATAAGTACTGACTCACTGATGGTATATAAGATGTTACAGCCGGTACCAGCGGCGATATACAATAACGCCGGCTGCAACACATGGCTTCGTGAGTATATAAACGGTGACCAGATGTCACGTTTTCAACAATTTTTCAAAGCTCCAAGTGGGACACGCTCACAAACCACTCTTCGATTTACACACATAATAAAGTAAGAACTTTTTTCTTTCTCTGTGGAAAGATTTAAAAATGTACAATCATACTCATATAACATTTCTAAAAGTCAACAGTTCAAGCTCAATGAAATTACAAGAGGATATGCTGTGTCACCATCTGTATACAAATCCATTCACTTCCAATAATACTGAAGTCTGGATTCATTTTGTACGATTTTGCTTTTTATAAATTTTCTGATTTTGTTTTTTTATTCATATGCTGATAAGGTGTAAACACTTAATAGCTCAATAGCTTTCATGCCATTATGATTTACTTGGCACAATTACCAACATTTCAAGTACTTATGATTGCTTATTTTAAACATATAAAGTTTCCCATATAAATATGCAAGTTTTTATCTTCTTGTCCAAAAAAAATGTAAGTGAAATGGCATTAATATGTCTTGCAGTGTTCTCTTACCTTCCCATACCAGACCCTAGACAAGACAAAGATGGAGCAAAACAGAATAATGGACATAATAGCTGTTGGTGTATTTCTCAGTAACATTAATTATATATTCATAACAGACAGCTGTGATAATCATTAAGGGAGCACATTAATATGCTGAACCTGATGTTGTAAAATTCGGAGCTATCACGTTCCACATAAGCAATGTTAAATTAGTAAAGGTGATTCTCAGCAGTAACATTAGTTCTACTGAAATATTAGTATTAAAAAAATTATATAAATGTAAATTTTGCCTTTAAACAATAGCAACAGTTAACTCTATCTGTAACTAATCACAAAGAATAAGAATATAAGCTGAGCACATTTCCCACATAGAGAGTGAACAGAAGTCTAATTATGAAAGACAAAATCACCTAAGAGAAAAAGTGCAGGTAATTTCTGTACTACTACACAGCATATGTGCATATACAGTATATATTGGTAACTTCCATGGAAATACTTAATATATATAAAATGAGCATGCAGGAAGGTGAGGAGATAGACATGTACTAAAGGGAGGGTGGCGGAAGGTGCTAACTATTCCACTGTTTTTCATACTTCTCCTTCACCATTGTTTTTGCCATCAGATATCACATCTTCAACTACAAATCAATCAAACTTTGGTAAATTATTGCTAATAAATAAATAATCATTGTCTGAAAAATTGTCTGTTTTAGCTCTTTTTGTTCTTGGGTTATGTTAGATAATGAAAGAAAAGTGAGCAAGTTAGTTTTTAACACCAAAAATACGGTATAATCAAATTCAGGCTTGGTTCCCATGTCTATGTAACTGAAGTACAAACATTCAGAAAATGAATTAATACTTTTTTTTAATTAAATGGTCTTCAAGTGTAATTGTGTTGCTTATAAGGTTTCAAGATCAGCTCTATTCAAGTCCAGTGAAGTTGTTTTATTGTCTTAGATAGATAGATAGATAGATAGATAGATAGATAGATAGATAGATAGATAGATAGATAGATAGA
>JANRMT010062854.1:44697189-44720673 GCA_026402145.1 Polypterus bichir lapradei
AGATAGATAGATAGATAGATAGATAGATAGATAGATAGATAGATAGAATTTTATTTATCTACAGGGAGACATTTGGCTTTTTACAGAAGCTCTTGAAATAAATATATACAAAAATAGATAGATAAATATATATCCTCACACACTATGTTCTAAACACATACTAGAATGAACAAAAAGGAAAACAAAAGTAAAACGAAAGAAAACTTCTAACTTGGCAGTCACAGTCATAGTCCTTCCACATACCATCCATGCACAGCACTGCAGCATACAGTGCTACAAACTATGCTATATTATGAATAGATAAAGAGTATATAAATAATAAACAATAGGTAAATAAATAGTAATAATTTGAAACAGAGAGTAATAAATACTAACAACAACTAATAATAAAAAAAACAAGTGCAACAATGTGCTGCACATTTATAAACTACAAGGAGCAGATCTGAGGGCAGGGGTTCAGCACAGAGTACAGAGTCAGGACAGCTAAATTGTTAAAGCTGTTGAAGAACCAGGCAGAGCTGATTTGGATGCTACAGAACCTTCTGGGACAAACAGACCATGAGTGGGGTGGGGGCACTAACATAACATTTTATTTCTTTTCATGATTCAACCATTACAGCTTATTATTATACGACAGTGCTGGGACTGATAAGCAGGGATGATGAAACAGCATACAGAGATGAGGTGGAACGGCTGTCTGCATGGTGTGAAGACAACAATCTCTCTCTCAATGTCGACAAGACAAAAGAGATAATCATGGACTTCAGAAAATCACATCCTGCCCACATCCCACTCAGCATCAACGGTTTAGATGTGGAGACTGTTAGGAGTACCAAATTCCTCGGTGTGCACATAACTGAGGAACTTACATGGACACATAACACCTCATCATTAATCAAGAAAGTCCAGCAGAGACTACACTTCCTGAGGCGGCTGAAGCAAGCAAGTCTTTCCCCATCCATCCTCACCATGTTCCACAGAGGCACAATTGAGAATGTTCTGACCAGCTGCATCACTGTCTGTTATGGTAACTGCAACATATCCGACCGCAATCGCCTGCAAAGGATAGTGAAGACAGCAGAGAACATTATTTAGGTGCCTCTCCCTTCACTACTGGACATATTTTACAAACGCAGTGTCTGCAAGGCCTGCAGCATTGTGCAGGACCCCTTACACCCCTCACATGAACTTTTCACACTTCTGCCATCCAAGAGAAGATATTGCAGCATCAAAGCCAGATCTGCCAGGCTGCAGGAGAGTTTTTACCTCCAAGCTATCATACTCCTTAACACCATGCTGCCCCATGGGATCTTCCACACTGCTTCAACCACCTCTAAAAACACTGTCCTGCAAAGACTAGTGTGCATATAGATAAAAACTGAAAATTTCATACTGACCTTTAAGTATTTTGACACTCTTGATATCCTTCTGCTGTGAAACATTCTGACCTGTCATTGTTTACACGTCTTAAACAACTATTATCATACACTGATAATTTCTGTATTATCTATATCTATTATTTATTTATTATATTACATATCTATTGACAATATTTATATATCTAGATTGCAAATACCATACATTGCATCAATGTTCATATTGCTAACTACACGTCAATATTTCTGCAACTTCTTTGTCTTGTCTGTGCACAATATCTTGTTTGTGTTTTAATTTTAAATGTAAATTTTAATTCTATTTTTAATTTATTATTTGCACATCATGTTGTTGCACTGTGGACCCTAAGCTTCGCAATTTTGTCTATCTGTATACTTGTATATGGTTGAGATGACAATAAAGTTCACTTTGACTTTAATGTTGTATTGATGTAAAAATAAAATCATGCAATTTGTCCCACAGCCTTCTCCCTTCCATCATACCACTGCCCAACTCCTCAAATAAAGCAAAAACAAATTCAAAATAGGTCTAAATTCATTAACACATTATAAAGATGGTGAGAGAAACTCAGTAATATGTTATATCACTACAATGGTACTTGCCAAGAGGTGGAATATGTTAGGCAGCAACTGAGCACTCAGTTCTTGAAGGTAATGTTTTGGAAGCATGGAAAATTGGCAAGCGTAAGGATCTGAGCGATTTTGACAAGGGCCTAATTGTGACAGATGGACAACTGGGTCGCTGAATCTCCAAAATGACAGGTCTTATGGGTTGTTCCTGGTGTGTAGTTTTAGTACCTACCAAAAGTGGTCCAACAAAGGACAACAGGCAAACAGGCAAAAGGGTAATGGGCACCCAAAGCTCACTGATGGGAGTGGGTAGCAAAAGCTAGATCGTCTGGTTGAATCCCACAGAAGAGCTACTGTGGCACAAATTGCTGAAAAACTTACTTCTGGCCATGAGAGAAATGCATCAGAACAGATGTTGCATATGGGGCTGAATAACCACAAACCGGTCAAAGTGACCATGCCGATCTTTGTCCAGCACCAAGAGCAACCAACAATGGGCATGTGAGAATCAGAACTGGACCATAGAGCAATGGAAGAATGTGGCCTGGTCTAATGAATCATGTGGACAGTCGGGTGCGTGTGCTTTTTTTACCTGGGAAAGAGATGGCAGCAGGGTGTACTGTGGGAAGTAGGCAAGCCAATGGAGGCAGTATGATGCTGTAGACAATGTTCTGCATTGAAACTTTGGGTCCTGGCATTCATGTGGATATTACTTTGACACATACTCCATACCTAAAGATTGTTACAGGCCATGTACACCCCTTCATGGCAACGGTATTTGCTGATAGCAGTGCCCTCTTTCAGCAGGATAATACACCCTGCCACACTTCAAGAATTGTTCAGACATGGTTTGAGAAACATGACAAAGAGTTCAACGTGTCGACTTGGCCTCCAGTCTCCCCAGATCTCAATTTGATCAAGTATCTGTGATATGTGCTGGAAAAACAAATGTGATCCATGGAAGCCATACCTTGCAACTTATAGAACTTAAAAGATCTGCTGCTAAAGTCTTGGTGCCAGATACCACAGGACACCTTCAGAAGTCTTGTGGAATCCATGCCTTGTTTTGGTGGCACGAAAGAGACCTGCACAATAGTAGGCAGGTGGTTTAATGTTGTGGTTGATCAGTGAAAGTTTATATTTCAGCACAATGAATTAGATTAAGATAAAAAAAAGTTTGATAAGTAAACAAGAGAAAGTATTTCAATACATGATCAAGCTTGAACTCCAAAGATTTTAACTACAAAATGCTTCTTTAATCAGACTCTTCCTTATTAAAATAAAGTATAACTTTAAACCAATTTGATTGTTTAAAAAGAAACTCTACATGGAGCAAAATAATACACACAGTATACAGAAATTGTGCAAGTGTTAAAAAAAATCCGAACTTCTATGATTTGCATCAAGGTAAAGAAGGATTAGGTGGGTCAGTGACAGAGTAATAGGCAATTAACTGAGTTAATCAATGAAACCGAAGATCTGAAATGATGTGTTAGGAAAGACGAAACATAAATAAAGGCAGGTCAGCATCAATTGTACAAACAGGGCTTAGGATGGACCCATGGCTAAATACGTTCCACCACAGGTTTACAAATAGCTGGTGCCTTTACTATTAACACTGAACACAGGGCATAAAACAACCAAGAATGATATTGTAATCCTCCACACATCTGCTCTTTTCTACTGGGCAAGTCTAAAATTGCCATTTAGTTTATGATAACTTTCACATCATTGTTAATGCAGGATAAACAGGGAGAGCACAGAATGCCACAGTCTGATGTGTCAGTGACTTTGAAGTTATGAAACAGCATGACTAACCAGTGGCCCTCAAAAATCAAAATCAGCAAACACAAATAAATACAAACAATAAAGCATGGACAGAAGCAACATTTTGCCACAGTCCTAGGACATTAAGTTATTTTGTTTTGTTCTTGAACTTTTGATCTCAGTAAAGTAGCTTAGCTAGCCACATAAAATAGGAAATGTTAATAGTGACAGACAGAATGTAGTTTTACAGAGAGGGTTTTTTTCTGCAGTCTGAAGGGCAGACAGGCATCATTTGCAGATAAGTAGGATTTAGAGTAGACAGAACTTAAATGGTAAACTGGTCATTTTCTGGACTTTCCAAATGCGTAAAAGCAAAGTTCTTAAACAATTTGTTACCTTTAAGTATGCACAACTTGTGAACATGGACTAATATGGTCTATCAAAATGACAATGGACACAGAGGGTCTGTGGGTGTTCACCTTGGTCCTGGAAAGTTTTAAAAAGTCATCAGCTTAAAGTAAAAATATATATCAAATTGAAGAGAACCATCAGGAAGGAGTAGAAGAAGGGAACATCAAGAAGACTCATGCAGCAATGTAACCTTCAAGCACTCAAAGCCACACAAATTGGGGGTGTTGGCCAGCATAGTCTATTAAGAGCTCTTGAAATATTCCAGGTCATATGGTGATTTGCCACACATACTTGCCTTTATATTTGCTTTCACTTTTTGGGTCATTAAGAATATTTAGAAATGTTAAAGACTATAATGAATGAATAACAGTTTATAACCTGCTTACTTTTACTTGCATTTAATATTTGCTCTGTCCTGTTGCCTGGGGTATAAATGAAAAACAGATGTCTTCTTATAGGATAAGTGAAGCGCTGAAGCCATCCATTGTGAACGGATCCATTTAGTCCCAAGTTTATTGCGGCTGCGGGCTATATCTCCTGCTAGGCCAGGTGAATGAAAAGATTAAAGGGCAAGAGTTGAGGTGGAGAACTGTCACATGGGGGCTCTGGTGATGGTAGTTGCCTGTTGAACCAGGGGTTGGCGCTGTGTACAAATGCCATCTATCTTCCTCCATCTGCAGAATAGAATACTGACAGCCATTCCACTGCTCACGTCACTTCTGTCGTTCATCCTCTTGGACCCTTCCTGCCTGGAACTCATATGACCGGAGGTCTTGCCATATTTAATCACTTCTGTTTTGGACTTGTGTCTGAAAAGACGTTATCAGCATCTTTCATTTGTATACATTATATGGGGGTCACAGATATGCCCCTAACCTTTTTCTTTATTGTTTCCTTTCTTGCAAGGACATATCTGTGGGTCTACATAACAAAGTTAGGATAGGGTCATCCAGAAAACTTTTCACAATAAAACAAGTGAATACCATTAACTAAGCTTGGCTTTGCAGAGTTGCATTTCAACACACGTTACTAGTAATAAAGCTTTTGTTAGAGTATAAATACTGGTATAGGTTATCATTTAAAAGCAAACAGTCTAAATATTAGTATAGATAGTAAGAGTGTCAATTAAAAAAAAAGTATAAAAACCTACCTCTTGTCTATTATATTCCACAACTACATCTGTGCTGTCAGTGCCATTAGGAAAGTAGGGGCCCCTGTCATCTTCATCGTATACCGTGATGGTGAGGGTCTCTTCTACATGTGTTACTGTAAACTCATTTTGTACAGTACAGCGCAGCAGGAGTTTGTGTGTTTCTTTTTCCTCTCGATCCAAGGGTGACACCACATACACTTCAGAACCATTCAATATGAATGGGAGGGAATCCTCTAAAATGCAGAGAAAACAGTGAAGAATTGGTTAAGAGTTTTGCCCATCAAGATGATTTAGATACTAGTCTGCAGCTGATTAGAAAGCCATTATATTGGTCAGTTAAATCAATAAATAGACAAAGACCAGTGAATGAATTGGTGTTTCACCCAAAAGCAGCTTTGCTGTATACATTCCAGATCCTTAAAATTATTACTGGTTAAAACAGGTTAAGAAAATGGAAGGACAGATTACTTTATACATGATGCTCAAATTTTGTATAATAAAGCTTAAAATAATACTCCACCCAGAAATGATAATTTTCTTAATGTGAAGTTAATTGTAGTGACAGCTAAACAATTTTTTTAATTTCATGTTTAAATGAAGAACAAGGATTACAATATCAGTGACACCACAGACTTTAATGGGACTGGATAACAGCAAACAGTATCATACTATTCATAAAAAATATCTCAAGTTACTCATATTGCATAATCCACATGTCACTTGCCTACATTTATGCTCACAGTGTCAAAAAACAAATATTTTTGCTAAAATAATGTCAAATAGATAGTTTTGAAAAATCAAAACAGTGCAAGAACAATAAGCACGTTCAAATGGGATTGAGCCCTCATTTCCACGGCCACCACTACAAGCAACACAGGGTGAGTAACAGATAAAAGAATAACTACTTTTGGGAGTAGTATTCCTTTAAAGATCCTCAACTATGTTTTTATGCATAGAAGGGTTAAACTCCTTGCTGCACCTTTAAAGCCAAGTAGTTCACCGAGGTAAACCCATGACAAGCTGGACAAATTACTAATATATATAGAATACAAAATATGTACGTAGCTGAATTCATTTTCACTCTCCTTTGCACTGGTAGTTGGAGATGCTCTTTGTTATTGGAATGATTTCGATTGACACTCCAGAAACACTTACAGTCATTTTCTTTTAGAAAATCAAATCCATGATGTTGCTGCATGTCCTACTCACACTGGCTCTGCTGTTTCAACTTGATGGCATCAAAGCATAAAAGCATTGCAAGTTATTTCATTTTATGAAAGTATTTTTGTTATCCAACACTTGACTCTGCTCCTACATGGCTACTTACATGTTATATTATTCACCTGGATTTCCTCAAAGGACTCCAGTTTGCTCCCATCATCCAAAGAAATGCCGTTGGGTGGACTGTCTATTTCAAAATGGTCAGGTACAGTATGTGCGATTATGGGCAGGTGTAAAAGTGTGTCTTGGGTGAATTGCCATCCTGTACAGATTCAGACTCTTTGTGACCTGTACTGGAGAAGGCATGCACAGAAAATTAAGTAGTAGTAGAAATATTGTTATGTGAAATTCTTACATGCATATCTCACCAAAATGCTACACGTTTCCATTCCCTATCAAGAATAATTCAAAAATGTATAGCTTTATTTTAAGTAATAGAATCTACAAATCAGTTAATGATGGGATGCATTTTCATTGTGATCGTAAAATTAGAGGAACTCAGAAAATATTTTAATAAAATATATATTTTGAAGATTTTATTATCTTAATTGACTCATACTTAAATATTTTAGCTTAAAGTGTGTTTTCAGTATAGTATGACACAATTGCACAGGCATTTATTAGCAGGGAGTAATTACAGGTGCTAAAAATGCAAGCAAATGTAAGTAATAAAATAATGGATCCAGGTAACCTCAGAAGGCAGAAAGCAGTCTGAAAATATGTGAATAAATTATAGAGTTACTGTATATTTAGGAATTAACAGGGTATATGACTAAGTATAATGGCTACCACTGTTGTGTGGTATTCTACATCTTCAGTATAGCAGGGGAGCATTAGTGTTTACTTTATTACGTATACACTATAATAAGTGTTATAATATAGTCTGAACATGTTCCTGTATATATTCTCTCTATTATAAAAAAATGTTTGGGAGGGAGATGAGACGTGATCTTCTCGGAAGACAATTTAAAGTCCTGAAAAAGACACTTTAACTTGCTAACCCAGCTCTTAAAACAATGATAAGCAAAGCACGCAGCTCACCAGCAGCAGAAAGCCAGCAGATGATCTGACCGCTTTTCCTTGCATGCGTTCAGTTAACCTAACCCCCCCACCTCGCGCCTCACAATGTGGCCAGCTGCTGTACAGGCTTTGAAATGATCGACAGGCAGCGCGACAGCAGCAGCATCAGAAAGACATCAGATGATCTGACGGCACCTCCTTAGCATGCGCTCAGCCTCCCCCTCTTCACAATGCAAGCAACGTTATATGTCCTGCGAGAAAGAGATTTAACCACGCCCAAGGCCTGAAATAAAGGACAAGTATTGTTTTTACAATATCACGCGAGACAAGGCAGTGAGACATCATTTAAAACAAGTCCACTGACATATAACCTAGCAGTTGTTGGATTGCTTTTGGCAGACACGCTTCACGTGCTCCCAGCTGTTAAAACAACGACAAGCGACAAGCAAAACACACATCTCACCAGCAAAAGAAAGCCAGCAGATGATCCAACCGTTTCTCCTTAGCGTGCATTCAGCCACCCTGCCCACCCTACCCTCTTCACAATGCGAACGGCAGAGACATGAAGTGGCAAAAGGACATCTGCTGTACAGGCTTTGAAATGATTGGGCAGTGAGACAAGCAGAACAGGCAGCTCGCCAGCAGCAGAAAGACAGCAGATGATCCGTTGGCATTTCCTTAGTGTGCGTTCAACCGCACCCCATTCTCAATGCGAGCAGCGTTATATGTCTAATGAGAAAGAGATGTAACCATGCCCGAAAATAAAGGACAAGTATTGTTTTTATAAAAGTTTTAAACAGTTCCAAGATGTATAATAGCATTAACTAGAGATTAAACAAACTGTTAATGTTGAAAAGTGAAATGTTAATCCAGATAACACCATATACATTTTCATTTTGAGTACTGACATACTCAAATGACTCTGTGTTACTTAAGGTCTTGATTATGAAGATGCTGCATTTCAGGTTCCAAAACCATTTTAGAACTGTTTTATATTGCACTTTGTGTTTGAATCCATGTGGTTCTGCCCATACTGCCTTGATTTTATAGCTACTTTTGACACTCTGCTTTGGGGTGACCAATTGTAGTGGCAAGTGAGTGAACCTTTACTGGTTCAAATAAAAAGCCTTTAGTTCCTAACTACTTTTGACAGGCTAGCATTATATCTTCTTAGATATTTTAGCAGAATATGATTTCATCTGGTCAGTTGAGTCAATCTTCATTTTGTTCTTAACAAGCGGACGAATAGATCTGTGATACACATCAAAATAATCGTACAAGTCTGAATAATCCTTTCTCACAGAGCAGCTTTCTACTTGCTCTTTCATGGTGTAGGGTGCATTTTCATATCATGGTTTAGGTATATTAAGTTTCTTAGGGGGCAAGATACATTACAATAACTGGAAAGCTAATAGGGAGAATAAAGTTCATTTTATGCTAAACCATTTTTATTCTAAAGATGAGGGAATTTTAAAGGATGACAATATCCTCCCTATCCACATGGCAAAAAATTTTGTAAAGAACAAGACTGTCATCTAAAAATATACCATGGCCAGTCCAGTTACCAGATCTCAAAACAAATAAACTCATCTGAAGCTCAGCTTAACTAAAAGATTCTGGTGTGACATTAGAGACTTTGTTTTCCACCACCTTCATGAGCTCATGGAATTTTTCATAAACAAACAATGCCATGTTCCTTCAATACAGTTCTATAAAAAGGCAGAATTTATTTGTTCTGGTGGCTTGCGTGGCAGTTATGTATGCATTTCTATTCTTGTGTCAGTTACCTATATGTTAATACAAATACTCTAAATAGTGCCAACTCTATCAAAGAAACTTACATTAACCTGTCTGTATAAATATATTCATAAAATATTTCCTCTGGGGCATGCTCCATGAAAGGCTCTGTAGTTCTGTATCAAGAAAGCCTGATGGTTGTGAGGAATATTTGGCTGCAATACAGTAATTTTTAATTATTTACATATCATCAGAATGCCAAAACAAAGCTAAGAAAGAAAAAGTTTAACAGACAAAGAGAAAGTAGGTCTGTTCTTCCATTGGTCCTTTATCATTTCTACTCTTACATTTAATTGCCTTCTGTGACGTGCTTCTGCAATTTTCTTGCCACTCAGCATATGTTGCTGCTCTTCTTTTTCTTTCTGCTATGTTACTTTCTCAATCACTTTGTTGTAACAAACACACGACCACTGGTCACTTTGCAAGGGTTGCCGCCACCTCAGATTTTTTGGATTTCCAGAATGTAGTATGTCATAAGTTTTCATTTGAGACCAAAATCAAGACCAGATTTCTAGCCCTAGTAGTTTCGGAGTAATCACATTGCAGATGGATAAACTTTAGCGCGCACACACAAACACGTACGCACACACACACACACACACACACACACACACACAGATAGATAGATAGATAGATAGATTATGCCAAATAAAGGAATGAAGGGCGACACACACTGTATTTTCTATGCAGATCAGCCTAGGGGATTTTTTTTATTTTCATCCCTTGTAGCCCTCCCCTAAATACTCTCAGTCTTGATGCTGGGACAGAGCTGGTACAGGATAGGAACAAACCCTAGACAGTTTGGCAGTCTATCTGAGGCCACAGTCATGCACCCAGGGTCATTTTAGAGTCATAAAATAACCTACCACATAAGTCTGCGGGATGTGAGAGGAAAGCAGATTACTTATCTAAAATCCCATATGCGGAGAAGGTGCAAATTTCAAATACGTAGTGACCTCACTCAAACCCGGCCCTCTGGAGCTAAAAGGTACTAGTGCTAATTACTGTATTATTGAGAAATAATTCGCAAAAACACATTTGTAGTTTAAAAACAAAACAGAATACTTAAATAGAGATATATAGATTTAAAATATAGAGATTCTAAATACAAAATATATAAATAAAGAAAATACTCCATAGCCATGATCACCTCTAGTTTGCATATCATTACAACCAGTTCCCAGGATGCAATAACTCTTGCATTCCATAGCATCATGGTACACTGGAATAATAAAAAGTTTTAGGCCAGAGTCCTGTTTATAGATTAGAGCTTAGCAGTTATCACTGTTTTACCAGCAAAGTTTACCACCAAACCTCTCCATTTAGGAGTTAGTAACACCCACAGCAAATGGATTTTGGTCATCCTAACCAAAAGACATCAGCATGTACGAATAGGCAGGCACTACAGTATATCCTCCATGTTGATCCTCTACACATGTACTCAACAAGGTAGTATGCTGAGCCCTCTTCTATACTTCTTGTTCATCTACTTTTATAAAGCCAGAGACAGCTCTAATTTCATTATTAAATTTCCAGATGATAACACTATCATGGGTTTGTCCACCAACAATGATGAGACACTTATTGAAAAGAGGTCTACCTGCTGACTCAGTAGTCTAAGGACAACAGTTTTACAAAACCAAGGGGTCAGTCATAGATTTCAGTATGCAGAAGGCAGACCACCATATGCATCAGCGGGGATGCTGTTGAAAGGGTGAGTTGCTTTAAATTTCTTGAGTGATCATCACTTACAATATGATGACAGTACAACTCAGCTCTTGTCAAGATATTTCACAAGCAGCTCTTCTTCTTCAAATGACTAGGAAAGCTTGCATTTCTCCATCTGTTCTTATGGACTTCAGTACGTACTCAGCACAGTCCATCATCGCTGGCTGCATCAAATCCTTGCACCTGCTCAGCTTACTATTAAAAAGCACTGCAGATCATTTTGCATGTTTCCACCCAAAGGCTGTTAGGTTGCTGTACAATTAACTAGAGCAAATATTGGACATTATATATATTTACTGTATATATATACAGGGAAGGTTTTGGATGTACCACTGGCACTAACCACTTGTTTGATTCCTGTAAAACTCTCTGGTGGACTTATTAAGTCACTTTCTGCTTCCTCCCCCATACCTCTGCCTCTTCAACTTCTTCCTTTATAAAGACTCCAGCCTCACAGGAAATCTTTGTTCATCCTGGGACCTGCTCTTATTGAGGATACATCTATTCAGTAGAGCAGACAACAACAAAAGCCTGAGAAGTTGTAATCTAAAAAAATATTTTAAAACATATACTGTATACAGGTATACACAGTATATACTGTGTGTATATATATATATATATATATATATATATATATATATATATATATATAAGCTTAATGGCTTATGTGAATGTACGTCTCCACTGAGATATGAGGTGGCAATGTGTAATAACGATCTCTCTTCTTCTTTCCCTTCTGCAGAAAGGAAAACTGATGTATTTCCACCTATGACATCACTTCTGTGGTCAGACCACCTGGACCCACTTCTTCCTCCCAGAATCCTTCATAACAGGAAACACTGCCATCTTGGGTAGTCCGACTGAACCTCAGAGTGACTCAACCTTACGCATCTTTCCTATATATATGTACATACATATATACATACATACATACAACAGGCAGACCATATATAGATCTAAAACCAACGTCACTATAACTGATGTCCATTGTGCAGCTAGTCTATATACTGTTTTTATAAAAATCTATACTGTATACTATTTATAAAAAACCTAAAGGTTGTTTCTCTGTCATGCAGAAACTCATAAATCTAAGGCTTTGATCCTTAATCTTGGTCTTAACTGAGAAGTTATGACATGATACGTGTAATGCGACCCAAGAACTGGAAGTGCTGGCTAATTCTGCCACTTAATTTGGCTTTAGGTCCTACTCGTAGCAAATGGTGGCAGCACCCTCATAAAAGTAACTATAATTCTGTTTTTCATGAGAATAGCATGAACTACCTTTGTTGAAGGACCAGAGGTCTGAGTGTTTCCTAGTAAATAATAATGTAAAACTCTCCAAGAACTATCTTCAGAGATAAACATACCTGATTCTATTGTATAATTAACTGCATAATTTGGACACCTATATTTCAAAGGCAAAGACTGCAGCTGGTAAAACATTCCAGGAAGTTTGTTTTCCCTTATGGATGGATTGCTATCACTGTTATGCAGACACAGCTGCTGTGGCTTCAGTTCTCTGCAAGGAGTTGCTGTGGTGTTGGATAAATACAAGGCTAATAAGGTTGTAATGCCTTCTTTACAACAGCTGTCTCCAATAGGCTTTGGAGAAGCACAAATGGAAAGATGGAACTTCAGCACTTCCCAATTTAGTCTTCCTCCTTTAAGGAAAGAAAACAAAATTAGATTATTTTTCACATCATCAAATATATATTCTAAATTCACACGCACGCACACACATACACTCAAGTTGTAGAAAAGAGGTTAAAAGACAAAATTTAATACAAAACGCAACTTGCCAATGTGTAACCCTATAAATAGGCAATATCCAAAGCTCTATTAAGTCTCTGGGAAAAGAGATGTGCAGAGTAACACGACGCTTACTATTCCCCAGGTTCAGAGGTGTCCTACTGTCTTCTATGTCTGCAAAAAATGGCTGATGACAAAACCCTCAGAAGATGCATCCCGCGTGTTGGCTGTACTGCAACCAGAAAATGGCACCTATTTGTACAAGCAGGCTGTGTGACTCCTTGGCTAAGATGTTGGACTGAAAGCTACAAGCCTACCAGCCTGCTATCCATGATTGACTCACTGCATTATCCTGAGAGAGTCATATAAGATACCAGTACTTCAGCTGTAGAACAGGTATATGACAAAATAATAATTTAATTTGTTAGTTACTTTAGATTTTATGATGTCATTGTGTACCAACCAACATGACTACTGAGCATTGCGGGCTGTGGTAACAAATATGATAGATGTTCACCTCTGCTTTGACCCTGCCTTCATTTTCTCATCTCTTTACCTTTCTTTAAAGGAGGGTCATCAAAGCCTTTCATTTTAGCAATGACCAAAAGGGTAATAGTTACATGTACTGGGCCAGTTTACCATTACGACTATTCCTGGTAAAGATTTTTATTGAATTTTTTTTCTGTTGTAACATCTTATAAGGGCAAAGTTTTAAATTGATTAGAACTGATCTTCATATATTAACATAATATTTTCAAACCTATTGAATACAATTCAAGGTCATCGGGGACAAGACTGGAATTTTATACAGAAATCAACCTGCCATGAAATTAAAATACAAGAAGACGGATTTATGAAGCAGTTAACCACAGAGCCACCATGACACCCTTTACCGAATTTAACTGACGGACAATGTAGGACAAAGTGGGCATTGCCCATTCTGCTAGGCTTTATTGGCACACCAGGCCTGTTAAGAAAGCAGATTTAACAGGGATGCAAGCATTCAGCTGCACAAAACCTCTATTTGCATTCCAAACTAAGTGACTGCACTACAGCTTGTATTAGGATGTGCCTGGACTTCATCTGACAAGAAAGGTGTTAATCAGATGTGATGTGACATCTTTCCAGAGGCTGCTCTGCAGACTTCTTGAGCCAGAAAGCGCAAAAGTGACCAAAGCAAGGACAAAGACCTATAATTCAAAGGATGACAACTAAGATTGACAGAAACATTTGCCTATTAAAAGACATTGATTTTGTAACTGGAGATAATACTAATAATAATAATAATTATTATTATTATTTGCATTTATACAGCGCTTTTCTCACTACTCAAAGCGCTCAGCAATTGCAGGTTAAGGGCCTTGCTCAAGGGCCCAACAGAGCAGAGTCCCTTTTGGCATTTACGGGATTCGAACCGGCAACCTTCTGATTGCCAGTGCAAATCCCAATCAGGAGGTTCCTTTAAAACCTCATGTAACCCATCTTAAACAGAAAGAACTGGTAAGAAGAAATAGATGGAGAGAAAGTCATGTTAAGTGACTTTCAGGTATTTTTTCAGGGCACACTCTCTGTGATTCTCTCAGTGAGGGGGAACTCTAAAAATGACTGAAAACTTCTGAATCCTTATCCATAAACCTAAATGATATGAGCCACTTCCTTGGGGAGTGGAAGCTAACAAACTCTACTCTTTGCAAGCCTGAGAGCTGAGATCTAGCCTGCCAAGCTAAACACTGAGCCCTTTCTGTTTAAGAGCAGCCTTAATGTCAAGAAAGGAACTTGGAAATCTAAACTCTTGGGACAGAATGACTAATGCCTTTTCCCCATGAAGTGGCAAAAGATGAGCTGAGGAAGGAGCAACACTGCACTGACGAGGAGTAAGCAGCAAAGAGAAAGAGTGTACTCCAACGCATGAAGAAACAAAGCATAACTCCACACACATCGGACATCATTCATAAATACTTGGCATCTTAAAATTATCTGAGCCAAGATAAAGTAGAACTTTAAATAACCAGTAAACAGCCAGCCTGTATGTTATATGTGTGTCTGTCTATTCTGTCTGAGTCCAGTCTTATATGTCAATATATATATATATATATATATATATATATATATATATATATATATATTGTGAAGGATGGCCGGCCATTTATCCCGGCCAATACCCCCAAGCCGCCAGGTAGAGCCCTCCTTGCAGCGTGGAGGTCCCCAGAAGACCAGCAGGGCATCATGGACATTGGAGTTTTTATGCAAAGCCCTGCTGGATGCCGTGGGGGCCACAGGAGGGAGCTGCAGGGAGGACCGAGGGCTTCTTCGTGCCCTGTGACACGGAGGTTCGTCACAGGAAGAGCGACGGACTTCCGGGTTGAAGAAAAGGACTATTTACCCTGACCCGGAAGGAATAAGGACTTGTGGACTGTTGGGCAGAAACACTTCCGGGTCAGGAGATATAAAAGGACTGTGGGAGCTCCCAGACGGCGAGCTGAGCTGGGTGGAAGGGTGGCAACGCGTCTGGGAGCTGGAGGATTGTTTATTATTGGTTTATTGTGAATTTAATGAGTATTGTGGTGGAGAGTGTGCTTTGTGCACTGTGGCGACAAAATAAAGTCAACTATTGGACTTTTACCTGGTGTCTGGAGTCGTGGACAGGGGTTCAAGGGAGCGAGAGCGCCCCCTATCATTCACAATATATATATACACGCATTTATCATACTTCTTTAATCCTTGTGTTTATCGATAAATTGTATTTTTCTGTTTCTTAAAACAAGTGGGCTTCAGTTACCTTGATATAAGTCTGAAGGCTGGAGACCCGCATCCAACAACAGAGAAAAATAAATAGTAGAAGCCTTGCCAAAGTATTTGATTAACTATCAGTATTGCCAAAGGCAAAACTGGTAATTAATTAACCAAAGTTAAATTTCTTTTTTAAATCCCACATTATTATGGCTTCCTCTTGGGTGGGCATCTTATTATTAATCAAAAAAACAAATCTTACAATAATTATGTAAAAATAGCAGGCAGGTGCCTTTAAGATTTTCTTGTTCAATTTATTTGACAAGGGCTCATACACTTAGCAATCACTGTGCTTTTTATTCTTTTGTTACCAGTCTTGGAGGCATGAAAATCATGTCTTGGACTTTTGAAAATCAACAGTCTGTGTGATTGTGGGTATATGCAGTAGACAGCCATTTGATGGACTGGCACACCATGCATATAATGTTTTTGTCTAATTCTTTTGATATTGATTCTAGGTAAAGGAATCATTCATATGTACATCTCTGTTTCTCTAAGCCCATGTTCCTAAACTTTACTGTCTTCTAATAATTCAGAAATACTCTGTCACTCTATTATAAATTGTTAAACCAAACTGTCACATTTTGATGGACTTCTTGATTAAAGTATCAATATGTGCTAACATGTTCAAAATGCTGCTGTCAGAGAATCAGAATTTTACATGGATATTAACTTTGCTCATTATAAGCTGGTTAATATTAGGTAGACACTTGTATTTCACCAAACTGTTTTTATTTATGCTTTTGTTTTTGTGCCAGATAAGTCATTTTAAAGACAAGGACATTGTACACATGCATATGCATTTTTGTGCATTTATGTAATTGATCTTTTGGCTAGAAAATGTTGCACAGGCAAATAACAGGATCAAAGGTGGCACAAAATAGAAAAAAGGATTTAAAAGGGTCTAATATTTAAAGAATGTGCACTCTCCAGTCATAGCCAAGTTAACATTATTGCTCTGAACAAATACAATTAGTAAATTTCTTATTTATATTAATTTAGGAAAAGTAGTTTACTTACCAAGATATGCAAAGTCATTCCGATCAAGAGTCTTATTGAGGTATAAAATTCCTTTCAGCTCATCTATATAAAACCATGATTGAACATCAGATGTCAAGCTTCCAAAGATACAAAAATGGGCTTCTTCATTGTCTCTTTCTGGCAAAGCATAGACTTGCAAAATAGGCATACCAATAGGTTCCTCAACATACAAACGTACTTGATAGGATCCCTGGGTAAAGTATAGTGCATATACACCTAAAAACAAAAAGGATCACATCTAAAAATCATGTAATTGTAGGTATTTAGCATTTAACAATAAACTTGTGTGTTATCATTTTCTTGTCCATCCACCCATTTATCCACCCACTTACTGAATATCCTATCCAGAGTCACTTTGCCCAGTGTCTATTCTGGCAGCATCAGATGTAAGGCAGAAACCAATACAGGAACTTCCCAACATGCAAAGGAGTGTGAGGAGGCAGCACAAGCTACTTTACCATTATGGCACTCTTTACTTCTCTAGCCATACACAGATACAATTAAAAATTTTACTGATTTGCATATCTACAAATGATGCTTAATAGCAAGTACACAAAAGATCATTGCAAAGAAAATCATACAATTACTAATAAGAGATGCAACTAGCTTGAATGGTAAGTCTAAATTTAAAATGCAGGTGGAAGTGTCTGAAGAGATGAATGACTTTAGTTTTGTTTTCTGCCTTGTGACCATTGCTCCTCTGATAAGAGCTGCCTGAATGTAATCGAAGATGGTTGAATATGATGTACATGGTGAATGGATGAATTTAAAGTACAAAAAAATGACAAAAGATTCCTAACAGAAGAAAAACATTCCAGATAAGGTTTGCACAGAAGTATCAGTTTAAAAAATAGCAACCCAATAGTAATGTAATGTGAATAAAAGATGGACCAATAACCTTTAAAGCTTTAAATTATAAACAAGACCAGGGGCCTCATGTATAAACGGTGCATACGCACAAAAATGTTGCGCACTCCCGTTTCCACGCTCAATTGTATAAAACCTAAACTTGGCGTAAAGCCACAGACATTTTCACACCAGCTAAATGCTTGGTGTACGCAAGTTCTCCGTTTGGTTTTGCAAACTGGAGGCACCCAGCATCAAAGCAGTGCTTTTGTTCAAGTGTGGTTTCCCTTTCTTTTTTAGATCCACATCCCTGATGCGGCTTTATAAATAGACTGATATTAACTACATATTGTTTATTAGTTTAAGGCATCTGATTGTAATTAACCTGTAACAATATAATTGTCCATGGAATGGCCAAATTATTCCAAATACCATAGCTGCTTTAGCGTTGTTCCTCTCAATGCACTAGTCAGACTATTTATCCCACTGTATCAAAGTGTGGAATCACAGCTCTTCAGCAGCTGATCAGAAAGAGAATTATCGGTATACACGCTGCCTTAGCCATGTTCACTGTCTATTGAACTGCTCTCACATGGCAAATGCTTCAAAGCCTTTCCTGTAGGGACATCGCGGTTCAGAAACAGTTTCATCCCAAGAGCTATAAACGCACTCAATCAGTCCATCAAGTGCTCCTTTTAGAACTGTTTGTACTTATTAGTACTATTACCTCACTGTAAACTTGTGATACAGTTATAATATTGCACAACCTGAGCCACTTTATAAAGCGTATATTTACATATGATGACAACATCATTTTTAAGGTGAATTGCGGCAAAATATGTTTATTACATTATACAGATAAAATGTTAACATCATTTAAATAATCAATATTTTTAATAATTAAACATGTGAGGACACAGAGTCACAGCGCTAGTTAGTTCAGGGATTGTTCCTGCCTCACGCTGTATTCTTGCTGGGGCTGGTGCAACACTGGAAGGATAGATGAATAGAATAATGAAACATGTACTATGAAGATATTTCAATATTCCTTAAATGTTTTGAAGAATCGGCGTTCTAAGCTTACAGATGGCTTTACATCTATTACAGAGCTGATTGTGTGGCGATTGATTACTTGGAGAAAGAAAAGGAAGAACAGGAATTAGAGGCTAGTGTGTTTGAAAGAGACAGTACTGCTGCAATAAATTATTTCATCGAAGGGCACACATGGCACAGCAAGCCACCGTGTTCCCATGTTTAATAACATGCTTTAATTCCTATCATCATGAAAATGACATCAAGTATACATCTCAGTATTTTAATTATTCAGAGAGCTGTAATATCACAAATGTAATGAATCCTATTTCCAGTCGGAGGAAGAGAAAGCCCATTTAAGAAGCATGTAGTGATTCACACACATATAGATAGATAGATAGATAGATAGATAGATAGATAGATAGATAGATAGATAGATAGATAGATACTTTATAAATCCCAACGGGAAATTCACATAATCTAGCAGCAGTATACTGATACAAAAAAAAATATATTAAATTAAAGAGTAATAGAAAAGCATGTAAAAACAGACAATAACTTTGAATAATGTTAGCATTTACTCCCCCGGGTGGAATTGAAGAGTCGCATAGTGTGGGGGAGGAACAATATCCTCAGTCTGTCAGTGGAGCAAGACAGTGACAGCATGTGACAATGCGGGTTCGGCTCCCCTCTCCCATCACTATTTGGAAGCCCTTGAACCCAACACCGTCGATAATGTCACTGAGATGAGCTAAACAGTGAGACAACATTTGAGCAAGGGGATGGTTCAAAAATGTGCAAAGTGCTTTTATTAAAAATCCAACAAATGAAAAACAGTGTTCATTAAATAAAGTGCAGTGAGTCCCAAAAATCTTCATTAAATAAATAATCCAAAGAAAAACGTTGAGGTTAAAAATAATAGAAAAAACAATCCTTTAAAAACGAGGTTAAAACGTCCAAACAGGAACAATTTTTAAAATCCAACAACAAGCTTGGTGCTTCTTTTAACTTGTGACTCCCCTGCTTCTCCCTGTCCAGGCTTTGCAACAGGGGAGCCACTCTCTCTCTGCAGCTGCCCTTATCCCTTCACTCACACACGAGACTGGAGACCTCCCGATCCCTGGCTTCGGTCTGGCACTCATCTCAGTCCCAGAGACTTGGTTTCCACCAACGGCCAGGTCGCTCACGTTGGGGACTCCACCACCAAGACTCCCGACTTCCGCTGTCTTTCCGGTCTTCTGCGCCTCGTCGCCTTCCCCTGGTCACTCCCGCTACCTGCTCACTCAGTGGGAGCAACATCAACTCAAACGCCTTGGTGTAGGCCCAACACCCAGCTTCCTTGCAGCTGCCCACGAGCGCTCGTTCGCTCGCTCACCACACACTCCGCATGTCTCTGTCTCTCTCTCACCAACCTGCTTCCTCTCTTGCTCCCTGTAACCTCCGTCCTCTTTTTGTTTTTCGTCGATCTCTCCTTTTTCTGATCTGTCTCCCAACCGACTCGCGCTTCTTTTAAACAGCAAGGGCCCATAGCAGCTGCAGCATATTAGCCACGGGAGCAATCACGGATGCGGGCAGTTCCTCACCTGTGCACTCGGTGAGAAACGCCCACACCGCAGATCACCCCGCTGCTTGCTACAACCACTACGCCCCCTCACGAAACCGCGAGCGCGGTGAGTATTTATTTAAATGGCCTTTACCCAGCGAGCTGTGGAGCTATAACACCACACAGCAGTCTGTCACAGAAGCTACTCCTCTGCCTGGAGATGAGACTGTTAAGTGGATGCAGTAGATTCTTCATGATTGACAGGAGTTTTCTTAGTGCCCGTCGCTCTGCTACAGATGTTAAACTGTCCAGCTTTATTCCTACAATAGAGCCTGCCTTCCTAACAAGTTTGTCCAGGCATGAGACGTCCTTCTTCTTTATGCTGCCTCCCCAGCACACCACCGCGTAGAAGAAGGCACTTGCCACAACCGTCTGGTAGAACATCTGCAGCATCTTATTGCAGATGTTGAAGGACGCCAACCTTCTAAGGAAGTATAGTCGGCTCTGACCTTTCTTACACAGAGCATCAGTATTGGCAGACCAATCCAATTTGTCATCCAGCTGCACTCCCATGTATTTATAGGTCTGTACCCTCTGCACACAGTCACCTCTGATGATCACGGGATCCATGAGAAGCCTGGGCCTCCTAAATTTTTTTTTTCCATATTTTTCACATAGAAGATCAAATACAAAACAAAGCATTTAACATGCTACTTTAGTTACGATGGGATTTGAGAAACTAGTAAATTAAACGATTTAATGATGAAGTTTATGATGTTCTATTTTAATGACAAAATAAACTACGTGATTAAAGTGGAAATTTCCAAATTTGGGAAAAAGATCTTTCAATTAATATATCAGAAAAGGAGTGGAAAGTAGCAATGCAGAGAATTCACTCGAGCTCCATATGCGCAAAGCATACAATCATACAACTCAAAATTATATATCGAGCACATCTGTCTCGACTAAAACTTTCCAAAATGTTTCCAGGGCATGATCCAACCTGCAAACGTTGCAACCAAGTCCCAGCCTCACTAGGTCACATGTTCTGGTCCTGCACCAAATTAACATTATTCTGGACAAACATTTTTAATTACCTTTCAGATAGCCTTGGACTCACAATCCCTCCAAACCCATTAACAGCTGTGTTTGGTGTTCTTCCAGATGGGTTTAAAGCGGAGAAAGACAAACAGATTGCATTCACTACACTTTTGGCACGTAGACTTATTCTCATAAACTGGAAAAACCCAAACTCTCCTCTTTTAAGTCAGTGGGAAACCGATGTGTTATATTATTTGAAGTTGGAAAAAATCAAATACTCAGTTAGAGGATCCGTACAGACTTTTTTCAAAACATGGCAGGATCTAATCAGTAATATTTTAAAATAAGTTCATAAGGCACAGAGAATTTATTAATTTAGGTATGTTTACAAGCCTTAAATTTAACGCCGTTTGGCTTGCTCTCTCTGTCAGAGGTGGGGATCGATCTGTTCTTAATTTTTTCACTTTGTAAAAACTTAATTGCTTTGTATGAATTGTAATAAAATTAATAAAAAAAAAATAAATAAATAAAAAATAAAAGGAGTAGAAAATAGCAATGCAGAGAATTCACTCGAGCTCCATATGTGCAAAGCATACAATTATTCATCTCATATATTGAGCACATCTGTCTCGCCTAAAACTCTCCAAAATGTTCCCAGGACATGATCCAACCTGTGAACGCTGCAATCAAGTCCCAGCCTCACTGGGTCACATGTTCTGTGCCTGCACTAAATTAACATCATTCTGGAACAAAATTTTTAATTACTTTTCAGACAGCCTTGGACTCACAATCCCTCCTAACCCATTAACAGCTGTGTTTGGTGTTCTTCCAGTTGGGTTTAAAGTGGAGAAGGACAAACAGACTGTGATTGCCTTCACTACACTTTTGGCACGCAGACTTATTCTGATAAACTGGAAGAACCCAAACTCTCCTCTTTTAAGTCAGTGGCTAACCGATGTTTTATACTATTTGAAATTGGAAAAAATCTAATTCTCAGTTAGAGGATCTGCACAGACTTTTTTCAAAACCTGGCAGGATTTAATCAGTAATATTTTAGAATAAGCTCTTAAAGCACAGAGGAAACAATTATTTCCGCATTTCTTTTTCTTCTCCATTCATCTCTATTGGCCTATTAAACTAATCGATTTAGGTATGTTTACAAGCCTTAGGTTTTACTCCGTTGGCCACACTCTCTCTCTCAGGGGTGGGGGTCAACTTGTTTTTTTTTCAATCCTATTTTTGTAGAACTTGATCTATTTGTATGGAATGATTACAGTAAAATTAATAAAATTTAAAAAAAAAAAGATTATCTTAACTGTGGGTGCACTTGGGAGATCTTGCTAGTTGTTATGAGTGCCTGTAACTTAAGAAATCCTTCTTATTGAAAGTTCAGTTAGACCTTCTCCCTGCCTCATCGCACATATCGACATGGTGTCAGAAGTGAGGAATTCAGCAGGACAGATAAACGTTGCATCGCTGATTATGCACAGCAGTATTAACATAAGCCAGCGATTCAACTGGTGGTCATAACACCGTCAAACAAATAGAAAGAGTGAAAAGACAAGTGACAAAACAAAATGGCAGACAGTTTGAGCTGTCTAGACCCACTCATTTTTGATAGCAACATTGCTGAGAACTGGTGCAGATTTGAAGGAGAGTATTAAATATTAATTGAAGCAGCACACCGTGATAAACCGGCCAAGACAGAAAACAACATACTCCTCAATTAAGCAGGACAGACAGTTACGCACCAGCAGTGGGATCAAAACAGTGGAGTAGAAATAACACGAGCAGAATCGCGGGAGGATCTCAATTGCTTAAAAAGAAGTTCAAAGAAATCTGGAATCAGGAGTCAAATTTAATAATGGAGAGACACAACTTTAATACCAGATATCAAAAGTCTGGTGAAACAGTGGAGGCATAAATGAGTACTCTAAGAAATTAAGCTAAGAATTGTAACTTTGGCATATGAACAGATGAGCTAATTCATGACTGATTAGTTTGTGGTATTTCAAGTGATGACGTCAGGCGCGTCCTAAGCTGAAGGAAGATGCACAGCCAGTGGTTTGTGCCCAAAGAAAAGCCCCGAAGCTAATTAAAATCTGCTTAATTTAGGAGATTTAAAGATGGTCAGCATTAGGAGTTATAAGGAAAGTGGAAAAGTCTACAGAGTGAGTGAACTCCATGGTGTGCGATAAAAAAAGCAAATAAAGATTTACGTGTAAAAAGAGAATGTAACCAAATACCCACGAGAGAAGAACTAATAAGTGAAATGACGGGTGCAAAGCTGTTTTTACAAAGCTTGATGCACTTCAGGATACGAGAGATATTTTCTTCAAAAATAAAAATGAAAATTATAAAATTAAAAATGCAATCTCTCT
>JANRMT010062854.1:44740673-44753899 GCA_026402145.1 Polypterus bichir lapradei
AAAAACTGCATTTTGTGTTTACTTGTGTTATATTTGACTAATGGTTAAATGTGTTTGATGATCAGAAACATTTTGTGTGACAAACATGCAAAAGAATAAGAAATCAGGAAGGGGGCAAATAGTTTTTCACACCACTGTACTGTGACTGCTGTGTCTGTCTGTCTGGCCACATGAAACAACCATTTGGCTACCAGTGGGCCAACTTTGTTGAAATATTGTGCATGTGTTCAAGGTAATTTGTTGAGAAGTTTCAATTTTCATTTAGATTTCTTGAATATAGTGTTATGTAAACAACTTTGACATTTCAAAATCACCTATTGAAAAACAGCAGCGTATTTCTAAAACTCATGAAACATTGAAACATTCAATGTGGCTTCAAATACGGATAAGTTTAATGTTTCAAATTTATCTTAAGTCACTTATTTAGAAATAAATGTAAGAGAAACAGTATTTACGTTACAATAAAAACGTCACAGCTGCATTATTTGCACATTATCATTCAATAATTTTCTGACATTATAATTTATTTGCAAATCTCCAGAACCTCTATCCATCGTGGTCTGAAGCAGCCAAAAATTTTAGCTTAAGACGTCAAATGAGATTTTAATTCTTCCTCAGGTACTGTTATGTTTAAGAACCTGAACTACAGTTAGTCAAAGTCCCTCCACAACCAAGAGCTACTGCACATCTTTCAATGCCATTTTACATCACTTTAACAATCTGCTGACTATGAAAGCTCGTCAGATGATACAGGCCTGTTTGGGGTTCTTTTTCAACTTCATGATATTGTATAGTACTGTTAAAAAGCATGCATTTAATGTAGTATACAAATGCATGTACCTGCTTTCTGGTACCACTGCGTTTTTTGTATATGACTCACTTATAAAAATATTTAATAAACAAAAATGTGATAACTGACTCTTTGATCCAGTAGCTTAATAAAATGAAAATGCTCTAACTTTAAATCAGTTCACATAGTGCCCAAACAAAATGAAATGTTAGACCATCTGTGCATTTTTTAACTTGTTATATTTGTACTATAAACATTTTGGCTCTATAAAACATTTAGTAGTGACATATTCTGTTAAGGGCTCGACTTAAAAATAAGTTGTATGGAATAGTTTATAGTTTATAGCAAAATAACCACAAACTACTGCCTTAGTAACTGTGTGGAATTAAAAATCATCAGTGCCAAAAATGACAGTGTTTTGGGTCACATATTTCATGAGAGGCCAACTATAACAGGTCCAGATTTCAGGTTTGCAGGGTCACCTGGGACAGATAAGAAGAGTTGGAGCAGGATTGGAGTTCCCATGACTATTCCTGAACACAGATTCAATCTCTGCACTAGTCCTGGAAGTAGTATGTGGCAGAGCCTTGAGCCCCTTCTAGCCATGAGCCATTTCAGCTTGGTATGAATTGTTCAAAAGAGCTTGTCTGGTTGGGAGAAGGGAAGGTTACTGTGGTAGTAGGGGAAGGAAGAGGAGGCAAGAAGGAGTAGTGTCTTATATTATATACAGTATATTGGGAAAGTGGACCTATTGACCCACAGGCCAAACTAGGACCCCTACATGTATTTGGGTAGGTAGACGCAGATAGGAAGTGGCCTTTATTATTTTGTTGTATTGAATTATTAATATTTATACTTCTATGTTATCAATCCCTGCATATTTATTTTTATTAAAAACATTGCTACAGGTCACAATTGTTAAACCTATTTATGTTTAATAGATCAAAAATTATGTAAAATAACACTGTAAATGTATTATAGGCTTTGCATTATAGTTTGACTTTAGCCACTCTTTAGATAGTAGTCTATCAATTCTAAACTTTGAAAAGGCTCCTATTAAACTGTTGTGATAATCAGAGTGAAAAGTGCAGGTGACTCGGCCATGATTACTTATTGTAGTTTGACAATGCCTGTCAAGTCAGGTTTTATGACTTGAACTAATGTGAAGACTAACCCATTCATCCTCACTCAAGCTCTTTGTTGATTTGAGTGTCCTGACATTGATGGAAGAGATGGTGGAAAATACAAAGTAATTATTGCAAATAGAAAAGAAAAAAAGGAAAAAATTATATTTTTCATATTTGTAATACGTTAATTATATTTAGCTATTTTTGTATTTCAGGGTTTAACAAGCTGGTCAAGAAAAAAAATCATCGAAAGTGAACATACCTGTTTGTACAAAATTTAAGATGTCTTTACAAACAAAAATAATATTTCCTTCAAAAATCATAAATTATCAATCCATTTCCTCAATCCATCCAGACAAGACCATGAAGAAGTGAAGCATATTGTGTCATGCAAGATAGGAACGCTATTCCAATGTAGGGCATACTAATTCATTTAAAGCTTAATATAGCTAATTTAAAGATAACAGATTTGACCATCATGTCATTGTAAAATGCAATGTCTACATTTAAAAATGTGGAAACAGACTAAAGACCAAATTACATAATAGAACCTTCAAAAATTAAAATGGACCCTTGGCTTTTAAAAGTTGTTCCTGCAAAAAAAGTGTTAGCTTCAGACAAGAAAAATAATGTTATTTTATGAATGGAACAATTAAATGCCTCTCTATTAGAAAAAATAAACAACTTTTGTTTCTTAATATCAGGTTAGCTGAAGGGAAGAAAAACAAATTTTACACATAATATAGCGTGTTTATAAAGAAAACATTAATTGGATAATCATGCAAACCTAATAAATAAGGAGTTTGAAATTATAATATATTATTTACTATCAGGGACAAATGTGTATATGTCGAAAGTAAGATAACTATAAAAAAGGTAAAAAAAAAAAAAAAAAACCCCGAAAAATCAAACAAAGGAACTCTTAACTAAAGCTGCTTTACCTGATCATGAAGTTTTGGTATGGAGAAGTGGAAAATAAATCACTTACAGACAAAATAAATAAATAAAAAGCTTATGTTTTGGTCCTCTAACCCTTATGTTGTCAGGCTATAACATATACAGTATTTATTAAGTAAGCCATAGGCTTCAGTGATATAAGTGACTGAAGAACTACAGTATGCGCTAAGGTTTAGATTCAAAGTACAATATCTTTTTTCTAGTTTCAGGAAAAGCAAAGATTAAAGAAAATATAAACACATGAGCTGGGATTTTTGTGAAGACAATGTTTAACCAACATACTGATAAATCAAGAGTTAATTTAAATCTGAAAACAGTTTTAGATATACTGTACATTAAGGATTAACATGACAAAAGTACTTTGGTAAACTAAATAATAAGATGTTTCATGTATTACCCAAGCTAATAATAATTCAGACTTCATTTCTGACTAAACGTGAACATTATTCAGGCATAGCTGTCAAACCTTGGTTGATGAAAGAACGTAAGGCTGATAAAAATATATTTAAAAGTACAGAAACAAAGATTAAACCTAGTGGGTGTTTACAATACACGTACACAAACATATTTATGTTTAGTAAAATTAAATCTTATACATAACTCAAATACCTCACCATGACACTCCCTTACTAAGCAATATTTACTTATTCAGTTTAAGATCCATTATTGCAGGACTTTCAGTGACTCATTCAGGAATCCAATCACTTATCCAATTACTCAACCAATCTAATTTAAGGAATGTAAGGCAGGGACCAACGCTGGACATAGTGCCACTACATTGCAGAGAACATTTACACACGCACATTTTTTTTTTTAATTTTATTAATTTTATTGCAATCATTCCATACAAATCAATTAATTTTTACAAAAAGTAGGATTGAGAGCAAATCGACCCCCACCCCTGAGAGAAAGAGCAAGGCTAATGAAGTAAAACGTAAGGCTTGTAAACATACCTAAACATTAAAATAATTTAAATTTGCAAATCAATGTATCACATACATCTTTTGGATATAGGTTGAATAAGTCCCATGCAGGTGCAAGAAGAATATGAAAATTCAACATGCAAAGTGACTAGACTGCAACTTGAACCCAACCTCTTAAATTTATGTACCTTGTAATTTCCTCTAGGCAAGGTAAATCATATGCTCCATGACATAGTCAAATAACAAGTATTTAGCCCAAACATAAAACTCAGCAAACAGTTATATTACAGAAGCATAATGTGAAAACGGTCCCCTTAAACTTGGCACACTCTTTTTAGCTGGTTGTGACAATTCTGAGAGTCTTGAGAAATTCTCAGAACCTGTGCTGAAACAGACAGAAATTGGAATACATTAAGTATTTGGGTAAATAGTGCAGAGAGGCACTCCAAACTCAGAACGTCAGAAACACGTGACATCATATTACTCAAAAAATATCAGGAGATATTTTTAGAGGCCGAGTCAACATTTTCAGAGACATAGCCAAAACTTTGAGATCTGAAATCATAATCATAAAATAGTAATTATGAGATAAAAATGGTAAATCATAAATATGAGGATCAATTTGATATCTAGATTTGTTTTTGGGAGAAATAAATGTCTAAAAATATTTATATTTTTCTTTGAAGTCTCCTTCATGTTTACTGAGCATGGCCATGACACTCAAATAATCAAAACTGCTTTGGAAAAACAGTTGAAAATTCCAGGGCAAGACTCAAATCTTAATGTATTCTGTGGTATTAACAACATTTTATTGTTAAGATTTTAGAAGGAAAGAGACAGGACAAGAAGGAGTGTTGAAGACAACTTACAAGTATAAATTCAGAAATGACTCCAAGAGTACAAAGACATAGCAGACAAGCGGTAGATCATCAGTCATCTCGAGTTGCTAGTTTTTATCAGTCAAGTTACTAGTTGTTTAGACCTCTGGCCAGTGGATGTCAGTATTGGCCTTGAGTTTCATCTCTAACACTGCTTTTTCATGCATCTTGCCCTGACTCCTTTGCATCAATAGCTGGGCAACATAGGTCATGCTGAAGTCACATGATAAGAAGGAAAAAAGAAATAAAGGGGTGAACCTGGTTTAACCTTTTGCTCTTCCATTGTGCTATTTTGCCTTTGCTAGAACTTCTAATTGTGTTTATTATAGTGCTTCAAGATCTAGTGGCTTATGATTCACTGAACGTCTTTTTGATTCTGTTTCACTTCTTGCTTTGTGAATCTTCTCCCGGCTTGTTTATGACACCATCCTCTCAAGTAAATAGCACATGTACCCATACTCACTAGTATTTCACAAGTTTAGAACCATCAAGGGAACCACAGAAAAAAAACCCTTACAGACTCTAGGGTGAACAGGTAAAATCTATAAGGGCTGTGATCAGGCCAGGAACAGAATCAAGACTCCTGAAGCAATGACTAGGGAGCTCTAACTACTGTGTCAGTATGCTAAATGGACTTGTGTGTGTCACTTGTACCAAGCTCATGCCTGAGGAGAAACATTAGGGGAAAAAAGAGAGAATAACAATAATTTATCAGGAGAAAAAAAAGAAAAAAGGCAAGCATACGAAAATAGACATCACTGGAAGGCTATGCTAGAATAAAATTAGATGCACTGAAAGGCATGAATAAATCACATATGATTTAATAAACATCAAACAACACAAATTCTCTACATGCAAGTGCTTTTCCAATTTCTAAAGATTGTTTGCTTCTTTTTGGTTTGGTCCAGCTTGTCATACAGTTCATTCAATCACGTCATATCAAACCCAGAAATTGTTACTTGTAAAAATGCATTGACCTGTAATGTACTGTCTAATTTTAGAAAGGGATGGACGCAATATGAAAATCCAATCTAGTCTTATAGTTGAGTCAAGGGGAATTAAAATCTGTTAAAGAGGAGGTCTGCAGTTTCAATTTGTAATGCTTCAGAGAACAATAGACAGACAGCACAATAAGGTTATTGGGAATGGCAGCTGCTCCATACATTGAAGATTGATTAATTTAATAAAGGATTTTCTTGTGCAGCGGGGCAGCAGCCAGCCCACAAGTAGATAAGCGTTAGGCATGCTTATGAAATATAACTTGCACTCGGCAGAGTCAAGGCTATGAGAGTGAAAGACTGGGGTCATGGTCCAGCTATTTTAGGGGTCTCAGTAGTTCCAAATGTAGGGAGCAGTGAACAAGCCTAAACAAAAGTATCTGCTTAAAAGTGTCACCAGTAAAGAATAGACATTTCAGAGAGAAGCTGTGTAGACTTCAGTAGACAATGACATCTTTACACTTAAAAAAATCACTTGAAATGCATGTGATATCTTTTTGATTTTCAACATTTGCATTCAGTATAGCTCAAATTGTTTCTTCACATTTAAATGTTGCGGGACACTTTTCACTAGAGCCATTTTTATTTCAATCACTTATGCACTCTGAAAAATGTTTCGTTTTGAGTGTACAGTACACTTCAATTTATTTTAATTTACAGTTACTGTAAATAGAAGGTACTGTTCAAAAACATCCCACAACACCTTCTTGAAATATTCAGCTTCAAGGAATGCATACTAAAATGCCTTCATTATGAAGGCTGAATGTGTGCTTTTAATTTAAAATAAACAAATAATATTGTGTTTGTTAAATATAACTGGCTAAATATAAGTGGCTAATAATAACAACCAAAACGATGAACTTAAACATTTTCTATTAACTAATGCACCCTTAAACTCTTGAAGAATGGCAAGACAAGGCAGACCATTACATTTTGTAAAAAACAGGAAACCAGAAGAGGACTTAACCTTGCAGTAATGATCAAATCCATTGGTGTATCAATAGGACAAGCTGTTTCATTATTTTCTTATTAGAAACAGAATGAATGCTCTACCAGAAGTACAGTAGTAGACAGGAGACCAGTTGATGACATTAGCTACTGAGAAGCATGGGACAGAATCTGATATGCAGGGGAGCAGACTTTGAATGTGGTTTTATCTCAAGTCCAGAGATTTGGTGATCTCATGCTCCCTCTGGCTTTTATTTTCCAGTATTATAACACAGCTGGACTATAGTGGCTAAAGTGCATTCAATTTTTATGCTTACTTCTCTGTGAAATGTATGTATACAATCTGGGTGAATTCTGAAAGCCTTATTTTACTATTCATTTTCTAATAGGAATTTTCATTAAACTATTAATTTCCTCAGTGATTTGTATTATATTCCCTTGCTTCATGAAGCAACAACTAAAAAGATATTGTCCTAGAAAGTGTTGTTTCCTGGCTTTCTTCATGAACCTGAATTGGATTAACTGGGTTTAAATAAGCATGGATGAATAATTATTCTTCTATATCGATTCTTGACTGACTTAGACTTAGCAATTTTGGGATAGTAGTTTTTGGAGATTCGGTCATTGACTAAGCAGTACATCACATTATTTCAAAAGAAAAAAGGCACAACACTATTGCATTTATATATACTTTTAGAGCAGTTAGCATTTTTAACTAAATATATATAGTCAATTCTCAGTCTATTTAAAGATTTAAAACCTCGTAAAGGGCGGCACGGTGGTGCAGTGGGTAGCGCTGCTGCCTTGCAGTTAGGAGACCCGGGTTCACTTCCCAGGTCCTCCCTGCATGGAGTTTGCATGTTCTCCCCATGTCTGCGTGGGTTTCCTCCAGGTGCTTCGGTTTCCTCCCACAGTCCAAAGACATGCAGGTTAGGTGCACTGGCGATTCTAAATTGTCCCGTGTGTGTGTGCGTGCACCCTATGGTGGGCTGGCGCCCTGCCTGGGGTTTGTTTCCTGCCTTGCGCCCTGGGATTGGCTCTGGCAGACCCCCGTGACCCTGTAGTTAGGATACAGCGGGTTGGATAATGGATGGATTGAAACCTCATAAATGTTATTTTGTTTAATTACATTAACACAAAAATAACATTTTGTTCAATTTGGATAGACAATATTGTGAATGTACAATTAAGAGGTCTTATTAACTTACGTTGATTTGATGAGATACAGGGAGAAGGAACATATCCTGGCATCCTGTGCAAGGCAGAAACCCATCCTGTACTGTATTCTTGTTCACACTGCACAGTCATGTGAAACCGACTTAGTTGCCATTCAACCTAATCTGCAAATCTTTGAGGTTGAAGAAAATCTTACGCAGATATGGGGAGAATATGCAAACTTCAAACAGACAACTACTGTATACCTTGGTTAGGATTTGAACCTAGAATTGTAAAGCTGGGAACAGTCCTAACCATTGTAAAAACAATAAGGATATGTTTTACCTATGTAGTGCCTTTCTTAAGCTCACTCTATCACTGTGCCTCTCTATCACAAGCCCTTACTAAACAAAAGCTCACCAAAAAGCAGTCTCAGGACAGTATTGGGTTCTGTTAAAGCTGATTTTACTTTATTGCATCTATGAAATAAACCCCTGCATAATGATTATTAGCAACACACATCATTAACTGGCAGTTACTACAGTTACATTACGTATATCTGTCAACTTTAAAAGTCTTGCATCAATGACAAACAACAGCATGTATCTCCTCCTTCCACCAGTCTGAACTGAAAACTTGATGGATCAAAATCTCCAGGCTGCAAGTTGAATGGCTGAAGAGCAGTAACACCTGAGTTTTGTAATTACCTTATGTATTGTTAAACTTGTGTTTGGTATGGTGCTGTCATATTGAAGTAGGATTTCCGTAGCATTATTGTTAGGTTATTAAATTTTTCCTTAAAGGTTTGTGCAGCTTTTTAAGAGTTTGAATGAAAAGGTATGTATTAACTGCTTGTCAACATAACATAGCATAAGATAGAATAATGTTTGTCAAAATCACCTCTTCTGCATTCCAAAAAATGAAGCCAAATAGGTAACATTACATGTCTTCTTTGAAGGAAAAGTTGGACAATGCCATTCCACTATCTTTCAGTCTCTGATTCATAGTGATGGGTTCATGTTTTATCCCCAGTGACAATCTGTGTGACACAAACCTTTCAATCTCAGGCTTAGAAAGGGAGAGCAAATCTGAATACAACTCTTTCAGAACAGTGTTGAGACCAATGGCTGAGCTTTGCACAATATACACAATTTTGGACATCCTAAATCATCAATAATGATATTCACACTTACATTGCATACTGACAGCTCAGTTACAAACTTTTTAGTTGTTATCTGTTAGACTCTTGGATTAGTGTTGACTGGCCTGAGCAAAACACATTAATGAGTTTCACTTGGCCTTTCTCAGAACCTGAAATTTGTTCAATATGGTGCTTTTATCAGCAGCATTGCCCCCATACCTTCTAACTGTCCATGAATGTTTGTTACTGGTTCCTTCTCTGCCATGAGAAATTCAGTAAGAGCTTGTTGATCTGAAGACACATCATAATGTTTTGAGGGCTAGCTGGGCATGTACCAGAGAATAGATTGTTCCATGGTGATGCCATAGCAAGGAGTATATTCCCAACTAACTATAGACTAAGTTCTAAACATTTCCTGTTATTTTTGAAAGTTGCAATTTTCTGAAAACCTCATAAATTTATAATTATAATATAAAATGAAGCACAGAAACTGTTGCAGAATTCAGTGCACAAACCTCATATATTTATTTGTATTACATAATTGAAATAAACAAAATGGGAATATGAGAGCAGTCAGCATATATTTAATTTGGCCATCCACATCAATCTGTAATGACACAATACATGTGTTAATTACAGCCTTAATGGAACACTCCACTGTTACTTATCCTGTGTTATTTGTAGGGATGGCCAAGAAAAGTTCTTCATCTCATGTTTTATGAGGACAGAGATCATAAAGTTTATCAAACAAGGGGCTTCAATGGAGACCAAAACTGAACAACCGCAAACAATATTAAAACATTCACAAAAAAATCTCTCAGATAATCCACATGTCAGATATCCAGTCGCATGCTTACTATGTTCATGTCACGCGCATTTGTTTTAGTAAAATACTGTTAAATAAACACTTCAGAAAAAACAAGGTGGTGCAGAAACTGAATGCTTGTCCAAATGGGTTTGAGCTTTGGAACTTAAAGATCCACCTCTTCTTCTCATCTAATGGTCAAGTTTCTCATTTTCAATTCAAAATCTTAAAAGATTAAGAAGGGAATTGGCATCAAACCAGGTTAGATTTATTACTCCATGTAAGATGCCCATTTCCAGGATGTGGCATGAAAATGGAGAGCACATAAAAATACACAACGACCCAAGGGAAAAACTGCAAACTTCCATCCATCCATCCATTTTCCAACCCGCTGAATCCGAACACAGGGTCACGGGGGTCTGCTGGAGCCAATCCCAGCCAACACAGGGCACAAGGCAGGAACCAATCCTGGGCAGGGTGCCAACCCACCGCAGGACACACACAAACACACACTAGGGCCAATTTAGAATCGCCAATCCACCTAACCTGCATGTCTTTGGACTGTGGGAGGAAACTGGAGCGCCCGGAGGAAACCCACGCAGACACGGGGAGAACATGCGAACTCCACACAGGGAGGACCTGGGAAGCGAACCCAGGTCTCCTAACTGCGAGGCAGCAGCGCTACCACTGCGCCACCGTGCCGCCAACTGCAAACTTTATATACTATAATTAGATTAGTACCTGGAGCTGACAGACAGCAGACCAAACTGCAATACATACTAACTAAAGTGAAATCTAACATAACATAACATACTTAAGCTCATTTAATCAATTTTATGTTTGTGGGTGGTGGGAGCTTATCTCTGTAATAACTGTACAAAGCAAGAACAGCCCCTCTCTTATACTGACATATGGCTAATCTGGAATTAGCAGTTAACACGACAGAATTGAATATAATTATTCTCGTTAACTAGTGGTGAAAATATTGGAAATTTAAGTAATAATTATATATGTAAGTAGTTATAGTTAACCTTTTAAGTACTGTGATGTATACTGTTCACACAATAAACAGACACGATACAGCCATAAATTATAAAAGTACAGTGCAAAGAAACTAATTAACATAATCCAATAAACATTTTAGTCATATTTCTTAAAACAAGGAGTGAAGATAAAGAAGTTGTGGGGGAATACTTTGTCTAGATTGTGGTTATAAACTGTGTCACATTAATCAGAACAGAACATGGTCGTAAGATGCTCTGGCAAAACAGGAGCAAAGAAGCAAGGTAGGACAGTTGATCGGGGCAGAGCAATACAGGTTCAAGGTCAGTTAGTCTAACAAGTTTTAAGTCTATGGCCCACTGTGTTGTACATGACTCCCTGATACCCACTGTAATGGATATGTAACTTTGGATTTGACTACCCATTTAAGTTCGTGCAGTAGCTCTGGAGTGCAGGAGCACATTGGATCAATAGGAGAGGTACTAGGAGGATGGCTCCAGGAGCTCCAAAATCTATTCCTTATTCGCAGTAATAATTCGCAGTAAGGACTTAAAAGCCCTTTAAAGCCACATGTTCGGTGAATGTGCAGTTGTAGAGGAAGAGTTAATGGCAGTAGGAAGAAGGGGCAGCAAGATGAGAGAAAATAGGGAAGATGAAAGCAGGAGGGGGCCTCAGAAGTGCTTTAATAAGTGGATCAGCCATCTTGCCAGACACAGATAACCAATACCCTGTGTAAATTATTTTTGATAATAAATATTTTCATTTTGGAATTCTGACTTCTTGGGTTTGGGGAGTTCAAAAGACAGCAAACTCCCAATGGCCTAACCCATAATATGCCAACAAAGCAGAGTACAACTGTAACATGGATCTCTGGAAATTACATATGTGTGTAGTTTGATACGACAAAATACATTAAAATATTGAAAAGTGAAAAAGAAGACTGAGGCAACACCATAATCTAGTGTGTGTTTCTTTTTATTCTAAGTTAGATAAGTGAACTTAAAAATATAACAATAAGAGGTCAACTATAACATGATGACATATTTTAGGCCAGTAAAAATTGGGGAAAGTATGAGAGCTTTGAAAAAAAACTGTAATGGTTTAAATAGAATGGTATGGCTAACTGATTTTGAATTGCAGAAGAAGTAAAAGAAAAAAAGCAAAACAATATACTGTGAGGGTCTTGTCCTTTTGAATACAAGCTACAAATTCTATCTAAAACGATATTCAAGTAAACATAAATGTGATCATTAAGCTGACAAAATGTGATATATGAATACATTAAAGACACAGGATCCATGATGGACTTCACATCAAGCAGCAGTTTGTGGCTATTAGTTAAAAGGGGGTGACATTCATCAATCTATTTTCTAATGATGATAAGATAACAGTCCCCTCATATTTACAATGGATGACTTTAGGGACCATGAAAGGAGATACGAAAAATTAATTAACAGGTGAAGGGTCGAATTTGGTCTAATGTAATGTGTAACTTGTAAAAGGGATACTGTAGCAGTAAATAAATCAATATCTTCAGAAAAAAAAAATCAGATGGTGAGTCATTTACAAATAAAAAAATGTTCTAATAAGAGGACATCGGATGACTAATGTCATATAATGATGAGAGAAATAAAGTGACTTTCTCATCAAGTGCTGAAGATATATGGGAATATGGATGATCGGGGCAACACTTAAAAGTGCAGCAAAGGATGAAATAAAATTACAATCAATAGAATCTTCACTATGCTAATAAATACTGTACCTTACCGAAAGTCTTGTGATGTAAAAAGATCATCACATTTCTAATAATCAAATGCCATAAGGATTTAATTCTGCATGATAAATAATACATAGTCATTAGCAAAACAAATCAACAGTTTTCAATGTTGGGAAAAAGGGATATTTAGGGAAATGAGCATTAGGCAACACCAAGACTTTTTTTTATATCTAATTAATTTTCTTAATTTTAATTTCCAATTTTTCCAGGAGTTATTGACATGAAGCCTTTTGTTACATTGGCACTTACAATAATAAGGATTAAAAGGATAGATTAGAAATAGCTTGCTCTCTTTCTCTCCTCCCGTAGCAATTTTGCATCCTCACATGAGGCTGGACCACACTTCACAAAGACCCAGTACTTTGACATACCTAGAGACAAAGCATGTCCAAAACAAAACAAGCCCCCCAGCAGCAGTGTATAAGGATTAAAATAGAGATATTTATTGACAATACAGTACAAATACTACAACATAAAATATAATCTTAAACAGTCCTAAAAGATTAAACCCAGGAAAGATGTTAAACAGTAGCCATGGATAAGCAGATAACGTGTAATAGTAATGCCAAATACAATAAACCAAGGGTGTGATGTTAAACAGCCCTTTGGGGGAAGAAAAAAAAATACATACATATATATATACATATATCTATATATATATATATATATATATCTATATATATCTATATATATCTATATATATCTATATATATATATATATATAT
>JANRMT010062854.1:44758899-44769631 GCA_026402145.1 Polypterus bichir lapradei
TTAAGATTTCTGCTGTGATTCTCAGAAAGGGCTACGCTTTTAACAGAATTTTCACAAAACTCAGTCCCCAGTGATGTGGTATGGAATCCCTTGGTGGATATGATTTTCGGTGACTTAAAGGAGGCCCTTATGTCTACTCCTGTATTTATTGCCCCTAAATTTACTCTACCTTTACTCCACCAGAACAACGCCTCGGACACTGGCCTGCATGTTGTCCTGAGCCAAGTCACTGATGGAGCCAAACACCCCATCACATACCTCAACCGGAAACTGTTAGACAGGTAGAGGTATGAAACAATTGAGTGGGAACAATTGAGTGGGAACCTCTGGCTTAGGTATGGGAGTAGTATGTGCTGGTGACCAATCAGCCCACTCCACAATGGCTGTGCACCCAGAAGGAATCCAAGCCTGATCACATTCAGGGCTCTGCCAAGGTGAGTAAAACAACTCCAAGATGAGAGGAAGCACTGCCACTTACATCTTCATTTTTGTCAACAACTCTGAGAGACTGCCTAGCCCCACCCGGGACTTTCGGGGAACGACCCACCCCTTCTAGACCTGGCACTATGAAAAGAGTGAGGCCAACCAGAAGGAGGTGTCTGTTTTGGAACCTGAACTCTAAAGATGACAGAGTTTCTTAAAACCTTCACTGATTTGCTTGAGGAGAGCATTATTTTTGGGCTACAACAGCTGACTTTTATGTTGTGCTATCGTGAAACTGTTATTTTTTGTCTGTGCATTAAAAGGGGTTTCACCCAGCTGGAGCCCCAACATTCAGCAAGCTGGTCAGCGTGGTTTATTGCCAATCATACTGCTTTTAAAACTGTACAGCAGAAATAAATCTAATATTTTTCTAGCTAGAGTACCCATTTCAGAGACACAAAGAGCTATGATTATCTAGGAAAACGGAAATAAATCAGAAAACCAAGTCTGAAATGGATGCTGGTTCATCACGAGGAACTGTCAGACACCCAGACTTACAGTAGACACAGTATATTACAATGAACATCCGTCTTTGAAATGTACAAGAATAAACTCAGAGTACCTTGAAAAAACCCACACAGGTATGGGGAAATCGACAAATACCAAGAAATGAAAATGGCTGAATGGATGATCATATCAATCAATGTGAACAGATTATAAAATGTTTATCGCAAAAAAATACATATATTAAGGGAAATGTGTCATTATTGTTAACAGTATAATAGAAATTGTTGTTTAATAAGCTCCGGTTAAAAATGACTGCTCTGTTTTCTGATTATGATTTAGATTTAGTGTTGTGGCTCTGGTTACGTGTTTACAGAATTCCCGGGTGTGATTCTCTGTTTAGTTTTAATCTAAATTCACCATCTGTTTCCTTATCCCAGTTTTACTGCTGCATTCTCTGTACTATCAATGCTAAAAGAGATTCAGGGTGCTACACAAGCTCAAAGTACAAGCTATGTAGGGCAATTAAAGTGGCAAAGACTCAGTATGATAGCAGGTCGGACAATGATTTCAGATATCTGTGTCAACTTTGGAAAGGTCAAGTGATCATGGCCCGTAAAACCTCACCAGCTGTGCCCCACAGACACCCTTGTTTCACTCCCAGATGAGTTGAATAACTTCTTGCCTCATTTTGATGCTCAGAGCTTTGGCTTGGTGAGTGTTGCAACATTTCCAGCACTACCAGGTACCATTCTGAAAGTGCCTGAGGCTTTCATGAGTAAAACCTTGAAACTGGTTAAACTTTGTAAAGCTGCCTGCCTAGATGGACCCCTGTCTCACAACCTGAAGGTTGTCATGGGTGTACACTGACATCTACAACTTGTCCCTGTGTTCCTGTACGCTGATGCAATGTTTCAAGAAAGTCACAATTGTGCCTGTGCCAATGAAATCTGCTGCCTGCATGACAATCTGCCCATTGCGTTAACCTCTGTGGTGATGAAGTGTCTAGAGTAAATGGTCATGATCAGCATTAACCACAACATTTCTATTACTCTGGGTCTGCTACAGTTTACATACCAACATAACAAATCTGTGGATGATGCCATCTCCCTCGCCCTGCTCACTGTTTTGGGACATCTGGAAAGAAAAACCATCTATGCCAGGATGCTATTCATTGACTGTAGCTTTGTCTTTAACACCATTGTGGTCTCTAGTCTGGTGCTGAAGCAGACCTTGGTCTAAGCAGCTCCACCTGTGGCAGGGTGTTTAACTTCCTGACAAATAGGCCCCAGTCTGTGATGTCTGGCAACATGTATTCCTTCATGCTGTTCACCAATATCAGCATTTTACAAGGCTCCTGCCTCAGCACATTGTTATACAGTCAGTTCACACATGAATGTGTTTCAGAACATACGGGCAACAACATCTTGAAGTTTGCTGATGACACCACTGTGATTGCCCTCATCAGCAACAATATTTAAGCTGTCTATAGGAGGGAGATAAAAGACCTGACTGTATGTTGGCATAATAACAACCTCTCTCTGCGTGTTGGCAAAACAAAAGACGTTGTTGCTGACTTCAGAAAGAACAAATGCAAGCATGGTCCACTCCACATCCATAGCTCCCCATGCCAGCTTCAGGTTCCTGGGTGTCCAGATCAATGACAGCCATTCATGGTCTGTCAACACCACCTACAGCTCAAAATGGCTCACAAAAGGCTCTTTTATTTTTGAGGAGATTAAAGAGCTTTGCGGTGGGAACCAAAGCACTAGTGAACTTCTACTGCTGCACTACTGATAATATCCTCACCGGATGTATCATGGTGTTGTTAGGTAACCTGACTTGCCAGGATTATCCTCCAAAGGATTGTCCATATAGCTTCTAAAATCGTTGGGCTTGACTTTCCACAGCTTCAAACCATCTACTCCACCAGATATCTGAGGAGAGCTGAATCCACCATCTCTGATAACAGCTAAACAGTTCATCCCTGGTTTCCACTTTTTCATGGAAAGTGCTGCTGGAACCTCACCACATATTCCACCCACATCAGAAACAGTTTCATTTCCCAGGCTATAAGGTCACTGTACTCTCGGTAATCTGATTTTACATGCCCTTTACGGTATCTGCCTTCTGGTTTATATTAATTGTAGTATGCACTGCACATGTATTACCATCTACTTTTTTCACCCTACTGTTTAACACAATGTATTGTATATGTCTGTACAGTTCTGTATTATTGTGTCTTATTCTGCACTATTTACATTAGGTCATTCTTCTGCTACTCTTATTTACTGTAATTATTTATATTCTACTACTCTTTATTTATTTACTGCATTTATTTATACATCATTGTATTGTCTTATTGCCTGTACAATATATACTGTACATCCCTAAACAACCATGGCACTCAAATTTCACTATGCTCTTGCAGTGTATATTCTCTAATCTAAAATAAATAAAAAAACATATGCTGACTAAGAGGCAGGTGCACAGTCTTTGTCCACAGTTGTTGTCTTTGCAAATTCTAAAGAAATGCAGGTGAGTCTGACTGGTAAGTCTTAATGTGTGCTGTATGAATTAGTGTGGATTTTTGCATCCTATGCTAGACTGGAGCCTCATCCTGGAGATGTTCTGCTGTGTTGTTAGAAAAAGTTCTGTATGCTTATATTTTATTATTTTTTGTACTTTCCTGCTATAAACAAAATTCCCTCTGGGATAATAAAGTCTACCAAACCTAACCTAACCTAACCAAAAAGTGTGTTCGGAAAATAAGTAAATACAGTAAGTAATATTCAACATACATCATCCGGAATTAACTAATTTTGCTGTTTTGTTATAAAAAAAGATAGCAAGTGTACATCTCATTATTTTAAAGACGATTGCCATGACCATGTGACTGTGCTCTTGTGCCTACATGACTGTGTGCATTTGAGCCACACCAAATAACAAATCTATACTGTTTTTCAAGCACATGAGCATTGAGCATGTTACACGGTTTTGAGTCAGTCTAAAATCTCTGCCAGTAGTCTCTGGAGGACTACTGGCATCACTTCCTCTCATGGTTAATCAGCCCCACCTTATTCTTCTCCTCCGCTACAAATTCAGAGGCCACAATAAGTCTAGCATCACTTACAACCAGCAAGGACCACCAAAGAATCCTTTTATTTTATGGTAAGGAAGAGCCACCAGCAAATTGCTAGTGATGATATACTTGTTTTTGCAAACTTTTGATTTTGTTTTTGCCTGGACATTAAACAGGGTTACCCTTGTTACCTCAACTCTTTACTTGTTTTCTGCTTTAACATTTTATACTGTACACAGGAAAAGGAGAGACTGCCAGAGTAGCACTGTGGTGGCACTATTCCCTTACACATCCTGAGTCCATGTTGTGAAATTTGCATTATCTTCTCATTAGTATGAGGTTTGGTTTTTCACATCCCAGAAACATGTGCTAGGTTGACTGATGACTCTAAATTGTTCCAGTTTGGTGAGTGTACTGTATGTGGATGCTCCACCTCAAGGACTGCTCCCTGCCATGCACCTGATGCTACTGTAATAGGCTCAGCCCCCAATAAAGTGAACTGCAACAAATGGGTTCATAAACGGATAGACTGACAGACTGATAAAAATGTTGTGTGCACCTTCCCTTGAGATCTGAGTCCTGCTTTATTTTCAGATGTCTGAACATAAACAGTAAAGCTCTGTTTGCTTTAGATGAATTCTTACAAGAAACAATACATACAGTAATTTTCTCTCAGGTTTATTTATATTCAATAAGTTACACACTTACTGAAGACCTAAATCAACTCATGAGTAAGAATAAAGTCTTACTTCCAGTACTATGTACATTAATAATGAATTGGACCCCCTACTCTCCTAGGAAAACGTTTCCACAAAATTTTCAGAATTTGTGCCAATACAACCAAAAGAGCATTTGTGAGGTAAGGTGCTGAAGTTGGACAATAGGACATGGCTGTCAGTCTGCATTATAATTCATCCTCAAGATGTTCAATAGGGTTGAGGTCAGGACTTTGTGTGGACCACCCAAGTTCCTCCACACCAGACTTGTCAAATCATGTCTTTATGGACTTTATGGCTTTGTGCACAGGGGCACACCCATACTGAAACAGAAAAGGACCTCCCCCAAAATGCTGAAACAAAGTGCTTTTCTCACTTCTCAAAGCGCTCTTCATTGGAAAAAAAGGGGCCTAGTCCAGCCAAGAACAGCCAAGAACATTATCCTTCTTTCACCAAATGTTACAGAAGACATGCAGTCCAGAAGGTAGAGTCCTCCTGGCATCTACTAAACAAAGATTTGTTTTTCAGACTGCCAGATAATGAACCACAATTCAAGACTCCAGGGAAAATGTTTCCAGTGCTCCAGAGTCCAATTGCCCCATGCTTTACACCACTTCAGCCAATGCCTGGCATTGTGCCATGTTTTAGTCACTGAGTTCTTCAGCATGACTCCATCTACTGCCAATGTTTGTCAATGGTGTACTTGTTAACATTTGCTGTGCCTAAACACCTGAACTCAATAAACCGGAGGGATGTCCACATACCTTTGATGATATAGTACAGACAGACAGACAGACAGGCTCAAAGAGAAATTTACTTGCTTCAGCAGCAACACTGAACATAAAAATATAATGCAAAACAGTAAAAAAACAAAGTGCAAACTATTACAAAGGTGTGGAACCCAAAACTTTGAACATAATACAATAATAAGGATATACTTTTATCAACATTGATTATGCCTATGTTTATGATAATCAATTAAGGTACAATAGGCCCATTAGCACCTCTTAGCACAACATGGAATGAGTTGGCGACTAGCAGTACATCAAAGACAACTTGTGGAGATGGTGGGGTGCTATAATAGACAGCTACTTAAATTTCTCTATAGCACATTTTAATACACACAATGCAACTCAAACTGTTTTTACAAGATGTCAAAGAAATAGTTACAAGCACTGAAAAGAAAATTAAAATTAAATAAGAATAATAAAGAATAAATAACATACAAGAAACTTTTGATAACTCTTAATAAGCAACACTAAACTGGGGAGCAAAAAGATGGTTTACTGTAGCAAGAATAATACAGTCAGCAAAATTACATGCCGTTTCACAGTAAAAGAGTAAAAGTATAGTTTATACACAAAATCTCTGTGTCATTTGAAAACATTTTTCAAATCATAAAAAAAGTAAAGACTAAGAATTCAGTTACAGGGACTAACCATTCTTTTTCAATTTGTAAGATCGAAAGGATGATCCTAAGATCCATCTATCTGTCTCTCTATTTACCTTCCAAACTCGCCTATCCAGAGCAGGGTCATGATAAAGCTGGAACCTATGAGCAAACTGAACACACTTTACCTAACGTTTCATGAACAATTTAGCTTTAAAGCTATTTGTGTTAACTTCTAAAGGGCATTGAGCTAGGTGGACCTTGACAAATCTGATATATCCTGACTTCCAACAGCACATTTTTAAGGGCAATGAGCATAGAAGATTAAACAATGGATGATGTCTGCCATGGAATAAACTGAACAAATAAGTTCACAGTGTATTATATAATGCTGCATAAGATTAGGACTGTTTTATGTTCTTTTTTTAACCCAGGTTTTATAAGTCTCATTCAAACTCTCTGCAAACCATATGGGAAGTGATGGAAAATGTGCGGATATCTCCAACATGACCTCACCCAAAGCATAAATGTGAAAGAAATTCTACTGATATGCAAGACAACTCAAATCAAATTAGTTCTGTTAGAACTTTTAGTATTATGCAAAAATATTTAAAACTGGAAAGAGTAAAAGTTGGCAAAATATTCCTTATCATTATTATGTTGTTATGTGAAGGCTTCTTCATGCGGTGTATTTTATTGCCTGCACCATTTGAATACTCAGAGATTTTCTATGAATTTCAGCAGCAGATCAGCAATATATGATGTCACACACGTGTGCTTGGGAGGCAGGCTAATGGCTTAACCGAGGGTGGAAAACAAGAGGTTTTTTCGAAGTGCACTAACCTTTCCTTTCCTTCTCCTACAGATCCCCTGAAGGGAAACCAACATAAAGTACTTCCTGCTTCCCTTGCATGACCGCACCCCCTACCAAGGTCACATCCGGCTTCAATTATTGGACCCCACCTCTTCCTCCCTGGTTATTATAAAAGCCTAACTCCTTCTTTCTTCAGTTGTCCCTGTTTTGGACACGGAACCAGACGTTGCTCTGGAGCCATTTTTGAACACTCTGAGTTATTTTGATTTGTACACTGTAAAATATAGGGGGTGGTTCCCCAAACCTTTTTCTGCCTTCTTTGTGCTTTATTATAATGGAGATGTAGAAAATATAAACAGGCAAAGCTTAGCTTGTGCACTGCTGATAATATTATTATAAAATCTATTGTTTCTTATGGTTGGCATATTTTTAACTGTCTATTTATATGCCTACTTATTTATTACATCCATATTCTTAAAATACAAACACCACAATTCCAGGCATCAAGTATTGCCAAGTTGTAAAACTTGGGTGTTGTTAAATCTTTACACAGAAGAAAATCTGTAAGGCCAAGGCAGGCACCCAGCAAAATTGTATTAAAAAAAAAAAACTGTGTTAAATTTGTTAATTTTATCTATACTCATCAAAAGCCTCTGGCTTAACAGTAAAAAATATTTAGGACCCAGACAAACTTCTTTAATTACGAAAAAAAAGGAATCAAACTAGTTTGTTTTAACATTTCCTTTGTTCTGTGTGTGTAGGTCTATTTTCTCTTTTATTGCCTGATTCTTGTCTTCCTCTCTTGTGCCTGACAACCGAGATTTATTGCTAAACCTGGAGATAGGTGCCTGCTAAACACAATCCTATTCTCTCTTCCTGACATGTCTACGATACAGTCTGTTATGGCTATACAATTACTCTCCTCTGCTGCTTTAGTATGTTTTTTTTATTTCATCTGCAATACGTCTAACAAACAGACTGTTGTCATATGTTTTGATACATTCAACCCTTTCTTTTACATTAGAAAAACTATGAATGGAAGTTCTTCATGGGCATTTATAAATAATTTTAAACTCTTAATTTTTTCAGTGCATGTTTTTCACTGACAAAAAGCATGACCCAGCTAATGGTGTAAGTTGAATTGCATGTTTAGCAGTCAGGGATTCATTTGCAATTATGTGCCTTTGTCTTGTGTTTCCTCACAGTATCTTAATTTAAATGACTGGAACCACTTATAAATTTGCTTTTCCAGTGATAGTACTGCTGCCCTCCCTGCATGGAGTTTACATGTTCTCGCCATGTCTGTGTGTGCTCCATGCTTCTTCCGGGTGTTTCAGTTTCCTCCCACAGTCCAAAGACATGCAAATTAGTTGAACTGGCAGTGCTAAATTGCCCCCCTTGTATGTATATGTGTGTGTGTTTGTGTGTGTGTGTGTGTGTGTGCACTCACCCAGTGATGGACTGGTTTCCTGTCCAGGGATTGTTCCTGCCTTGTGCCCTATGCTTGCTAAGATTGGCTCCAGCTTCCCTGTCACCCTGTTCAGGGTAAAGTGGGTTTGGAAGATTGATGCATGGATATCTCTACTTACTTCAGTAAAAAAGGCACAATGCATTGTTTGCTCCTCTGTATTATTCAGTAGTAGGCAAATTCTTGTAGCCATGGTGTTTTAAACACAGTGGTACAATATATCTTTACCCACTATTTCTGAGTCATTCATTGTGTGAATTTGACATTATTAATCGGACCCACACTTTATACAATTACTAGCATAATACCCGCGCTTCACAGCGGCGAAGTACTGCATTAAAATTTTTATTAAGAAAAAAAATTAAACCTTTTTAAATTGAGGGAAAATATGCCAATAATTATTTGTTAAGGATCTCTTTGTATACCACATTGTGAGTTCGGCCCTCCGGTTGTAATATGACCATGCTGTGCGCTGAGCTTACTCTTGAGCATGTAACTTACAGTTGGCCATGTGAACAGTAATCTTGTGTCAAATCTCACAGCTTGGATTGCTGCTGTCATAATCGGTTTGAGTTTCATGGTTTGTTTCAATTACGACAGTATTTGCAGGACTTGTGTTGAAGTGACATTCGGCATCTGTCAAGCGTTGTAAGCATACAACCGGTTTCATCGATAACTTAACATCCAGCTTTTGAGAGCTTAAACATTCATAAACATCAAAGTGTCCACTTTTGAAATCTTCACCTGTGAATCTAAGATGTTTAAGAGGCATTGGCGGTTGTCGAAAGGTGTAAAATATTTGGAAATTTCGGTACACTTGAAATCGACAACCGAACAATTCAGCGGCAGCCATCAACTCACATGCAGAACCATAGGTGAAGGGCTTAAGCATTTCACTCTAATAGTGCTCCTGTGTAGTATAATTATCTCCTGTACCGTCATGAGTCCACTCCTTGAACCTGTCCCAGTCATTCAATACATAAAACACAATGTTCCTTTCGGATATCAAAAGTGAGCCTGATATGGCCGTGCAATATGTAACAAAGAGAATGGAAAAGGTAGGTGCCATCTCCGGGCATGGAAACCACTCGGTAAGTGACAGTTCTTTGATTGATGGTGATCACCTCGATAGACATGGTAATGGGGGTACGGTTGGAATGATAAAGGAAATGGGTACCTGAGCAATGTAAAGTAAGTCTAAAATACCTACACCATAACTATAATCGTAATAAATGAACAATAAAACAGCGGAGAAGCCGTGGATTAAATAAAAAGGCTGTAGTTATCAGTAGGGAGACGTGAATCCCGTGGCGAAGCAAGGAAAGGAATGTAGAGACCAGAGCGACGGACGGCCTTATATAGGCAGGCAGCCAACAACGTGGGAGGCGTTGGGATAGGGTGACCAAGCTGCAGGCTATGGATGTATATATGTACGTAAGTAGGATTCAGTTAGCGTTGGGAACCTGTGTACCAAATTTCTTGAAGATGGGCCCATAAGTAACAAAGACTGTTGAAAAGTTCAATATGGCGGCTGACAGTGGCATCATACCACTGAAATAAGTACGTACATTGGTTTCGGTTAACGCAGGGAAGCCGCCTACCAAATTTTGTGAAGATGGGGCCATAAATAAGACAGTTCAACATGGCGGACGTTGTCGACTGTTATGACCATTACGTGTAGAATTTCGAAACGAAACCTGCTCAACTTTTGTAAGTAAGCTGTAAGGTATGAGCCTGCCAAAGTTCAGCCTTCTACCTACACAGGAAGTTGGAGAATTAGTGACATTGGAAAGTTCAATATGGCGGCCGACAGTGGCATCATACCACTGAAATAAGTACGTACATCGGTTTTGGTTAGCGCAGGGAAGCCACCTACCAAATTTCGTGACGATGGGGCCATGAATAACAAAGTTCAACATGGCAGACGTTGTTGACCGTTATGACCATTGCGTGTAGAATTTCGAAATGAAACCTGCTTAACTGTTGTAAGTAAGCTGCAAGGAATGAGCCTGCCAAATTTCAGCCTTCTACCTACACGGGAAGTTGGAGAATTACTGACATTGGAAAGTTCAATATGGCGGCCGACAGTGGCGTCATACCAACGAAATAAGTACGTACATCGGTTTCCATTAGCGCAGGGAAGCAGCCTACCAAATTTCCTGAAGATGGGGTCAGCCTTCTACCTACATGGGAAGTTGGAGAATTAGTGACGTTGGAAAGTTCAATATGGCGGCCGACAGTGGCGTCATACCACCGAAATAAGTACATACATCGGTTTCGGTTAGCGTAGGGAAGCCGCCTACCAAATTTCGTGAAGATGGGGTCAAAAATTAGA
>JANRMT010062854.1:44791616-44813486 GCA_026402145.1 Polypterus bichir lapradei
AGTGAGTGAGTGAGTGAGTGAGGGCTTTGCCTTTTATTAGTATAGATGTTATTTAAATATGTTAGTTATTTCTAAGAGTTCAGTGACATTAGCTTCAAAGGCTCATACTAACTTAAATGGTTTCTAAAATTATTTTCTATGTATTTGTTGAGCTATAACATTATCAGCTTTTTCTATGTGTTCAAAAGAATTGATATGTTTCAGTCAGGAGTTGTTCCACTTCCTTTTTATCTTGAATAATTGGTTTAGAAAAGGATGATGCTTTTTATATCTAAGTCAAGTAAAAAATCAGCATCTTCTGAGCAAGTGTGAACAATCGGAAAAGTTGGTGTGAATCAATCAGAAACTCAAGGATTTTTACTGGTTCATTAAAATAACCTTCTATCAGGCAAGCTTCTTGTGCAGTTCAGCTGCCTATTATTTCATATGTTGCTTCTCTATTAAGCCACCCACTCCTGTTTGTGCTGTCTCCATTGTTGTTGAGCACCGTAGTCTGGAATTCATTTGCTAAAATTTTGAAAACCTAATCTCAATTTATGCTTCTGTTGCCTTTGAGCCAACCTCTTCAATATCGTATGTGCTGTTGTTTATATCGACCTACCCACTCCCATTCTACTTGCTGTTTTGTGAAATGTTTACTTCTAGCTATTTTTTGATATTGTATTGAGTGAACTATCTGAGCCTTCAGTTCCTGAAGGATGTTGGGAAATTAAGGCATTTTCTAAATATGCCGGATACTGAAAAATTAATTCATGCATTTATTTTTAGTAGGATTGACTATTGCAATGTGGTGTTCACTAGATGTTCAAATTATACTTTATACAGCTTCCAATTAATCCAAAATGCTTCTGCAAGAATCAAGTCTGGTTCTTAAATCCTTTCACTTGCTCCCAGTTAAGTTTAGGGCAGATTTCAAAATCCTACTTTTAACATATAAAGCCTTAAATGGCCAATGTCCAGCTTACTTATCTGAACTTATCTTAACCTACAAACCAGAGGGTACATTAAGATCTCAGAATGTCGCTCTGCTTATGATTCCAAGGATTAATAAAATAACAGTGGGAGGTTGAGATTTTAGGTACAAGGCCCCAAAGCCGTGGAATGGTCTGCCTGCTACTATATTAGATGCCCCTTTAGTTACAACTTTCAAATCTCAGCTGAAGACTCACTATTTCAGTTTAGAATACCAAGACTAGAGCTGCCGATTAGCTGTGCATACTGCATGTCTGTTGTTAGTCATTAGCATAAAACATAAGTAATATGATAGTTACAATTTGTTACTATCCCATTCTGTTTCTCTTCTCAGTACTCACATGTGGCACTTGGTGCCACTGCCCTAATGCCAAATTGTTTGCCTGCCTAAGGAAAAGTCATCTCTGATAGAGGTGCACTGGAATCATCAGGTAGAAGGGTCTTCTCATCAGATTGGCCAGCCCAGCACTGAGTCAGCTCTAGAATTGCCAGTACACGGGAAGCAGCTTGATGGCCGAGGTCTCCAGGACTCTGAACAAAATCGGAATCCTATTAAGTGATATAATCTATTCTTGTATTTTGCTCTGTACTTGTACTATTACTATTGTACTATTGTATTGCATTCAGGATTACTTGCGTTCTGTTCTGCATATTGTTTTCTATCTACCCCATTTTTTTACACCCACTGTATGCCCAATCTACGTGGAAGAGTTCTCTTTCTGAATTGTATTTCCTGAGATTTCTTCCATTTTTTTCCCTGCAAGTGTTTTTTTTTTTTGGAAGTTTTTTCTTGTCTTCTTAGAGAGTCAAGGCTGGATGGCTGTCAAAAAACTAGGTTTGTTAAAACCTATGGCAGCACTCCTTTTTTGAATTTGGGCTATACAAAAATAAATTGTATTGTATTGTATTGTATAGTGGGACCAGCTATGTTATACTGTATGGGTTGGAGATGGGGCATTGGCAAAAAGACAGGAGTCAGAGCTGGTGGTGGCAGGGTTAAACATGTTAAGATTTGCATTGGGTGTGACGAGGATGGACAGGATAAGGAATGAGTACATTAGAGGGTCAGCTCAGGTTGGATATTTTGGAGGCAATGCCAGAGAGGCAAGATTGTGTTGGTTTGGACATGTGTAGAGGATGTATATTGGGAGAAGGATGCTAGGGATGGAGCTGCCAGGCAAGAGGTTAAGAGGTAGGCCTAAGACAGTGATGGTGAACCTTTTGGGCTCAGCGTGTCAAAAACTCTGCTGGTGTGTTGCCCCCTTTAAACAAAAGAGAAACCATTCTTTACATATTCATTTATTTAAAAAAAATACAGCCCAATCATGTGTGTTGCTATACATTATAAAAGTAAAAGAAAAATCAGTGACTTGCAATAGAGAATATTATATGTGCATTGATAATTGGACTTAAAATAGTACACTAAAAATTACTAGTAATTTTGAATTGAGCTGAAAAAATATGGAACACTTTTGCATTTGATTTGACATCAATTAATGGCTTTTTTGTTGCTGAGTTTTAATAGATAAATCTGAAATTGAAGGTAGGTATTGTGTGCACTTCATGCAGCACTAACATCATCTATCAGTTTCTTTTGTCTGTTTTAATGTTGTTTAACGCCTAGAATAATGTCTTGCAAAAGTATAACATGGAAAATAAGCCAGTTTTAGGAGGGATCAAGAGGGACAGTTAAGAGAAATGTAAAACAGCTCATGCTTAGAAATGAAGACTACTTGCCCTTTGCAGAAGTGTAACCACGGAGAGAAAACAATGTCACCACTGCCCTTTCCAGACTCTTATGGAGACAGTATACTGAAATAGTCTTTGAGTATAATAACCTCCTTACCTCTGCAGCTGTGTTGTTTAGGAAGCTCTGAACTGCACAATGAAAAAAAGGGGTAACTATTATCTCATACGGATCCCATATGTATGTGAAAATATCACATAGTACGTACGTGATATTTTCACATACATATGGGATACAAACAAGATAAGCGATATCCCATAATTTTTTTTTCTTCACTATGCAGTTCAGAGCTTCTATAGTTGTATTAGCTCCCAGCACAAAATAATTCAATGTAGTTCACACTAGCAACAAATGTAAAAGCAGATTTCACACAAATGCTCATAGTGTACTCATTTTGGAGACTGCAGTTGCAGATATCACGCTTGCAACATGAAAATGGGTTAGAAGTCAACTGAACTGTAAGGCTGCCATGATGACAAATGACGTGCTGATATGGATGGTGAGAATCCATTTTAAGCTGTGGGTGGTGCAGTGTCTTATATTTTTGTTATTTCTTATATTTTTGTTCGTTCAGTTTCTTTGGTAACTCAGGTGTCGCACGTGTTATAGGTTGGCCATCACTGCCCTAAGAGGATGTTTATGAATTTGGTGAGTGAGGACTTTCAAGTGGTAGGTGTGACTAAGCAAGATACAGAGGACAGGAAGATATGGAAATGGATGATCTGCTGTGGTGACCTCAAACAGAAGCAGCTGAAAGAAGAAGCTTACATAGTCCTGCTTGGGTCATGGGCATTCCCAGGAAGTGATACTTCAGAACTGCAGTTTGAGTATCCAGGTGGTGCACTATAGGGACTTTCATTATGTCACCAAAAGAAGGCCTACTGTCTTTCTGCTGGAGTTCAAAGGCATGCCCCGACTGCCAAAATGCCAGAAGGGCACCGCTGCCCAGTTACCAGTTTGCCATGACCGCTGCTCCACTGCCAGAGTGTGTTATGATACCTGACAATTTTGCCAGCAAAAAGAGAAAGTACTTATATTTAACATTGGATCTATAGTAACCAAGCAAACAAAACATATGTGTGAAATCAAAGATCAAAGTCGAAAGTCAAAAATGAGTTTAAAACCATTACAGAGCTTAGCCTGCAGATTTGACTGACTGATTGGCTCACTCATCAACAAAAACACTATTACCCATTTAGATAAAAAGCTGAAATTTGGTAGTTTTGTATATCTAGGGCAGTAGGTATCTGCTAAGGACATTTTGATATATCAGTATTTAGAGGTAAAAACAATGCCTAATATAGAAAATAAAAAAAATGCTTTGCCTGGTTTACTTTGAATTTGGTGACATAGAAAAACAAATTAGCTGGCACATGCGTTTTTACTTGTCAATATTTATTGACGTTTCTTGATAATACTGTACTAAGTGGGCTATATTAACTTGCCACATCCTTTATTGACTCAGAGATGAAGCCAGCACAGACACGGTGCCACTCAGCTGTTTGTGGCTTTTTGGTTTACGCAAATGCAGGCTGCCAGCAAGGATAGCAGGAGTACACAAAGAGCAGCACTGAGCAATAGGGTGGAAGGATGAGACCTGGCATTGTATGTGGCATTGAGAATGAGTAGGAGAAAAGTTCATTGAAGCTCAAGATGTAATAATTAAGCGTTATAAAGCTCAAGTCTCGGCACCAGTCACTGTGGCTGTGAGAACAAGTGTTGAGAAGAGGTCACTATAATTTACATATATATTTACAGGGATGAAACAACCGGAAAATTAAAAACACAAGTTATCTCACGGGACACGTAATTCTTAGCCTGTAAATGTTATTGCTGATTTTAATAAGTTAAATAAAACATGATTCAGTGTTAGAACTTTATTATCTGGCTTTAAGGGTAAACGCATATTAATAAAATTAAACAATTAAAAAGAAAAAAAATCGAAGCCTAAGCATACAACTGATAAAGCTGACAAAAAATACCAAAAGAAATGCTTGAGTGACTGACATAAGCAAATAAAAATCGTAAACATCTAATAAGATGATAAACAAAAAGAAAGTACTGCGTCCCCAGATGACATTTGACAGTTGCCACAATTGTTTGATACATACACAGTACATGTTGCAACTTTACATTTGTGTTTTGCTCTAGCTTTTATTTGACTTTCCATAGTTTTCAATTTTGTAAACTTATGTGAGGTTTATTTCAGTTCTTGTTGGTTCCAATTTCTACCTCCCTACTTGCTCTGAAATAAAGTGTTGTTTGCATACAGTCGTCCTGTTTCAACTTGTGTATCACTTTTCATTTAAAGCCTCCAAATCTTTGTAACAGTTGTGGCATATGGCCATTTGCTATATGTTCAGGGAGAGCAGCCATGGACTGTGCAATACCTCCCCCTGGACGCTAGATGGCCACCCCCCTGGGTTGGAGCAGTGCCTTGGTTTCACGCATGGCTCCATGGGAATTGGATTTGGGTGCAGCCCTGTTGGGTTCCACAGGCGCAACCAGGGGGTGCTGCAGCTGGGACTCCTGAGCCCATTTGGGCAGCATATTCACCACACCCGGAAGTGCAACCGGAACTCGGCAATCAATGACCTGGAGCACTTCCGGGTGGACTATAAAAGGGGCCAGCAGCCACCACTCATGGCCAGAGTCGGGAGGAGGAGAACGAAGCTTTAAGGAAGAGTGGTGGTGCCAGAGAAGAGTGTGCTTTGAGTGCTTTATTTGTGTACTGGGGACTGTGTTGTGCCTATGGGGGTCATGGGGAAGACGTGCCCCACAGGTGAAGAAAATAAAAACTTTTGTTTTTATACGTGCCTTCAGGTGCAAGTCTGTGTCGGGTCATGCGCCTATATATCGCCTTTTACACAGTACAAAATTACATATTAAAGCATTACGTTCAAATCTGACTGAAGCTACCACTTGTACAGAATACCCTACAGGAGAAATTTCTATTATTCCTACTAATTACCTGCTTCAATTTAAAACACTACAGTTTCCTGTAAAATTCTGTTTTGCTTGAGCATCAACAGAACCCAAGATCAGTCACTAAGGAAAGACACTATATGACTATAACTGATGCCTATTATAGTTAGTTTTATCAATAAAAGATAACATCTTTTTTTCAGATTGTTACAAAGATATAGGTAGCATTTCCAAACTACGTATTTTGTCAAAAGAAGCATCTTTAAACAATCTTACAAAGATATAGGTAGCATTTCCAAACTACATATTTTGTCAAAAGAAGCATCTTTAAACAATCAGAGACAATACTGGGAACACAACCCTCCAATTAGATATTTAGATAATATTTAGCTCTAGATGAAATACACTCTTTCTTGATTTGCAAAGAATACTGTCTAACTAAAGTCTTTCTTCTATCCAAAGTGCACAGACTCAAAACCCTAATTCTGAGTGATGTCACACTTGTTTCACTAGGTCACTTGCTTTGGGAATTCCCTTTGCTCAAACTCCCCCTCAATAAAATATTTGCTTTATATGTATATCAGAAAGGTGTTTTATATGATTGGATTTGATTATCTTAAAAAAAGTTGTAATAAATCCTTAGAACAAGTGTTGTACTTAATCAAATAATGTAGAGCAACCGGAATATTTCACCTGAAAGAGGTATAATAAGCTATATGCATACAGACAATTACATGCTTTTCATTTATCTCTTATTTGAATGGATGATTGCTCCAGTATTTTAATTATTTTTTTTTTTATTTTTTAAGGATTGTTTATTTTAGTTGATGTACAGTAATCCCTCGCTATATCGCGCTTCGACTTTCGCGGCTTCACTCTATCGCGGATTTTATATGTAAGCATATCTAAATATATAATGCAGATTTTTCGCTGCTTCACGGGTTTCTGCGGACAATGGGTCTTTTTACTTCTGGTACATGCTTTCTCAGTTCGTTTGCCCAGTTGATTTCATACAAGGAACGCTATTGGCGGATGGCTGAGAAGCTAACCAATCAGAGCACGCAGTTAAGTTCCTGTGTGCTGATTGGCTCAGCGATGGAGCGCCGAATTCGATTCCGCGGCATTAACCAGGAAGTCTCGTCTCGCTCATTTAGCATCAACGTGTTTCGCTGTGTAAAGAGTTAACATTTGTGCTCTTTTGTGTTTATCTTTGTGCGTAGTCAAGCTCTTCATTATGGCTCCAAAACGATCTGCTCCTGTATACAATTTTTCTTGCATTGTACGTATTTATTGCTGGTGGCCTGTCTATCGTAATGGCTGTAACATATGTGATATCGGAAATGCTCGATATCTTTAAAATAATATTTAGGTTTTACTGTATATAAACAGTGCGTTTACTTACATAATTTCAATGAATCTTACCTAATATCTAAGAGAATACATAGGGTTTATGCTGTATAACTGTGCGGGAAATGTTTATAAGAATGTGGGAGAGTTTATAAAGGCTTAAAATATATAAAAATAACCATATAAACATATGATTTTTACTTCACGGATTTTCACCTTTCGCGGGGGGTACTGGAACGCAACACCCGCGATCGAGGAGGGATTACTGTATTACCAATTGGTCTTCTAGTCCCATTCTAACACTTTGTACAGCTTAAAATATTATGTTACAATAATTGCCTACACAGAGCAGATTATTACATAAAAGTTACAAAGTTATAAAAGGTATTAGATGTTCTCTGAAAATTGAGGCTATCACTCATTTTAAGTAATCTTGTTATTATTCTGTACCTTAGAATGACATAATTAAACAAACATACGTCCATAAAAATAAAAGAATATATGAAGACTTTAATATAAGTCCTTAATGCAGCTATTACTTGACAAATTGAATATTCCCTGTCTGTGCCTAAAGTCTAGGTTGTGAATGTCAGTTAAAGACAAAGGCTACTAAAATGTTAGGCTTATAAGCTCTATTTAGCTGTATTTGGTTTGTTGATAAACAATATGCCTCTTTTATTTTAAAAGTTATTTCTTTACATTACTGCTATCCACCATTTTAAGCTAGGTGTTATGTGCAGGACTCCCAGGCTACAAAGGGGAATGTACCTTTTCTATTAGCAAGAATGGTGTCATCATGCATATTGTATGCATGAGTCTCCCTGTTCTGAAGTTTGTATGTCTCTTTAAATTGGCCCCAGAGTGCCAAGGATGGGTTATAAACATCAGATTGATATCAGCTGCTGTCAATGTCTAGAGACCTCATCTGTCACTTGGTGCAATAGATGTGGGTTTTCTGTAATCTTGCATCTGACCATTACTGTAAATGAGCAGTCATTGTAAAAAAACACATTTACTAATATAAGTACCTAAAAAAACTAGTATTTGCTGCAAGCCAAAATTATATACTAGTTTCACCCTATGGTTTTTATGTGCTACTACATGTGGTTGACATGCATACATTTATTTAATATTGAAAATACATAAAAACACAAAACTCTTTTAACTAATTTCTATTTTGCATAGAATCAGAGTGTATTATTTCTTAATTTGGACTGGCATAAACTATAGAACCATCAACTAATCAACAGCATAAAACACTTGGCACTAAATACACAGAAAATTAACATGCCAAGGAAATAAACGTTTGCCTGGTTAGGAAATTCCTCTTTTTAAGCTATTTTCATTTTGGGATCGTATTCTGGCTGCATACCAAAATGCTAATATTGACGCTTATTGTAACATCCACACATGAAATCTTTGGACAAGTCTCCTGAGACTGTTATAAACATTAGGCTGCCCATTTTACTCTCTCCTAATGATTTCATGAGATGGGCTTAAAAACTGATCTGCTTTCTAGGCATAAAACCTAGCATCTCATGTTTGTTCCTGTGGCATATTAGTTACTAGCTGGCTAATAATCAAATATACAATTAGCCAAATACGCTGTTGTGATTTAACCAAGACAGAGGTGTGCTGAAATGTTTTAACTAATCTGTCCAAAAATGGCTACTTTAGTTTAGTTTAGATACTGCAAAAATACTCAATACTCATTTATTCTCATGTAATAATACCTTAACACTTAGGATTGTTTTAGTCTTCATAACACTTATAAAACATCAGTAGATATGTTATTCATCTCTGTACAGTGTAGTATATCGACATGATGGTCAAATTTGGCTCAGTTAAGCCACCTCAGACCTCTGCAAAGTGAAGATTTATTAACGGGTTACATTGCAAAGATCAATAAACAGTTTACTGTTGCTTTGTAAGTGTTATGAAAACCCAAGGAAGTGTTTTTTAAGGTCTTGTTACATTGTAGCAAAGTAATAGACACATTTTACAGTACCTAAGCTAAGTGTTACCAATGGTGCAAATCAGTTTTGGAATAAACCTTATACTGGACAGAAAATATCTACACATTTTATGGAGAATTGCATGTTTGCTTTATTGATTTATATATTATTATTATCATCTAGAAGGTTACCGCTGTGACCAACAAATTTGTTATATCTTTGTCTATATGAGTATCATATTTATCCATATGTCTCTCCTGTTTTCGCAATTGTGATGTGCTATAGCTTGACTGAGAGCCATGCTTTGAATGGTGAAGCTATATTTAGAAATTTTATTACAGAAACTTGTCACTCCAATCAATTTGTAATTGTGACCGACTGGGCACCTTTCCAAATGTTAATTAAAAGAATTAAAACATACCAGATAAGAGAGAGTCTGTTTAGTGATTTTCCACTTTTGCTGCTCTGTGTAACATTATCATACTATGGTTTTGCTTCTGTAAAATACTGTACTGCACTATGAACACTTTATTCTGATCAAAGTTTTTCAGTACAGTCTATGCGCTTTTTAGGAGCTATTAGCTATATGCAGGTATTTTAGGAAAAAAAAATATTTGTATAGCATGTATCACTTTGCTTGAAGTAAATGAATGTTGTTAGCCTATTGTTTTTTGGAGCTTAACTTTAAGCTCCAAGGAAAGAGTAATGGGAGGTTATTCTTATCAGACTACTTCACAACACTGTTTTTCGATTTATAAAAAATATTTTCATAATATGTTCATCCTTGCTTTGTTTATGCCCATTAAATCAACCAGAGAATATTATATTTATATCAGAAGAGATGCAGTACTGTATCTTAAATACACAAGATACTAAAAGTACAGAAAGTGTATTTACAGTAAAAAGAACCCAGTGAAAAGATTCCCAAATGCGGGAAGTGCCTCTATTATACTGTATATTCACTTCTCGATATGCAGGGTCACTTGTATGAAGCAAATACTTGCAGGGTCTACAGTAAGACATTCAAGTGCAAGCTCCTTTTATCAGGCTAATGGTGGAGTTTCATGCTGTGTTTCCTTCTAATTTTTCTTCTCCCATCACTGTTAAGAAACTAAGTACCATATGTTTATGCCTACAAAATATTTTGATTTTTTTATGTCTGTATGTCTACGTCGTCATGATATTTTTATTGTTAAATACTTAAACTATTTAGAAGCAAAACAAAAACTGCAGTTTCAAAACACAAGATAGCCAAATAGCATAGTTCAATGTCCTTACAAGTGTTGAGAACAGCAGGCAAGGAAGGGTGTGAAAAGTTTTTAATTTGCAGCAAAAATGGATGACCAGGAAATTGATTTGGGAAAAGGAGCTGGCAAATCCATCGTCTTTTAACAGACTTGAATCAGAAAACTGGAAGAAGCAAACCCCAACTCATCATCAAAGCTGAAAACACAAAAGTCAAAGCTTGGTTTCTTAACTCTTACAATCACTAATGCTCTTTGTATTTTTTTTAATAATTTATCCAGTGATAGTATAATATTTTGCATCAGTTTAAATAGGGTGATGGGAATATGTTATGTTGCAAGATCATATCTGATCATGTGGTCAGTAACACTAGTGGTAAAAAAAGAACGCCACTAACATCAGAAAACTCCACAGACTGATGGTGATAGAGACGAAAACCTATACAACATCATAAACATCAACATCATAAAAACAAAATAAACAGATTCTTTAGGTGCCAAAGCAAACATTCAACACAGTGTTGGGATGACTTAAACCTCTACATTCTGAGCTGAGTAATGTGAGACTGCAAAAAACCCCTGAGAGGAATTTAACAAGTTTCTACAACCGGATAATCATAGCTTGCAGTTTAGTTTATAACTGATTTTAAAATCCTCCTGTAAATTTGTAAACATATTAGATCCTCCTTACAGAACTAATGAGTGGCTCTGTTCCAAAGTCAATCAAACCACTGGTGTGTAGATATCAAAAACATTAATAAAGGTTAAAAAATTGCTATAGCTTTTAGCTACAGAAGCCCAAACTCTTGGGTAATCTATGTATGCAGTTTTTGTAGTTTGTTTCATGTTGCTCTTTAATATTGCCATAAATAAGTTTTCTCAGTGTCCAAGTTGGTACATGGTCTGCCTTGGAATAGGTCTGGGCAATATACTGAATTTTTTATTTGATATTTTTGAAAAATCAATATGCAAATGCCAATACCGTGATGTTCAGTGTGTTTATTTGATTTTCCAAAACTTCTTTTGAATGTTAAATAATAAAATCTCTGCCACTCTTCTAAGTGTGACTACATCAACTCCGCTTAGCAAAGTTCCATAAATTGTCACTGTTACGTTGCATACGGTATGAGCAGACAATCAGCAGGTGGATGGAGATGATAAATGCAGGGACACCATATTGTAAAACTCAGTTTTATGTAATTAATTTGCAACCTAGAAACATTTGTATTTTGCCAGTGGTCAGATAATTACACTGACTACTAAAATCATACAAAAAGAAACATGCTGTTATATCCCTCCTCTTCACACCATCTCCACTCTGTATTGAAACACTGTAAATGTTTATAAAATAAGGCAATCCTTGTAGTTTTCTTTCGTGTGAATTATTTAATGTTCGTGTATCAGTTATGGGGGAAAACTGCATTACTGGCCATTTTATTTTCGTTTTGAGATTGTATTTTTTTATTTAGCAAGTGAAGTGATTTCAAATTATAATACCTGTAGTGTGATTATTTAATGAATATTCACATTGATTTTGCATTAACAGTTATAAATATGTTGTCCTGAAATTCTAAGCTGGAGGAAGTCAAATATACAATCATATTACTTTTTGAGCAAAGGTTAGTCATAGGATAATGGAATACCAATGGCAGTTTTAAGCGAGAGATGTTACTTTACTGTTTATTGGGAGTGAAAATGAAATGCTTTAGTTTCTACCAAAACATCTCCGTCCTCTTCAGCATTTCAAGCACCCTTTACAGATTTTTCCCTGGTGCCAGCCCTGTTAAGTACATCTCTATACAGAAGAGAAAGAAAAATTCAAGATTTTGTTAAGAACACTTGATGCAAAATATGAGTTGTCGAGTAAATGTAATAAAATAAATATTATTACAGACATAAAAATCGCATATTTATGCAATAAATAATTAGTATCCATTACAAGTATATACATATATATGTATTATGATCTGAGATTAGTGCAATAATAAATCAAAAGCTTTCTTGTTTCTTACATGAAAAAAAATCAAACAGATGGAGACAGAGAGAGAGAGATAGAGAGAGAGAGAGAACAATGTTTACTGACATGACAGTGACTGGCACATATATATGATGGAAAGTCAGTAGTGGAAATATGAAACAAAATGGTTGTAAAAAACATTAATTGACTGCTTCATCTCAGCTATCCTGTAGATTTTGAAAAAAATAACCTGTTATTTCCTCTAAAATGTCATAATATTGTACACAGAGAGAAAAAAAAGATAATAGTGTATATATATATAAGATTTTGGACTCTGTATAGAAAATAGGCATATACATGCATAAATGGTGCTGATCCTCAATCTTTAAGGCATATTAAGAACATATTGAGACATATTGAATATCACATTCTGTGTAAAAATAATTGCAATGTCAAACCAGCACCATCCAGCTCTGCCTTGGAGTAAATCCATTATATAATATCAGGGACTTGTTTTTAAATGTCTGTTGTGTAAATGAAATTTTAATCATATGCTTACAGAATGATTCCTTTTGGAATGCGGCTGACCTACGATAGGTGGATCTGTACATTTCTATATATGTTTCAATATAGTTCAATATCCGTGACCTGATCTCGGATAAGCGGAAGAGGATGGATGGTTTCTGTTTATATTACATATCCTTTTTACATACTACAGTTGAAATCATTTTATAGTGCACTGGGCTTGTAAGTGGAGGTGCACTTAATAAGAGTAACCTGAAGAAAAAAAATTTAATCTTTCATATAGTTACCAGCAATTATAATAAAGTGCAGGAATGCCTGTGTACATTTGAATGTGATAATTTAGTATTCTTACTAGATGAACTGAAAATCCAAATAAAATGTAGAATATTTGTAAATGTCTGAAATTACTTAAGTTTGTTGAGAGTTTTCATAATAGTCTTAGGAGATAGCAGTAAACTCTTGAACTTGCAGTCCACAAGGTACAATGAATAATTATACCTTGTGCATTTAGACCCACGAGAAACAGTGTTATACTCAGAGCTCTTAACTCCATATAATGTTGTTTCCTTGTCTTGAAATCTAAATCCATTTTCTTCTTTATCTCTGTTTATTTGTGCAATTGTCTACACAGCAACAATACTGCACTGGTTTTGCAGAGAGCAGGCTCTGCATAAACAAATTTGGGAATCTGATATTTCATGAAAATGTACTGAAATGGATTATCTGATTATGGAATTGTGGACTTATTGAGTTTATTTTTTTGTTTAGCAAGTTGCAAAACAAATCCCCTTGTCAAGTGAGGTATATCTGTTGAATCTATGTGTATTTATTTCAGTTCTATAGTGTTGGAACTATTCCCAGTTACTCCAAAGGCGATATCTTTTGGGAAAGTGCCAGGCCTAGGCAATAAATGACCAATGTTTTATATTCACTCAATATTATGCATGCAGATTGAATCACTTGGGCTCAAAAAAAGGGGAAAACGGACATGGTTAGAATACATACGGAGAGTGTACTTAGGTAAAATGAGACAGGCTAGCCGTAGAGATACAGCAAATAGTGAGATGCTATTAAGAGACTTCAGCACCTGGGATGGGAAAAAAAAGAAACACAGATGCTTTGCAGTGCACCAATGAAACACATTTAAAGAGAACATCTAAAAAGTGAATGAAGCACATTGGTTTGTAGGTTGCTACTGGTATCTCCTAACTTCAGGATCCTGACATCAAATGATGGCTCAATTACTACCAGTGTTGAATTTGCAAGACCTCCTTGGGTCAGTGCATACTTTCTTTAGGCCATTGGCTCCACATAAAGAAGCTGATGTTAGAGTTACTTCCTGACTCACACTCAGCTCCCTATGACACAGTAATAAAAAGAAGGCTCAGACATGACATTAAATAGGATTCAAAATTATTGCCCTCAGCCACATAATCATGCCTATAACAATAAAACGTAAAAGCCAAGTGGGGCAAACATACCCAAGCTATAAAGAAAAAAAATACACGGATTTCTACACTAATTTATTTATCTGAAATGGTCTGATGATTTTTTGAATAGAAAAATTGTGTTTTAATAAGGTGCAAAGGGAGCATCAATGGGGTTGATTACATAGTGATAGGAAAAATTGAATTTTAATATGGAAGCAAAACAATAATATACATGGTTACATCTTTACTATAAACCATTTTCAAAAATAGTTTAGAAAAAGTCTTAAACAAAAGCTTAAAAGAGATCAGGCAGTCCATGGGTTAATATGACACCTTTGCAAATGTTAAACAACACTGAATGAAGTATTATTTTACTCTTTGTTCCATTTTTTAATTGACCAGCTTGTACTGTTTGCATAGGGATTATTTCACCTGTCTGAACACCTGGCCATCCTCTGTCTCATAGAGTATAACTGCTATTGTATGAGGAAGATTTAATTTAAATGCATTTATCTGGCCTTTATCAGCTTCACATAACACAGATTAAGCAAAAGTGTACATATACACAACATATCTGACAGCTAAACTGTATTCATTATCTCAACATCAAAACACACCAATAATAAACACATTTTTCCTCAAAAAAATAATACTAGCATGTTTTAAAGCAATACTCCACCCAAAAATTATATTTTTTATATGTTACCTCAAGTAGTTTGTAGTAATAGACAAGAAACATTTTTAATTTCATGTTTTTGTTGAGAACAGACATAATGTTCATAATAGAATGCAAGCCTATGGTGATCAATGCTGAACAACAGCCAACAAATCAAACGTTTCCATGAAAAAATATCATGTTACTCTTGTCACATAATCCACACATCAAGCCCTATGCTTACAACATGTATTTTTGCTAAAATGTTAAATAAATACCTCCAGAAAGTAAAAGTTGTCCACAAACAGGAAGTTCATTTACATGGGATAATGATTATGAATTGAACACCAGCTTCTCACCTTCATTCATTGGTTTAAGAGTCCTGTTTAATTAATGTTAACAAACATTAGTGTTTGTTAGTATTATTTGTACAGTAAACTCACTAATTTATGTTTTTGCCACTTTCTTCTTATTAAAATCCATTAAAGCTGAGATACTTTATTGTGAAGTTGGACTTCAAGCTGTTGCAGAGAAACAGATGGCAAAAAAATGAATAGCATCCGCTTTCAGGGTGATGATTGACCTCCAAGGTTATTCCTCTTTTTATTTTTATTTTATTTTATTGCAGAATTAACTCTCAGCAACGGCCAGCTGGGCAGCAGTGCAGCGCATGCATACGGGCGCCATTCTCATCCCTACCACCTTCATCATCACTTCCCCTACCTCTTAATATCTTAAATCATTCTTGAGGCAGATTGAAGAGTTAAGTGCCAGCTTAAGTGAAAAATTAAAGAAAATGTACTAAGTAATTGCAACACAAACACTGACTTAATCAGATTTAACGCGAAAAGATGCCGATGAAAGAAGAGAAGAAGCGGGCCGCTAGGGTGGAGAAAAGAAGAGCTGCTATGGTAGCAGCAAGCGGATCAGCCTCTGAGCAAACTAATGCTAAATGTACAGAGAAAGAGTATGAAAACTAGGAATCCTCAAGTCAAGTGAATTCATTGCACGTTACCGTGCAATCCGCCGTTACTGGTATATTATAATACAATACAGTATATGTAACAATAGTTGGCAATATGTAAACAGTTTTCAAACCATCTTTCTCAAAAAGGACTAAACCATGAAGCATTGATCCAATATCTCAAAAAATATTTTGTCACCAGACTCAAAAGAGGTGTAAAGAAGATGTACAATATAAGGAGTTTTTAATTAGAAAATTACAATTTGGGATCAAAATACATTAAGCACACATGCTCTATTACAGGATCTGTGGTGACAGGAGCTTATCCGAGCAGTACGTGGCTTAAAACAGTGATGAATTTAAGATATAATACACTCCAATATAAGGCACATTACTACTTAAAATAACATCTAGTACTACTCGGACAATTTACATCTAACTAGTACATTTTTGTAATCACTTCTGATGTGAAATGTGAGATTATGTATAACAATACAAAACTTGGAAAGTAACACTCCTTACTCTATAATGTACTAGTTAAAATGACTATAGGATTAGTTCTGGTGATTATCATGAAAAAAAAAACATATTCAGGAACCAGAAGCTGTATCCCAAGAAGATCAACCAAATGAAATTATGGACTAATTTTTATAACCTGTACCACTTCATTAAATAAGGAAGGCTACAGAAACGTCACATTCGAAAGCTGTCAAGTTGATTTCCAAGACTTTTCTCAGCTATCATGTGAAACATGTTCTCAAGGACTCTAACATTAATAAGGTGAAGAGGGTTAAAAATGGAAACCAGAAACTACTTTCTCTTACTAACTGTCAAAGAATTATGATTAAATTTCTGAGCAGCTAAAAAGAAAACTGTAAAACTGTCTACGTATTGATGTAGTACTAGGGTGTTGTACTGTGTTAGCCATAATGAATGTAAAGTAAAGCCCCAGGCCTAAGTTGCCTCGAAAGCTTGCATATTGTAATCCTTTAGTTAGCCAATAAAAGGTGTCATTTTGCTTGGCTTTTTTTTAGGTATTGATGCAAATTAACTATTATTCAACCACACAAGTTTCACTAATAGCTTTACATTTTTGCAATTAATCAGGTCAGTCTTTTTAAAAAAGTTATTTTCCACAATTATGGTATACTGTACAGTATATTAATTTGTCACAGGAAACTGCATTCTAAAGTGAAGACTATTCTATATGTTTTTAAAAATAACTAGCCTGTTATTGCCTTTTAAAAAAGAAGAACGTTACCAGAGTCTCATTATTGAGAAACACCTTAAAACTTATCAAATGCATCCATGTTATTTAATATCAAACCCTGTTTTAAGATTACATATTGTACATATTACAACACAGTGCATGTCGTTTTAAGATGGAAAATAAGCAGCAAAAAGCAAAATGTTGTTCATTTCATTCAGCAATTTTAAAAGGAGACTGATTGTGCACTTTAGACCACTGCTCGACTTCCTTTGTGGAAATTTTACAGAGCCAGGGATTGTGGATTTACCTTAAAGGCTATGTTCACATACCCAGGCTGACTCAAATCTGATTTTTTGTGTAACACAAATGTGATTTTTTTCAGGGATGTGTGGACACAGGAATCAAATCTTTCCAAATCAGATTAGAGTCACTTCTATATGTGGGTCCTAGATTGGATATAGTTCCGATTTGTGGCCATGCGACATGAATGAGAATGGTCAGATCGGAATTCATGTGGTTTTTTGCCTTTATGCATGGGCTGAGCACTGCTGTCATTGGACAACTCTGACAGCACAGAATAACAACAACAGAGGAGAACTATAGCTGTGACAACAGTCACAGTGTCACTATTGCTAGCACTATTGCTTTCACGTATCCACACATCTCTTGGCGCAGTAGTGCCAGCAATAGCTAAGGAAACAGCAAAAGCTAGCCATTTGGCTTTTTTTCACCTTCGCATGCATAAATAACAAACATTATGCCATCCTCCAGAGCAAAATGCAATGCATACAACTGACCACTACTGCATTCGTTTTTATGGTTGTAATATCACAAGTCATCTCTCAAACATGAAGTTTTTTGTTGATTGTAACACAGATAACTCATGCTCAAATATATCAATGAGCACATGTGTGTCATTTTAGAGGACTGATGCATTCACATTAGTTAGATACAGGTCACTTGTACTTAAGAATATGAACTGTCAAGATAGACAAATCTGATTTGAGCAAAAAATTGGAACTGAGCAATGAGGCTAGTAATGTGAACCTAGTCAGAAAATCAATGTCAAGTGCTGTTATTGACATTATTGAATGTGACTGCTCAGATATTCAGCAGTGAAACACTCTTCCACCTATGTCCTTTTGCCTGCTCACCTGGCTTCATCTCACTCCTCTCAACTGGTATCAGAGACACCCATATGCCATTCCTTCCTCCAGCAGGGAGGTACGTCCAAAGTTCTCCAAGTGATGTATTTGCATTACAGATTGTAATGGGTGTAAAAACAGCAGTTCAGGAAAAAAGTATATGATTTGACAGCACTTCCATCTGTTAGTATAAGCTATGGCAGAACACAACCAGTAAAAAAACAGAATTTCAAAAGCAACAGATGGATTATAAAAAGAATATGCTTTGCACAGGGGCTTTTTGGGGTTGTCATAACTACACCCACAATGGGGGCCGTAAGCAGACCAAAGAACAGGAAATGTACTACTTTCACAAGAAAAATAGTTCAGAGAAACTGTCCTAAAATAATTATTTCTAGTTTTCTTTTGTTATATCAAGGTTTCCTCATAAACATGGAAGGCATGTTTTCTTTAATCAAAACCTTTGCTGTTTCAAAGTGAATGAATTTGAAAAGTTTTAGTCTTTTTCATTCTCCTATGGATCCTATTACTGTCCCAAACCATTGCAAGTTTCAATAATATACAAGGTGTTTTTAAAATTTATACAAAAAATTCTTCACTTTAGAACATAATTTTATGCTCCAAACTAATTCTGTATATACAATGATATATACTAATACTAATATACGAATATATATGGAAGAAAATGATCCGCTGTGGCAACCCCTAACGGGAGCAGCCGAAAGAAGAAGAATATACTAATATATACGAAGTCTGTGTATACAATGAGTGTGAACAAATAAATTCAAACTGAATAGCAAACAACACTAAAAGAACTACAGTATATGGTATGCATAATGCTAGTGTATGAATCAATGATTGTTGTAATGTTATATAAACAAACTACCTACTGAAAACAAAATGAGTTTAAATAGTCAGTAATTTTCTAAACCAGGTAGCATAGGCCACAAGACAGGAACAAACCTTGAACAGGGAGCCAGTCCATGGCTGGGTGAGCACACAAACACACCATAACCACACCCGAGTTTCCATTTAGTATTAGCAATCCACCTAACCTGCATGTCTTTGAACTGTGGGAGGAAACTGCAGCACCCAAAAGAACCCCACAAAGGCATGTGTAGAACCCCAGTCTCCTTACTCTGGGGCCACTGCAGGAGTTTAAATAATTCATATGAAAACTAATAATTGAAATAGTAAAATGGGCTACTTATACAAGAACTGTGACATAGTTCATTTCAACTTATGAGAAAAATTAAGCCATTAAATTTGCCAAGGCTTCATTTATCTGCAGGTTAACCATGGGATACCCTAACTTGGTACTTGGAATTAAATAAAATAAATTAGGTACTTGGAATTAAATAAAATAAAAAAGTGAGCCAGACTGTGAAGAGAGATATACAGTATAAGTAAATTTTTAAGATAAGGTAACATCTGTAGCTTTAAAAATCTTATCTTATGAGCGCCATAAAATTTGCTTTTAACACTGTACATAACCTATTCAGTTGCTCACCTCTCTGCTCTTTGAAATCAACAGTGATCCCCAAGAGCTTTTAGGTATTACAACTAATTAACTTCAATTTGGTAAAAGTTTTCTAATTTTTTTACTTCTACTTTTTTTTTATTTGAGGCCTCCGTCAGGACACTTCTTTTGACAACATTGTAGTTTATTCACTTTTTTTCCCCACTATCTTTATAATGGCTGCAGTTAGTCCAGCTACTCATAACAAGCCACTCTTTTCAAGGAGATGAGTAATGAGTTTAGCTTTAAAGAAGACACCATCATCTGCAAACTGCAGATACTGTATGTAGTCCTTAAGTTCTTAAACTGGATAGTCTCCTTTCCAATCATGAACAGAAGATGAGACAAGACACTTTGGTAAAGTTCAAAGTTCAAGGGACTTGACTTAACATGAAGTATGCAAACACAGCTCTCATTGTGGAAATAAGAGGGCCAGAATGGAACTCAGCAGATACAACACAGTTCCCATGGCACTCCATATTCTTAAAGCACTTCACAAAAAATACTATAGGGTTTCCGAATCCACATATAGACAGAACTGGATAAATTCACACAACCCTCCAATATCTTTACAATGGTAAAGCATCTGTCCACTGTTTTCATGGCCATGGCAGAAACTACAATCATACAATAATTATTTTATGCACAATTAGGAACATCATAGGCACAGCAGATCTTAATTGCACATAATAAAGTTTTCATAGAGTATATTAATATATCTATATAAAAATATACTGCTCAAAAAAATTAAAGGAACACTTTTTAATCAGAGTATAGCATCAAGTGAATGAAACTTCTGGGATATTGATCTGGTCAGTTAAGTAGCAGAGGGGGTTGTTAATCAGTTTCAGCTGCTTTGGTGTTAATGAAATTAACAAAAGGTGCACTACAGGGGCAACAATGAGACAACCCCCACAACAGGAATGGTTTAACAGGTGGAGGCCACTGACATTTTTCCTTCCTCATCTTTTCTGACTGTTTTTTCACTAGTTTTGCATTTGGCTATAGTCAGTGTCCCTACTGGTAGCATAAGGCAATACCTGGACCCTACAGGGGTTGTACAGATAGTGCAACTTCTCCAGGATGAAGGACATTCCAGGAGACAGGCAGTTACTCTAAGACAGCTGGGCAGGGCTGTAGTAGGGAATTAACCCATCATCAGTACTGGTATCTGTTCCTTTAGGCAAGGAGGAACAGGATGAGCACTGCCAGAGCGCTACAAAATGACCTCCAGCAGGCCACTGGTGTGAATGACTCTGACCAAACAATCAGAAACAGACTTCATGAGGGTGGCCTGAGGGCCCAACGTCATCTAGTGGGCCCTGTGCTCACTGCCCTGCACTGTGGAGCTCGATTCGCATTAGCCATAGAATACCAGAATTGGCAGGTCCACCATTGGCGCCCTGTGCTTTTCACAGATGAGAGCAGGTTCACCCTGAGTACATGTGACAGAAGTGAAAGGGTCTGGAAAAGCCGTGGAGAACGTTATGCTGCCTGTAACATCGTTCAGCATGACCGGTTTGGTGGTGGGTCAGGGATGGTCTGGGGAGGCATATCCATCGAGGATTACACAGACCTCTACAGGCTAGAACATGGCACCTTGACTGCCATTAAGTATCGGGATGAAATCCTTGGACCCACTGTCAGACCCTATGCTGGTGCAGTGGGTCCTGGGTTCCTCCTGGTGCATGACAATGCCCAGCCTCATGCTGCGAGAATATGATACCATTGAATGGCCCCCACGCTCGCCTGACCTAAATCCAATAGAACACCTCTGGGACATTATGTTTCGGTCCATCCGACGACGCCAGGTTGCACCTCAGACTGTCCAGGAGTTCAGTGATGCCCTGGTCCAGATCCGGTAGGAGATCCCCCAGGACACCATCCATTGTCTCATTAGGAGCATGCCCCAACGTTGTCAGGCATGCATAGAAGCACGTGAGGGCCATAAAACTATTGAGTACGATTTTTTTCAGTTGCTGCAATGAAATTTCGGCAAAATGGACTAGCCTGCCGCATCATTTTTTCACATCCCTAATTCTGTCCTAATGTAACTCTCTCACACTCCTACAAATCTGCTTGCTCAAGATCACCCATGGGTATGAAACCATCCTTATTTATTGGTATATTGGGATCATTGACCAGTGCTAGGTATAAAGGAAATCTGGATGTAGTGGTACAGAAAAATGAGTGAATTCCATGAAGTCAATGTGATCTTGGCCTGAGTTGTAAATGAGACTGCTTAGACATTAAACAGTGGTTTTGGTTCCAGTGA
>JANRMT010062854.1:44818486-44875659 GCA_026402145.1 Polypterus bichir lapradei
TGTACTGATGAATATGGTAGTATGTCACTCGCTCGCTTCTTAATGTTTCGCTGCCTTCTCAATTATATAATGCATGTTTTGTTCAGCGTATTTTGGAGCTCTTCCTGGTTTTCTACATAGTGCAATTACAGTCAGTTCACGTGATTATGTGGGCGGCGTAATGATGTCACACGAAACTCCGCCCCCACGGCGGTCAAGCTCAACTCCATTACAGTAAATGGAGAAAAACACCTTCCAGTTATGACCATTACGCGTAGAATTTCGAAATGAAACCTGCCCAACTTTTGTAAGGAAGCTGTAAGGAATAAGCCTGCCAAATTTCAGCCTTCTACCTACACGGGAAGTTGGAGAATTAGTGATGAGTCAGTCAGTCAGTCAGTCAGTCAGTGAGTGAGTGAGTGAGTGAGTGAGTGAGTGAGTGAGTGCTTTGCCGTTTATTAGTATAGATTTACACTTTAATGTTTTCATCTCCACAATTCTAGATGCAGCTGTCCATTAAATGAAGAAGAAAAACACAGTCAATATATAGCATTTACAATATGTCCAATTTAATTAACATATTGGCAAGTGATAATAAAAATGATGTTGATAAAGATCAAGACCAGTGTAGCCTCTTCCACAGTCATACTTAACAATCACAAAATACTTGTTTTATGCAATCTAACCAATTACTACATATATATTTATAATAGTGTACATTTTACCATATCAATTTAGTTAATACTTTTAACCCAAGCAGTTTATGATGCATAGTTCAAATAATTACATAAAATTGGTATAGGCTGAGGTGGTACAGTGCTTACTGCTGGTGCCTCATGAATTTAGCTTCCTAGATTTAAATCTCATACCCATTTATCTTCTGTGTAAAAGTGCTGTGTCTATCTAGGATCTCCAGTTCCTCTATCACTTTGTTATAACTTTTTTTTTTACTCTACCAAGAGTTTCTCTGAGTTCTCTTGCGACTGTTATACCTGCCTCGCACACTCCACCTTGCATTTTTTTTTAACTTGCACTGCTTTTTTAATAATCTCTTTAATTATTATTGTTTTTTATTAGTATGCTGCTGCTGGAGTATGTGAATTTCCCCTTGGGGATTAATAAAGTATTTACCTATCTATCTAATGCCGATGAAGTGGCTTTTTCAAATCTATGAGGTACAATATATTGTTATTTGTAGAAAATCATCATATCATATCTAGACTACAAGAAAAAAAATAATCATGCAAATCAAGTCAGATGAATCTAAAAGTTAAATATTAGTTCTCATTGTTGCTTTTATTACGGTATTTGTGTTGTTTGTTTACACTTTTTAAATTGTACACAGTTCACATGCACTTACGAAGGCCTTGTAAAGCATGAAAACACTTAGAACGGAAGGAAAGATCTCAAACAGTTTATGATAGAATTAGAAAACGGCATCCAAGTACTTCTTATAACCAAACACAGATTTCGGATATTGTTTAGAAAATTAAAACTACATTTCTGCTAAACACAGAATTTGCTTAATTGGATTTCTGTTAATATGTGCATTATGCTGTACTTTACAGATAATGCTAAAGTCTTACATCCAATATGTATAATATGTTCAATATAAAAGTCCATCTGTTCGTCCACGTGAAACAATTTGGTGTCAAGAGGATCAATTTGGTTGAAATTTGGCACACTTATTCTTCAAGAAAAACAATTTAATTCAGATATCTCGAATATAGCATTTTGTACACATTGCTGAAATTTCACAATCTCCCATTAAAAAGCATTGGAAGTTTGCAGACTTATCTATTTTAAAACAGAGAGATGTTCTGTGCAACTTCAACTACAAATTAATTTACTGTGTCAATTTTACCTCGAAAGCAGTTACTTCAGCTTGTATATTTTTTAATTTTTTCTTTTACTTATTCAACAGCCATCTCAAAAGGAAAATACTGGAACACCTTCAGCCTTGTGCACTGAAGCAACTATACCTCGCTTCAGGACACAGGATGGGGTGGGGTCAGACACAGGCAGAGTTACAGAATCAAGTGTTATCATATAAGGAAGGTATGACATTAGATGTTTATGCATTTTTATTTATTTCATACAGTAATAATTACATCGTTTATTTATCACCTTACAAAGAAAGTCCTGTCGCTTACTGTACCAAAATGCAGAATAGGTCATAACATGTCATAACAATCCAGCTTCTGTCTCTGACCCATCCTATGCTCGTCTCTGTTTCTGCAGGATGTTTTGCGTGAACCTCAGTTGCAGCAATTTACTTTGATTACTCCTTGAAATCAAAATGGGTTAGTCACATGATGTTCACACACATAAAAAACAAAAGCAACTTAGCTTACAAAGAAATGTATTAAAGATGACTTGGTGGCACTATATGCTACAGTGAATAAACATGTTCTCAGTATGTCCACTATGCTAAAAACAACCTCATGGCTTCATTACCTAAAGCCACAATGATCTGCTATCTGTCATGTTTGGACGCAACCAACAACTTTAGCTTGAAATTTCAGCACAGAATTTAAATCTCCATCACATACTTCTCTGCAAAATGTTCAATGTTTACAATCTGAACTACAAATAGCCACAGACTGTCCATGTTCAGTTTCATCCATATGATATTGTAAAATGGTACTAAAACATACTTAATGGACACTACTTATATATGTAATTACACTCTATTATTACTGTTATTACTTTGGTTACTGCTCTTCATTTTATCTATTGTGGGTTATAGTAAACTGTAGTCACTAATGAGATCTACTGTGTCTGCATCTCAAACCATTTTGTAATGTGACAAAATTATTAAAAGATTATTTTCATAATGGCACACTGATTACATACATTGTGATTTAGATAACTGATCACACTGTACCAGCGTAGAACAGTGAGTCATGAAAGTTGTAATTGAATTTAAACTGTTTGGTTCTATGAAGATAATTCCAGGAGTATGTCTTTTAAACCCATAAAACTGTTAAATTTAATTTTGACACTAAGTAAGAAGATAAGCTGCTGTTTTTCTACTCAATTTTATTAAAGTTAAATTTCATGAACAATCTAACATGGTTTATTACTTTTTCTCCCCTTTTTTACTTTGTAACAATTATCTAGTGTCATTACGATACCATTATGGATATAGTGGTAGTGCTGTGAATGAGTTTTAGAAGGTAAATGCTCATGGTTTAAAGCTGGCGCTGATCATTCTTAAATGCTGTTCTACTGCTGTTTTTTGTGGGTATATTGTACAGTATTTGCGTTAACAGCATACCATTTAGCGACTGTCTGGCCTATGAAACAAGCATGTGGTGTCTATCCCACAGAATTAAATTAATAGGCCCGGTGTAGAGTGTTCGACATTAAACTCCCCATGCACATTGACATGACAAAATGTAAAAATTGTGTTCGTTTTTATTTCTAGATTTGTCAGTAAGTTTTCATTAGTTATTTAATGACAAAGTAGAAAAATCAGATGAGTGTTACTGTTTTAATCTAACTTGCTTACAAAAGTGCACAACTGTTTCTTATAAACATAAAGGTCTTGTTTTATAAAATAATTTATAACATGTTCACACCAAGAAATTCTATGCAACCAACATAAAAATGATATACATGTGCCACACTGTATACAGTATAGCCAGGATTTGTCTTCAAACTGACTTTTAAAGCAGTATTAATTTCATAAAAAAAACTGAGGATAGCAACAGAAAATTAAAATAGAACAAAATACTATCAGAAACAAACATCAGTCAGGTAATGGGGTACAGTGTAGAATGCATATTTTATTTGTCAGCTTTGGAAGTGAGATACACTTTCTATAATGTATTAAATATTTTAGTAAACTTCCAAATTAATAAAAAAAAATGTAAAAAAATAATGTGAATAAAAAAAGTAGTCATTTTAGGTAAGTGAGGTTTTAAAGTTTGTCATGTATACAAGAAATATTATGAATACAACTATCCGAGTTTGCATCAGTAGGATTGTACTTCTCTGTTGCTCGCATTCAGCTACTCATAACAGTATAGTAAATAGTATTTTTCTTTCCTTTCCTGAGGTGATTGCCAATGAACGGTCGCTTTGGCTTTAATTATACATCTCCATATAATACTGCTTGAAAACAACACTATTATTGCCTATTTAAAGACACGATTTGATACTTCAGTTATTCACCGTTTGCTTTGTGAGTCCTGATGTGGGATGCAAGGATAGTATATTTGCCTATTTTTAGTCAACTTTAAATGCAAATAAACAGTATATCAGCTCTGTGAGGAAATACAGAAAACAAACTTTTATCAACTCATTATATTGTTAAAAATATCTTAATTCCAAAATTAAATGTCAAACATGGGACAACTATTTATTTAGTAGTACATGCATACATATCTAATATATTGGTAAAACTGGCAAGTACTTTTCTCTGTTTCAGGTTTTGAAATATCAAAACAAAATTCAGTCTAGTACTAAGAAAATGAAATAATAAAGGTTTTCTGTTTGCATATATTTAAAAAAAATGATACAATTATTTGGCCATCTTAGAGTATGTAACAAGGGAAGAAGTTCTTGATAATTGCAAAAAAATCCTGAAAAATCTGCAAACCTACTAATGTATTTTCTGATAATAGAAGCATTATTTATACTATCATTGTACCAGTTCAGGGCTTTGTTTGAGATTCATGTGAACATTTAAACTTTCATTGCAATGTAACAACTTCTGCTTTAGCACTGGTAAGGTAGCAGCTAACAGCATGCAGGTCTCCATATAGATTTCAGAGTTAAAATTAGTATATTTTAAAAACATTTCTTCTTTTAGAACATTTCCTTTAATTTTTAAACTTTTCACCTATGAAGGTGTCTGGTACTTATTCATACTACAGTACTTCTACTTCTAGGTACATTTACCTTTTGCCGATATAAATTATCTACACTTTAATACTGAGCTATTGCCACTTTATTTCACCCCAGGACTTATTTTCACACAGTATTCAATTATTTTTCTTTACAGTGTACGGTATTTCTTTTTTAATGCTGATAGAGCTGAAAGGGTTTGTTATGGCTGTACAATCAGGGTCAAAAATAAACTGATAAATATAGAATACCTAAGGACTGAGCTAGAATCAATGGAAAGGGAAAAAAGTAATAGTTCTTATACACCTAGATGTTTATGTACCCTCAAACAATGTACAAAATATACCTGAATGTTAGAATTACATACCAAACCTGCTTAATCCAATTCTGTGACACCATATGGCTACAACTAAATATGGCAACATAGGATGTAAGGTAGAAATCCCCATCCTGGGTTCCAGTTCACTTCAGAACCCACCAACACATGCAGTCAGGGAATCAGTTTGGAATTTAAAGTTACAATGACCTACATGCCTTTGAGAAATGGAAGGAAAACTGGAGCACATACTGTATAGAGAAACCCGTGCAGATACCACAAACACGTGCAGACTATAGAGAAACAACTATTGAGTGTCAGATTCAAAGCATTTTATTAAAATCCCAGCACAACAATAGTTTAAAGCTACACAAGACCGAGACAACAATTTTGTATGTTATTGAGTTCAGGGCTGGTGGGAGTACTTTAAACAGTAAGTCTTAATTGATTGTGGACTGCTCTGCTTTTTGAACATCACTTTAAAATCATTTTAAGGTAATAAAAGAGCACCTCAACATATTTTTAACAAATAATATGATTAAACAACATAATACATAATGCCCCCAGCAAATTACTAATGTTTCATCATTCTGCAAAGATAATGTGCCCATTCAATTGCATATTTCTGTTTTGTATCTCTCTAAAGTTTCAATATTTTTTAACATTAATCTATCATGCTTGTCACAAAAATGATACTTTTGAATAATATTACTTTTTGATAACTGAATCTGTCTAGTATAGATAATTAGGCTGTGCCCCCTTAAATCTAAATTGAATTAACTTGGCTTGATAATGTTATTTTATTATAGATATTTTGCACTTTAGAGACATCTGCTACATACATAAATACAATATGTGCAAGAATATCATAAACAATGATATTTGTAATTCTTTGTTTAGAGCAAGTATAGGGTAATAGGTTTTAATAAAAATAAAACAAGGTTCTTATAAATGAAAAATAATGGAATTTCAGACTGTTAACTTGGTAAAAAAGTAAAAGTAATAATATAAAGCAAAGGTTAACAAACACAGATTTTAAGAAAAACCTTATAATGTGAAAAAATCCAAAATTGCTATGGAAAAACAGTATCTATAATCAATGACTTTTAACTGTCAACTGTGGGATATTATCAGAGAAACAAAACTGACAAATACATTACATTATTTATGTTTATGTCAAAAACAAATCTGAAAAATACCAGTGAATTGGTGGAAAACATGAAAGTGAAAAGAAAGTAAATTATCTAACAGTTCAGCATAAGCTAAAGTTTAAAATCTAGAATGCCACATTTCTGAATATTATTCATTTTTGAAAGAGTAGAAAAAAGTAGTTCTAGTATATACAGTATGTGTTTTTATCATTTGGTCTATTCCAAAAGGTGGTCATGTATGACCCATAATTGGAATTGTGTATCCAGAAAATAAATCTCTGAAAATACTACTAAAAATTTAAGGTTGAAACCACTAACACACATTTAGAGAATAAACGTTGATTAGTTGTTTAACAATGATTGATGTGACTGCAAATTATGCTGCTATAAAACAATATCTTTTTTATTACCTGCCATCTACATATCAAAAGATCAAAATTTATTTCCATATAGCACTTCCCATAATGAGAAACATAGGAATGGGGTTCCAAAAGCAAAATACTCCATCTTATAAGAATCAATTTTAGCCACATGCAAAATCATGCAAATATAGATAATAAAGTCATAGAACAGCACAAGATCTCTTAATGCAATATAATTAGTACAAGAAATAGCCTTAAACATTATTTCAAATGTAAATAAGAATGAGCACTGTGGAAGGAACTGTATATTTAATTCAGTCTATCTACAGACTTCAAACCACGCATTTTTTGTAGATGAAATTCAATTGACTGGAAGATGGTGGTTGCAGATTGGATATGTTGCTCCTGTTACAGTATTGGTTACGTCAAGTTTAATTGGGTTTGGATACAGAGACTTGACCATGAAGAGAAACATATTAGTAGCCAGAACCCAAGTGAGCTGAAGGGTGTCAACCAGGCAGTTCACATACTGCTACTAAATCAATGAGGCCATGCTGGATTGATTAAGTAGGGTCTCTTGATGAGGAGACTTTAGATTTACTGTGACCTACACAGTATCTTAAATACTGCAGCTCTGTTTCAGCAATAATTCACTTCTTAGGAGCATTATCTCTGGTACATTGTACACAAGTAAAATTAACCTCCTGCAGAGGGGTTAGAATATGATAATATGGGTTGAATTTTAAAAAGTTTTTGAAGAGAGCCATTTAACATTTCATGACTTTCATTAATAAGAATATGGTGTGTGTCCCTGATAAACAACAAGTATACAGAAACACCTTACCTGTTGGTCAAGAAAAAAAAAAAATATTTTAAATGGATTCTTTATCAATGAAACAAATGTTTTTTTATCAAAAAATTATGCTAATGGATGATTGTATTTTTTTAGGTTAACCAGAAATGTAAAGGATTTAAGACAGAGCACTATAGAACAAAAGAGAGCAGCACAGGGGGAACTCTAAATCAATGTTAACTTCAGAAAAATCAATAAAAAAATACACATTTCTGCCACAATAAAGGCTGGATAGGAAGACCCTTGTAACCTTACACCATAAAAAATGTCGGTGTGTAGTTACAACCTGGGATTTCATTCGTTTTAATCTTAAAAGTTCTCCTTTGTATATAAACAGAATAAAAAATGAGTGAAACGTTCTTAGCAACACGTGATAAAGAACAACGTCCAAATTAATTGACATTTTTAAATGAACTTGTCAAGAATAGCTCCTGTTAACGTAACTTCATGAGAAATGAACTAGTGTACATAACATGCAGTATTTCATACTTAAAAATTATTTCGAAGTACAAAAATAACGGACCCCAGCGCGCGCTCTTCTATATGCAGTAATAGCACACTCCTTAACATGCTGCAGCTCCAGAACGCTTATTAAGATCGCAAATGATTGCTTCCGACCAAACTTAGTTTAGCAATATAGATCTTTGTTTTTTTCATTAATCGCCCGTTTGTCTAATTCAAATTAAAAACGAAGGAGCGTGCAGGCATGTAAATAAATGAAATAAACAACGTTTAAAAGGATAAGTAAACAGGTTCTACTTTCTAAAAATATATTTTCGTACACTACTGTATATTATTCGAATTAATAAAGTAAAACCGTCTAATATATGTCAATTCTCAACAAATACTAGTAATCTCATTATGACGCCTACCTTTGAAGATGAGCAGGAATATTGCCACCGCACGTTTTAAACGTGATCCAGTCCCCATTGTTTAAAAGTTAAAAAATCAAAGCAACACGAAACGCAGGCTCCTTTAAACCATTGGACGAAAAGGCGCGCGGCACACATCCAGGGGTGCCACTGATTTGGGTGACCAGTGCCTCCTGCCCAGTAGCGCCATACACACGTCTCGGACTGCGCTCTTCGCACTGTGTGCGGGGTGTAGACAGGGAGCGGAGGTGCTCCCCCCTTGCTGCACGAGGATGTGTTTCCATTCAGTCCAGCTGGAGGAGCTCTAAATGATCGTCTGACTGGGAGGAAGGTGGGAGTGAAAGACGGAGGGATTCGCACGAACTGACAGGTGCAGCGTCAGCCCCTTGTTTGAATGGGGTTGCTTTCGGTTTCGTGTTGGTTACGGGGTTATTTTCCTAAATAATATAGCGGGGGAGGAAACATGAAACTTGACGGGGAGAGAAAGTAAATCAACCAAATAGAAAGCAGCAGCCCAACCTGCACAGGTGGGTGATATTTACCTACTCATAAAACGTGACACTGGCCGCGATGTCGTTTTTTTTCTATGCAGTTTTGGCTACTTTCTGGTAATAAGTATAGGTGGCTTTTAATCAACAAAGTTGTTTAAACACATATTTTATTCATTGCATTGCTAATGCTTTAATACACATATGTTTAATAAGCAATCACTTTCAGGAGGGGAAGAAATCACATGGTGTGATTTTTAAAGTTTCTTTTGGTCGCACTATTAAAACGCTTGCTAATGTATCTGTATTTTCTGATGCATATATTCTGGCGTTACGAACATTTTAAGTTTGAAGACAGTGTTCACTGTAAATAGCGCCCTGTCAGGTAACACTGCAGATTATCAGTACCCTCTAGCAATAAACAAGTTTTTGTTTTGAAGCTAATCGCCCTGATTGGGCTAGATAACAAATAAGTCGTAAAGGGGTTACAGAAATAGCCGATTACAACGTCATCACTTGAGTTTACAGTCCACTGCTTGCAATGCGCAATTAAAATATTTGCAGTGCGACGGTTTTTTGAGTCATATTCACTTCATTGCATTTGATTAGTTTAATTAACAAAGTACAAATCTCTCTGTCCCATTCTAATTGCCTGCACATCCACAACCACACACATTTGTACAAATACTGTATATTTGTGAACATATGTTATTATTAATGTCACTTATAGAATTTATTTAATAGCTGAAATAGACTGAATGATTTAAAATGTCTAGAAAGCTACAATAAATAGTAATTTTGCTTATTGGCTCCTTTAAAAAGTCAACAATGTGATATGTCAATGAGACAATGAAAACTATTTATTTTTCCAATTATGGTGCCCTTTAATAAAATTAATGTATATTTGTATTCTTATCTTGTTTAGCCTACATGATACTTCTCATTTCTAGTGTCAATTTTTTTCAAAAATGCAGTATATTTTATGGTAATTATCATGTTGACATACCACAATGACAACTGTTGCCAGCCACCGTTATTTATATACATACCTATGTAATAATTGGTGGGGGGCTGTTGACAGGAAACCATCTATTCACTTAAATAGCATTGTCTTTTTGACTGTCCAGCCTTCTTGGATGTAATTATTTCTTTAGATTGGATTTATATTTCCTGGTGGTCATGTCAAGTGATGGAGTGCCCTTAAAAAATAGACAAGAGAGAAAAAAGGAGAGTCCTGTAACCTGGCTAGAGAGACAGTGTGTTCAGCCAGTGGTTGTGGATCCCACTACCCCAGTGTAGTGATGAAGACTGTGCTGGAAAAATCAGTGCCATCCTTTGGATGAGACATAAAACTGAGGTCCTGACTCTTTGCTGTCACACAAGATCCCTGAGCATCTTTTGTAAAGAGTAGCGTGCTTCCCAATATCCTGGCTAAATTGCCCATCACGGCCTGGTCACTCCTGCCCCCTAATCATCTCCTGTCCCTTATTGCCTTACTGTGTCTCTCACCCCTTCACCACCTAATAACAAATCTGGGGTGAGTGTACTGGCACAAAATGGCTGACATCGCATCATCCAGGTGGATGCTGCATATTGGTGGTGGCTGTAGGAGCTACCCACTCTCTTTGTGAAGTACTTTGAGTGTCTTGAAAAGTGCTATATAAATGCAATGTCTTCTTAATCTTTTTAGTAAGGAGTCTCAGATCATAAAATAAAATCTGGGGATGTGCTATGCATTGGTTAGAGAAGGATTCCTCTTAAACTCAGTTTCCTAACAAGTGATGCTACCAGTAGGGATTTACACCTGATGACTCCAGCAGACCCCTGAACACATAAGTGACTGATTGTTGCCCAGAAAGAAACTTTCCAAGATGTGATAAACAGCAGTTCACTGCTTGTATATATAGTAGATAAGAAGTAGCAATTATGTGCTCATTTGCAGGGAAAATGAGGGATTAGAACACTGAAGCTGAAAAAAAAATTAGAGAGAGAAAGTAGAGGGGGATAAACAGTATTGATTAAATTTAGAAAGATGAGGGAAAGCAGTCCAGTTGCCAACTGAAACAGTTAGGGATCCAGACACAAGTTCATTTAAACCCAGATAGCAATCTATTATTTGTCTGTTATGCTTGGTGTTCATTCCTTTTTCCCTGCTTTCCTTTAATTAAATAAATGCCTTCAGGGACCATGACCTTCGCTATGACCAGAGATATAGGAAGGGAATAGATGAATTGTATATTGTATTAAATTGCTACAATGGTTCTGGAAAAAAGTTATCACCCCCATTGTTAGTAAAGAAACTGCATGTAACATTTTGCTGTATATTCTGACTCGTACTACTGTATATGAAGAGCCTGCTAATTATGAAAGCAGTGACCAACTATGCAGAGCCTACAGAACTACCTCCCCTTCTGTTCTCTAGGGACATTAAAACTAATCAGCCTTTTTATCGGATTTGAATCCTCAACCATATGTTGCTCAATAGGAATCAATATTGACCAAGCAATGTGATACCATTCTTGTGTTTATTGAGATGATTTCTTCTTCCTGACATAGTCAGAAGCTTCTTTAAAATTCTTAGTAATTTCTTTTTGAGATTTTGCTTATTTCATCTTTGGGCAGTGTTCTATAGAGCTAATTCTCATTTTCTCTCTACTTTTTCTGGTAAGCTTTAGGCATCAACAGGCTGGACGGGCATCAGAGTTCCCTTTTAACAGAAATAGTTACTAGTTGTTCCAAGAAAATTTCAAAGCACTCCCTGGCCAGGTGAGAGAGATCATTCCTGGGCCCGCCCCAGGTTTCCACTCAGTGTGATATGCTTGGCATATTGTATCTCCTGTGAGAAGCCCCCTGGGGCATCTTCACTAGATGTCTAAAGCCACTCAACTGACTCCTTTCCAGTGCTGCAACAGCTGCAAATTCTCATTTCGACCTTTGTACAGTAATTGTGGTCTAATTCTTTTAGTCACTATCCACAATGCACAAGCATAAATATGAATATGTAGGCTAAGTGGAAAAACAAGAGCTTTGTCTGAGGACTTTCTTTAGTTCTCTTTTCACTTCCACTATCTATACACCTGGATTACTGGCACTACTGCACCAACCAATAGGTAAACCTTATGGTCATCTGTTTCTCATACAATGACAAATAGCAAGCAAACAAATTCGTTTTTTTAGTTACTCCATTTATTATTATATATTAAGTACACTTAGACAAAATTTTGTATTCATAAATTAAATATCATAAATTATTCATGAATTTCAACATGTGTATGTTGAATTAATTGAAAATTTCAAATTGGTCCCATATAAAGGTGGATTTGTGGAAGGCATCATTCTTGCCTTGTGCCTGATGTTTTTTTCTGGCGTTCTGTGACCCAGAATTGGATTAGGTGGATTTCCAAATGTTTAAATTTCACAAAATAACTGCTCTTGAAACCTTTTACAGAAATATGTATTAAACCAAAAGTATACCATTACATTTAAAAATATACACCAGAATTTCAAAGAGCCCAATTCAAAAATTGATTGTGATACTTGTACAGGAAAATACATAATATACTTTAATTTTTAAAAGTCATCAAATTTTCAGAAATCTTTCAAATAATACAGTGTGAAATGAATAGTCTTGACACACAAAAAAGGTTTGGGGCAGCCACTCGTATCCAGGCGGCAAAAAGGCAAATATTAAGTACAGATGTGTACAGAGTTGAGTCCAGAACAGAACTGAGTAAAAGCGGGATTTGGTCTGTCTCTTATGGCTGGTTGGCAAAAGTGATGTCAATGAGGCCGGAACCGAACAACAACAACATTTATTTATATAGCACATTTTCATACAAACAGTAGCTCAAAGTGCTTTACATAATAAAGAATAGAAAAATAAAAGACACAATAAGAAAACAAAATAAATCAGCATTAATTAACATCGAATAAGAGTAAGGTCCAATGGCCAGGGGGGACAGAAAAAACAAAAAAAACTCCAGACGGCTGGAGAAAAAAAAATAAAATCTGTAGGGATTCCAGACTATGAGACCGCCCAGTCCCCTCTGGGCATTCTGCCTAACATAAATGAAATAGTCCTCTTTGGATTTAGGATTCTCACGGAAAGGCTTGATGATGATGGTCACGTAGAATTCTGCCTTTTAATCCATCCATCATTGTTGGAGCATCATGAAGCTTTGAGTAGGTGGAGGTGGCGCAGGCCACCACCACAAAGACACCGGAAAAAGAAACAGAAAAGAGAGTAGGGGTCAGTACGGATTTTAGAGCTACCCTGAATAGTTATTATGAGGAAACTGAGCATACAGAGTATCAGGATTAAGTTAAATTAAGTTAAATTGAAGTTATAGAAAGGCCATGTTAAAGTAATATGTTTTCAGCAATGTTTTAAAGTGCTCTACTGTATTAGCCTGATGAATTCCTATTGGCAGGCTATTCCAGATTTTAGGTGCATAGCAGCAGAAGGCCGCCTCACCACTTCTTTTAAGTTTTGTTCTTGGAATTCTAAGGAGACACTCATTTGAGGATCTGAGGTTACGATTTGGACTATAGGGTGTCAGACATTCCGATATATAAGAAGGGGCGAGATTATTTAAGGCTTTATAAACCATAAGCAGAATTTCAAAGTCAATCCTGAATGACACAGGTAACCAGTGTAGTGACATCAGAACTGGAGAAATGTGTTCGGATTTTCTTTTCCTAGTTAGGATTCTAGCAGCTGCATTCTGCACTAGTTGCAAACGATTTATGTCTTTCTTGGGTACTCCTGAGAGGAGTGCGTTACAGTAATCTAGTCGACTGAAAACAAACGCGTGAACTAATTTCTCAGCATCTTTCAGTGATATAAGAGGTCTAACTTTACTTATGTTTCTTAAGTGAAAAAATGCTGTCCTAGTGATCTGATTAATATGCGATTTAAAATTCAGATTACAGTCAACAATTACCCCTAAGCTTTTTACTTTTAGGTGAAGGTGATGTCAATGAGGCTGGAACCAGAATTGATGTCTTCGGGGCAAAATCAAGCAAAATTTGGTTGGCCTGTAGGGATAGCAGAGAAAGGTTTCTTTCTTTCTCTGGCCTGGTGTGGAATTACCTTCGATTGGTTCTTTTAGCTGCCTCTCATGTGCACGTGTTTGACAACAGTTACAAGGGTAGTCCTTTACACATAGGTAGATGTGATGATCATATCACTAAGTGATTTCCATTTTATGTGACAATAATGACACTAACTGTAACAAATGTACTGCTTTTGCAGTTGTGAATTTGGATTGCACAAATATTTTTTTATTGTCGCATTCTCTAGATCTGTGCGGGTTTTGCCAGATTACTATGGTTTTCCTTCTGCATCCCACAAGCCATGCATATTAGATTGACTGCTGACTCTGAATTGGCCTGTTTTGAGCTAGCATAGTCATGTCCATGAATGTTCTCTGTAATGGATTGATGTCCTGTCTGGGGTTGACTACAGACTTGTACCTGATGTTGTCAGTTTAGTTTCCAGCACCCTGTAGTTCTATAATCGTATTAAGCTGTTTTTAAAAAAGATGGATGGATGAATAGATGAATTGACTATTACAGTAATTACTAAGCATTTGAAGAATTATAGGCAATGAATAGGCATTCTGCTTTTCAAAAATAATATCCTGTTAAACAAATAATGACAGAAAAACTCACCCTGACCTTTCACTTCCTTCTTCGAACTTTTCTTTCATGCAAACCCCTCAATAACATTCTTGTAGTCTATGGCAGTTATAAGACTATTTTCTGTTGCCAGAAATGCAAATGTTTTTACTCAATGTTGCTCAAAGGAAGTTCTTGACTCTTTTAAGGACAAAAGCAATTTGAAATTAAAAGGTCACATAGCTCCTCAAGATCCGAAGCTAGCTCACACAAGGAATCCTTTGTTTTTAAATAAGAATATTTATTTCTTGATGTTTAAAAATGAACCTTCCCACAACATCCTCTGCTGTTTAACATAATGTTTATAAATATTCTTTCTTTCCGTTTGGTACATCTGAGGTTAATGAAGAGTGAAAAAGCTAATGAAGGTATCTATTGAATTATAGAGATTCCGATCAAGGAGGCAAATGAATCTTATATTTATTTTTACACTGTATATAATTCTCTTTATTTACAGAAATTTGTTAGTAAGAAATAAAACCCATCATTAAATATTTCTGTGATGGTCCCCCCAGATATAATAACATATGCATAAGCCTATTTTACCTATGCTTTGAAACTTCCCTCATGATTTTGTCACCTGTGAGCAAAACCCCAAATGTAGCATTTGTCTCCACTTGAACAGTAGAAAACAGTAAGTGAATCATAACTTCAATTTTGTAAATCATAGTCGTGTGGATTTTGACCTGAGACGACATCTCCAATTTCCTATTTTAGATGGTGGCACAAAATGCTTGACATTGTAGCTTTTGGATACAGAAATCAAACAACTTTATGTGCCTTGTACTTTAGTTTATATTAGAGAATTATATTTTCTTATTTTGGCTGTCACTTTTTTGGGTGTCAATGAGCAACCCTTCATTTGATACAAAGTCAAACCAGTGGTACTCAAGGGTTCTCCGAAGAAACACAGTACCAAAGGAATCCAGTCTTTGTCTCAGGTTACTGGATAGCGTCCATGTCTAACCACCATATAGAAAGACAGGAGGGACTAGAAAGATTTGGACCTTCATCTTTTTGCATAGATATTGGGAGCGCCACACACTCCTTTCCAGCGACATCATTACCCCCATGCTCTCCCAATCCGTCTACTGACTTCATAGGAAGAGTAACCAGAGACATGAATGTCACTGCCAAGGTAAGTAAACCTTCCGACAAGGTCGACACTTCTCTCTGCAGACAGACGCACTGCTGATGGCTGTGCCTGAGATGTCATTCAAGGCCTGGATCTTGTTTTTTATCCAAAACACTTGCAAGCCCTGACACTCAGAGTCTTTGCTTCCCTATCTGAGCCTCCATGAATTCCGTGAAGATCACAGCATTGTCGGCAAAGTCAAGATCAGTGAATCTTTCTTCACCAAAAGATGCCTAACAGCCTATTACATATATTAAATTAATTATTGTAGTTAACAGTTTTTATTGTAGTGAGAATTAATTAGTTTATAGCGTATTTTAAAAGTAAGAGCTGTCTGCCTTTGCAAAACTAAATTCTAAAATTATAGTGGAAACATTTAAGTTTTAACAAACAAGAGTAATTATTGCCAGTTAAAATTATGTGTTTGGGTATGTACAGTGTATCCAGAAAGTATTCACAGTGCATCACTTTTTCCACATTTTGTTATGTTACAGCCTTATTCCAAAACTGATTAAATTCATTTTTTCCTCAGAATTCTGCACACAACACCCCATAATGACAACGTAAAAAAAGTTTACTTGAGATTTTTGCAAATTTATTAAAAATAAAAAAATTGAGAAAGCACATGTACATAAGTATTCACAGCCTTTGCCATGAAGCTCAAAATTGAGCTCAGGTGCATCCTGTTTCCCCTGATCTTCCTTGAGATGTTTCTGCAGCTTAATTGGAGTCCACCTGTGGTAAATTCAGTTGATTGGACATGATTTGGAAAGGCACACACCTGTCTATATAAGGTCCCACAGTTGACAGTTCATGTCAGAGCACAAACCAAGCATGAAGTCAAAGGAATTGCCTGTAGACCTCCGAGACAGGATTGTCTCGAGGCACAAATCTGGGAAAGGTTACAGAAAAAATTCTGCTGCTTTGAAGGTCCCAATGAGCACAGTGGCCTCCATCATCCGTAAGTGGAAGAAGTTCGAAACCACCAGAACTCTTCCTAGAGCTGGCCGGCCATCTAAACTGAGCGATTGGGGGAGAAGGGCCTTAGTCAGGGAGGTGACCAAGAACACGAGCTCTGTCAGAGCTCCAGAGGTCCTCTGTGGAGAGAGGAGAACCTTCCAGAAGGACAACCATCTCTGCAGCAATCCACCAATCAGGCCTATATGGTAGAGTGGCCAGACGGAAGCCACTCCTTAGTAAAAGGCACATGGCAGCCCGCCTGGAGTTTGCCAAAAGGCACCTGAAGGACTCTCAGACCATGAGAAACAAAATTCTCTGGTCTGATGAGACAAAGATTGAAGTCTTTGGTGTGAATGTCAGGCGTCACGTTTGGAGGAAACCAGGCACCGCTCATCACCAGGCCAATACCATCCCTACAATGAAGCATTGTTGTGGCAGCATCATGCTGTGGGGATGTTTTTCACCGGCAGGAACTGGGAGACAAGTCAGGATAAAGGGAAAGATGACTGCAACAATGTACAGAAACATCCTGGATGAAAACCTGCTTCAGAGCGCTCTTGACCTCAGACTGGGGCGACAGTTCATCTTTCAGCAGGACAACGACCCTAAGCACACAGCCAAGATATCAAAGGAGTGGCTTCAGGACAACTCTGTGAATGTCCTTGAGTGGCCCAGCCAGAGCCCAGACTTGAATCCGATTGAACATCTCTGGAGAGATCTTAAAATGGCTGTGCACCGACGCTTCCCATCCAACCTGATGGAGCTTGAGAGGTGCTGCAAAGAGGAATGGGTGAAACTGGCCAAGGATAGGTGTGCCAAGCTTGTGGCATCATATTCAAAAAGACTTGAGGCTGTAATTGCTGCCAAAGGTGCATCGACAAAGTATTGAGCAAAGGCTGTGAATACTTATGTACATGTGATTTCTCAGTTTTTTTATTTTTAATAAATTTGCAAAAACCTCAAGTAAACATTTTTCACGTTGTCATTATGAGGTGTTGTGTGTAGAATTCTGAGGAATAAAATGAATTTAATCCATTTTGGAATAAGGCTGTAACATAACAAAATGTGAAAAAAGTGATGTGCTGTGAATTCTTTCCGGATACACTGTAAATGTATTTTTCTTAGATGCACACACACACACACACACACACACATGCTCATGCTCATGTAATACCAGTGCAAATAACAGGTTTCTGCACTGGAAAGGAAAAGCAAGGAACATAAGGCAAACTCTAGATATTACAAAGAGACAGATACAATTTACATTGGCAAAGGAGAGCATACACAGTTAACTGTGAGTCCCTGTAGAGTCCCTTTTGGAGGGTAATCCACCTGGTATGCCATATGGGCTTTAAGACCACAGAAGTAAATATTGTGTTGGCACTAAACTGACAGAGAAAAGTCATAAGGGATGAACTGAATGGAAAGAGAGCTGGATTACATCATGGAACAGGTCCTGCTAGAATTTTTGGAAGGCAAACTGTACTTGTGTTATCAGTGTTGCCTGATCCTATTACTGTGCACTGAAGCTTGGTGATACAGGGATGTCTGCGGCTGCCAGTGGGGAGATGGCTCATGGCTTTCAGTAAGTGATCATATCACTCCAATTAGAATGGGAGATTGCCCTGAAAGAAGCCTAACGTGCCAATTACATACTGCCTGCCAATTACATACTGAGTTTGGAGTCAGAAACTGAATAGGACCAAAGGCTTGATTGGCTAGGATGTAGTCCATCGAATAATGAAAGAAGCACAGAGAGAGAGAGTTTCAGAAGTGTAGTGGGAGTGTTGCTTGGTGCTTGAAGCAAAGAATTGTGGATAATGAGCAATTCGGCAAGTTAACCCACTGTCACACACGCGCGAAACGGGGCAGCCAATGGGCCTGACACAGCGTGAATACAACCACCAGGAGATTTGACGCTTAGCGCTAATGCTTCTCTCTCTTATCCTTCAGGAAAACAGATGATTAGAAGACTTACCTTCCAAAACTCCGTTCAAAATCCATCCAAGAAACAGTCCTCTTCCAGGTACCGAACATACAACACCATTAGATGATCTAATTTCTGGCTCACTCCCGATGACCTCACATTCCACCTCCAACCTATCTTATCACCATTTTAACATCACTGTCAACTATCATTGTCATTTCCTGTCTATCACATATAAAAATCTTCTGTATCATGAAATGTCTCATGGAAGTCTTTGTTACTCTGAATAGACAGCTATCCTCAAGACCTACAGTATACGGGACTGGGTCCTAAACCTTTATGTGTTTCTCCGGTATTATTCTGTCTTCACACCACTTTAACCTACATAGTCAGGTGCAGTGAAGCAGCAGTTTTCTATTCATTGATTTCATACTTTACATTGGTCTCTTGATTATTTCTGTCTCCTACACTTAGTTCTGTAATGTCCTTGACATTATTATTTGAGACATTTTGAGTTTTTGGATTCTTGTTTTCTTCCTTGTTTCATAGGTAGCAAATATTTAGGCCTTTTAAGGCAGCTACAGAACTGTACTGTGAAATATGGCATGCTTTAGCTCCTGGTACTCTACAAATAATAATGTCTTACAGAATGCTGCAAGCATATTTAGGTTACTTTCAACAGAAATGCAGTATTAGAAAAAAAATGAGATAATATAAATAGACAGAAAGAGAAAAAAAGATCATTAGCTGTATTAGAGTAAATGTTTCCTGACAGAATCACCTCTTTCTGACAGGGTAGCGCTTTTAGAACATGCTGCCTACTGACTAAATTGCTTTTATGAAGGGTTATGATGGATAGCTACTGATCAAGCAATATTTTCATTTTAAGAGCTATACCTTAAGTGTTCAGAGAGGTAATTCACCAGAGAGGATGCCATTTTGTTTAAAATATTTACTGTAAAGCAATGAAGAGCTACATTGTAATTTTAATGCTATTCTTATCAAGTAAGCTTATTTAGTTTCACTTTAATTTTGAATGTAATTTTATTCTCCTTAACATATGTGTAAATTATGTTTAGTATTTTAACATTTTTATGTTATTATTAAATGAAAGTGAACTATAGACATCACTAGATATCTGTTAGTATAATGTGATTTTATATTATTGTAGTTTCACAATATGACACTAAATTGTTGTCATGTATAGAGTGTTGAAAGAGCTTGGAAACTGTACAGTATTTATAGCTGTCTCCTGTTTACAGCACTCAGTCAGCACCTGCACATAATGATTTGTGCACCTTCTCCTTCTATCAAAATATTCTGGATATTCCTGGAAAATAACATTTGTTAATGGATCTAAGAACACCCATTTGTGTTATGCTGTGCCATTTCCAGGCAGTTCTGCTCAGTTAGAATCATTTTGTATTTTTGGGATGTAACACTCCTGTTATAGTTGGCTCTTTTTTCTACATATAAATGTGAGCCAACACTATAGTGCCATTAATCCTCTTTAATAAAACCCCTGTGTGCGTCCAGGTGTCCGTGTGTGCATCTTCTGGTGAAGTGTGCATGCGCGGGGCCCGCACGTGTTCAGTCTCTCCCTGTGCATTCCCTGTGCAAAGAGAGAGAGAGAGACACACACAGACACACAGGTGCGCGACACACACACACACAAACACAGGCGCGCGCGCGCGAGAGAGAGACACACACACAGGCGCGTGCGCGCGAGAGAGGGAGAGACACACACACAGGCGCGCACGTGCATTGTTGCAATGTTACTTTCTTGGTTGTTTATTAAATTACGGATTTTTTAAATGTTAATTTTTTTCCCTGTGCTTAAAACTCATTAAAAAAAGTGTTTTAGCAAGCTGTTCGTAACGCTATAGCACGAACTCTTGCAGTGTTACTTTTCTCTGTTGTTCAAGTTTTTCTCAGTGTTATTTAATGTTTTTACATTTAGTTTACTATAACGCTGTGCATTCTATGGTATAATTAACTATATTTGTGCTTAAAAACTTAAAAAATATATATTTACATACAGTTCGTACAGTCTGGAACGGATTAATTGTATTTACATACAATTCTATGGGGGAAATTACTTCGGTTCCATGTTCCACTGTATTACTGTCAGAGGAAATTACAGGCTTTTTACGGAAATACAAACCAGTATTACTGCGAGAGAAAATTAAAGGCACACAATACAGGGACACATATTACAGCCACATCCAAGGTCCCTTGCCATTTAATATAGACTGTTCCTACTAATGTTTATGCACTACTGTCCTAGCGCCCGTTACTGTAATGGGCTTAATGTCTAGTTATTATTTAAAATGCAACCCATAAACATTTTTAAATACTGAAAACCTTAGTGTTATTGTCAATAAATCAAAAGGGAAAAGAAATCTTTACACTTCTATTACTGAAGTACTGTACATTCAGTGGGTGCAACATTGTTAGCAGTGCTGCCTTGCAGCAAGGAGACAGGAGTCTAGTTGCTTCTGACAGGGAGCTTGAATGTCCTTCCCATGTCTGTGTGGGTTCCTCCCAAAGTCCAAAGATGAAAGGTTAGGTGGATTTGTGATACTAAATTGGCCTCCAGTGTGTTTCTATGTTCACCTGTGCTGGGCTAATGGCCAGTACAGGGATTGTTCATACTCTGAACCCAATGGTTGCTTCCTCACGACCCTGCTCTGGGTAAGTTTGTTTAGAAAATGAATGTATATATTGTATTCAGTATGCCTGAAAAATAAGTGGTTATACATTGTGTACGTTTCAGCTAACACTTTTTTTAAAACATGGAATTTTTAATATTTACTAAATCAGCAATGTCTGAGCTTCTAGTCATCTTGACTAGAACCCCTTTTCATTACAGTGTACACACGGTATAGGGTAGATGAAGCTCAATAGTTGTATTTACATATCAAGACCCTCTGAATCCAGAGTGAATGCTGAGTTCTGTACTGACAAAAGTAGACATAATAATGAAAAATATGATTTATGTTATTTAACTTGGTATTAGTATCAAGTACTACTTATCTGTAATAAAGTGAAACAAAATGAATAATACATGAAAACCTCTGAAGGTTTAACACACACCTAGTGATCTAAACTCTAAATAGTAAATGCTGACTATTTGCACATTTAATGCTGGAAAACAGGTGAAAGTTCTTTCCACTGGAGTCTTGTTTTTTCTAAACTTTGTTTTACCTTTTTTGCCACACTTTCACTTATATACCTTTTATCTTTGTTCCTGATTGAATACACAATATATATTAAAAACATTTTTTGGGGAATTTAATTTCATCTGTTTTTTTTTTCCTTTTTCAGAGGCTTGCTCACACAGCATGTGTCACACACGTTCGATTGGGAGACAGCTAAAGGGCCTGAATAACAGTAGTACTACGCCAGACCAGGGGCTGTCGAGCTGCACTGACTTTCTCTCTCAATCCTCTGCAGACCATCCACAGGAAATCCCGCTCGGTTTCGGCACTTCTGTTACCCGCGCCTATGATGATGCCACTTGAATACTGATGCCTATGATGACTCTGTTCTGTGAAAAAATCATTTACCCATTTGCAGCCAGGGCATAATATATGGGTGGCTGCCCCAAACTTTTTTTGATGTTTCTGGCTGTTCGTATGACACATGATATAAAGTGATATGGTTAAAATAACTCAAATGTTGTAGATTTTAGCAGTGGGATCCATCCACTTCAAGAAATTACAAGTGTAAACTGTAAAGGTCTTATTGAGAGGATGTCCTCTGTACATCCACTTACTGTGACATGTGCTTTGTAGATTTTCCTTATTACCTCTTGAAATGTGGATGTGAGTTTTAGAGCCTATTCAAGTCACGGTCTAACAGGCTATTTCTCAGATGCAGAGCCTGTGGCTCTTTACCATTTCAATGATATTTGTAGAATACTGTATGTTTACTGTAAACAGGCAAATTAATATACTGTATAATACTTGTCTATGAATACAGACATAAACTATTCAGTTAATGCTGTTTGCTTGAATAGTTATTTCACTTCCTCACTTCTAATTATTTAATTTTCTGTTTCTCAAAATGTTCCTTGGTACAGCTGTCATTCCTGTTTTTAAAATGTATGGGTATTCCTTCAAACATATGAAAATTTTATTTCAGGTTCTTAAGCCTTCTAATGATGGTAAAGTAGCAAATTGGTAATTTAATACCCAGCAAAGTAAGGTGCTGCAAATGACTGAGGCTTATAGATAATAAAGGAAAGAAGCTCTATCAATCCTGAAAGTGCTTCTCCATTACTAGATTACCAGGACATGGTCAGGCAATAATGTAACATGCATATATGAGTATTCAATCTTGATTTAAATGGAAAGGCCAATGGGGCAACTCTAATGTTGGCAAGCAGATCGTCTTGTATTGCTGGAGCACTATGTGCTATTGTAGCTAATTTATCCTTATACAGTAATTATAAGAAGGCATGTGTCTTGGTGATTACAATGTACAGTGTGCTTTGCTTTAATTAGTAATTTCATTAAGGTTAAGTTTGAGTGAAAAAAGGACCATTTATGGTTTATATTGCTTAGAAGAAAGATTTTTAAATTGGTTTAAAGTACAACTGGAATCCAAGTCTTAAAAACATAGAGTTCTGAGGACATACATCCTGTTTTATTTCAAGTTATAACACCTGTTGCAGAGTAGAAATGCCATAATTCAAACAGTCAACTAGAAAAGCATTTCAAGAGATAGTATTGCTCAATATAAATGAATGAAGTAGCTTTTCATTATCCCACACTACTTTATGTGGGAAGTGGTGGACTAATAGATAATTCTGAAAAGTAATGCATAAATTCACAACAAAAATAAAACATTCATGGTGAAATTCAATCTATCTGAGTGTAGAGTTGTCATAATTGTATTGCTTCTGGCAGAATTTCAGCCTACTAATTGAATTTTCATTTTGTCTAAGTTTAGGGAGAAGTAAGTTTCATTTGTCTACTGCATTACCTCATGCAAGCTTTTAATTCATGACATACTAAGAAAAATATCTTTAGGGTTATTGATAAATAAATCAAAATGATGTCGCCTAATGGCAACTTAGTTAATGAAAGCAATATGGAATCCTGATTTTCTTATATTATAATCATAAAGTGTACACAAATATATAGAATTGATTTTTTTATCTAAAAAAACTATTTTAAGAAATCTCAAATGCATTTTACAATACCCAACAATGATTTTCTCTGAAAATATTGTCATGACATCTTGCCATTTAAAAATGTCTTAAAACTGAAATATAAAACTAAATTGAATTGAAATACCGGTATGTAAAAGGAGGTTATACTGAGATATCTTAATATTCAGTTGAGAAAATGAACATGAAATGTTTACATAATGTCTTTAATTGCAGTGAATAAGCTTTGCAGTTTAGGAAGTAATAAAATAGATGGAACATTTTTATCAAATATGATTATTTAATGTGTAGTTACCAAATTGCGTTATTTTACATTACATTACATTATTGGGAAATTGTATTACATTTTTAATCCATCTTAAAACAGACAGTGAATTTATGTTGATATATGTTTATAGGCATTGTTTGAAGATTTCTAAAAGTGACTTTAGATTTCTAAAACGTTTAAGTATCAGTCAAGATATCGCAAATGAAAAAACTAAAGTGGCTTTCCATAAATAGTCTTCATCATTCCAAGACTTACTACCTCTACTGTCAAAAATCCAGTGGCCACCTTCTTCAGATGAAATGACTGGCCTAATTTTTTAAGACATAGAAACCCAGAACAACAGTAGACACTTTCAGTTCTAATATTTTTTCAGTAAACTAATATATGTTTCAGTGAGGTATAAGCACATTTACCATTTATTCAAATATTTCACCTCTTCCTTTGAGTTAAACACTAAAGCTTTTCATAGATGCAGTTTTTTATACTGTTTGGAATTAGTATTCATGATCCAAATAAAACTCTTTTAACTGTACATCAGATGTTTTTCCTTAGAGTTTTGAGTTGTTTCTCAGTACTTTTAACAGCCAGCTGTTCAGTTTTGTTAAGCCCAGTTAACATGTATCTTATAATTAGTGTGTCAGATATTCAAGCTCAACACATACCATAACTATATGACACTAATTAATATGGTGCTGTGATGTGGCTATTAAACAAATTTGAAATAAATACCCTCCAAAGCAGACTACACCGTTCCCAAAACAAATGTCTTTTGTCATACATAAAAGACTTTTCTCATACCATAGGGAATTTAATTTCTTACTGTTTCATAATGACCTAGAGGTTCCCTCAAAACACAGACAGAAAATCTTTCTACAAATTCATGATAACATTTACTGTATAATTTTCTAATAGATTTTCTGCTTTTATTTCCTTATAGCTACAGTATACTGTATATCAATGCAGCAGAAATCCACATTAAAATTAAAGATAATAGCATGCAACAGTTGGCAAAGTAAATTATTTAGAAAATCAACATTTGCTATGTTATTTGATAGAATAAAGGCATTATTTTTAATGATGTATATATGACAAAAAAATTCAGATAGCAGCATACATTTTGACCCATTTATTCTGTACTATATTTTTTAACAATGTGCTTTGAGTGCACTGTAGGCGGTACATTTTGAAATAGACTAAATAGATATTGTTTTGTGTGACCTCAAGCTCTCATCAGTTCCCTTCTGTGTACCTTCATGATTACATTAAAAACCTGGCACAAGCTGGAGGACTAGGAAAATCACATTTGTACCATCAGTTAAAATGAATCATAATGAAATGAGCTTGTGTAAAAAGTCTGCATTGAAAAATGGCAAGATAAAATGAGAACAAAATAGAAAACAAAAAAAGTGTTAGAAAATATTTTTCTTCTGGAAATGGACAATTGTTGTGTTACAGGGTAATATCCATTTGGCCAATGGATAATACAGGCATGAGTAAAAATATTTGTCAAGTAAATTAATTAAATTAGAAAAATCTCATCTTTGACTGTTTTACTTCAGTGTCTAAATGTAAATTGTGCTCTTTTTGTAGACTAGTACTCTTTTTATTACATTTTGCCATTTGTTATGGCAATAAAGAGCATCCTGGCAGCACACAAGTGGATAGTTAGATGGTGGACTACCAGACTGTCCATCCTTAGATTTTATTTGGAAAATCAAACATTTTTTTCATTATGACTTGGGTTTGTGTATTATTTGAAAAAAAAATCAATGATATTTGATAGTCAGCTGTCCTCCACTACTTTTCACAACAGAATTGTGGTACACTCCATGGGGTGGCTATGAAAGTAAAGAAAAGGAGTTAGGCTATTATAGCTGTAGGAAGTGAGATGCTATAGGATTTGCCCCAAATTCCTGCAAATCATCTACTTTTGAATATTATAAATACCAATTAAAATAGATAGATGGAACTTTGTGTTCTTTATGTGTATGTAGTTTTTTTTTACAAATGCAATTTAAATAAATACATATATAAGTAGTTAAACAAGTAAGTAAGTAAATAAATAAACACATATACATGCATACTTTGGTCTGAACACACACCCGAATGACTATAAAGCAAAACAAATTGAAAAGAAAGCAAAGTTCTGACTTGGCTGTCACAGTCACGATGAGGCATTTTGCAGTCATGTTGCTGTTGGTATAAATGAGCCCCAGTAATGTTTCTTGACACACGTCTGCTGAATAATTTGTTGGCTGAAAGTACTCAGTGTTAGTGTGCCAGAGAGGATGTACAGAATTGTTCATAATGGCACTCAGTTTTGTTTTAATTATTTCCTTAGTTACTACATCCAGGGGGTCCAGAGTGCATGCTGTAACTGAACTTGTCCTTTTAATTAGCTTGTTGATTCTTTGGGTCTCTCTTGAAGTGATGTTACCAGTCCAGCACATCACAGTGTAGAAAATCTCACTGGCCAACACAAAGATATAGAAGAAGTGAAGGGTGTCACTTCCCACATTAAAGAAACACAGTCTCCTAAGGAATAAGTGGTTGCTCTGCCCTTTCTTGTGTAGTTCCTCTGTGTTCCAAGACTAATCCAACCTGTTATTAATGCAGACCCCAAGTACTTCTAGGAGTGGACCACCACTACATCCACTCCTTGAATAGTGACTGGACATAGTAACTGTTTGGTGCGGAAAAAGTCAATATCCATTTCCTGGGTTTTGCTGATGTTAAGATGCAGACAATTCTCTTTACACCAAGAAACGGAATACAAAGTGAAGAGAAAAGGAGACAGGACTGTTTCTTGTGGTTCTCCAGTGTTACATCCGTATCAGGAACACAGTCCTTCAGTCTCCTAAAATGTGGTCTGCCCAACAGATAGCCCATTATCCAGGACACCATAAGCTCATCCACCTGTATATCTCTGAGTTTGCCCTTTAACAGGGATGGCTGGATGGTACTGAAGGTGCAGGAAAAATAAAAAAAAGATGTGTTGCCAGCTTACCAGATGAGAATAAGCCTTCTGGAGCAGATACAATAGATAACTGCGTCCTCCCCTCCAATCTTTGTCCAACAGGCAAACTATACTGAGTCCAAGTGGTTGTCAACAAGAGGACTCATATGGTCCATCACCTATCTTTCAAAGGTCTTCATGACGTGAGATGTGTCATTTGTCTGTTGTCATTAGGTGAAGAGGCATCTGTCTGCCTTCTTTGGAACAGGAATAATACAGAATGTTTTCCACAACAGCAGCATTTTCTGATGCCTTAGGGACAGACTGAACAGATGACAGAGGACACCGCAAAGTTGGTCAGCACAGGCCTTAAGAACTCGAGTGCTGACTCGACATCTGGTTACTGCTGCTTTTCCAGTGTGTAACTTCCTCAGTTGTCTCCTTACTTGGTCTTGAGTTATGGACAGTCTATGCTGATGGTCAGAGATGAAGTTGTCACTGGCCAACTGGCCATTCGGGTTGATGTGGTAGGAGTTGTTGATGTAGTGGGGATGGTGTGAGGAGACTGGTCATTGGAAGAAGGTGGCAGTGGGAGGGAAAATCTATTAAAAAATTGGTTTAGGGTATTAGCTTTGTCCACATCCCCTTCTAACACTTGAATCCTGGATTTCTTGAGTCTCGTAATCATACCCATTCCATTTTAAACCTGATTCATGTGAATCTGAGTGAGTTTGTTTTCGATTTTACCTTTGTAAGCATCCTTTCCTTCACTCAGCTTTTTCTTTAGCCCACACTGTACGTCCTCCAGATGATGTCATTTATCACCCTGGACAAACAACATGGACGAATCCTGTAAGCCACAATTTCAATGCCTGAATTGCAAACTGTAGTTTTAACTATAATATGCTCTATTTTACACTATTCCTCATTTGCATAGATGACAAGTTCTCTCCTGTAGCCCCTCGGATAAATGGATTTTAAATTTATTGACAAACTGTAATGCATGCAAACCCAGCTTGTCTTTACTTCACTTTTAACGGGCTGCACCTATAAACCATAATTCTTAAAGCCAGAATATAAAATTTCTCATTGGAAGACTGGCATTATCAGGATGAATGAAAATTTGAATTCAACTCTATTAACATAATTTTACTTAAAATTACACTGAGATAGCAAAAGTAGCAGATACAGCGCTGTTTGTAGCATTAAACTTTGGATTCATTTATGTAAGCAAAGTGAAAACATTTATAACAGCATGTAGCTGGGTGATAAATGCCTGGTTTTTATATGATACATAAACTAAAATGTGCATCTTGAATTTCTAAAAATCTGTCTTATACTGTATGCCTGTGCAGTTACTGTACATTATATATCTTATGAAATATTCACTTACTACATTTTGAACAACTTCATATTGGCATTACTTGAGATCTTCAAATGATAGTCAAGTAATGCCAATATGGTCGGCCGTCAGCTCAACCGGACCAGGATGCCCGGAGAATGAAAGGATGGGGGAAGGCAGCTACTTTTGCACACTGCCTCCCCCAAGATGCTAGATGGTAGCTCCCCTGGAGTACAGCGCTGCCCAGGATTCCCACAGGATTCGCTATCTCAGCCCTGTTGGGTGCCATGGGCGCCACCAGGGGGTGCTATGGAAGGACTGGGGGAGTCGTGCTTCCCTTATAACCCGGAAGTACTGTTGAGTCACGAGGAAGAAACCTCCGAAGTACTTCCGGGCTGATTAAAAGAACTTGAATTCTCCAGCTGACCCGTGAGAGGAAGAACAGAAGCACTTTCAGGTCAAGAACTATATAAAGGACTGCTGAAGACCCAGCAAGTGAGCCAGAGTCAGGTGAAGGGTGACAAAGCTTGCTGGGAGGTGTGGAGGAAAAGATAAAGAGAGTGAGAGAGAGAAAATTGGAATCATTGTGTTTTTTGTATGTAGTATTGTGGCTGTGGTGTTTTGGGTACTATTAATAAGAAGAAAAGCGATTAAAACTCTTCTTATTGCTTTTACTTTGTGTCCTGAGCTTCTGTCTGTTGGGGTTAAAGGGGCAACAGCAACCCCTAGTGTCTTACAATATATATATATATATATATATATATTTTATATTATATTATATATTTTTATATATATATATATATATATATATATATATAATAAATCTCTAGTAGCCTTGTTTTTCAATTGCTATAGAACTGCACAACAAAAAATAAGAAACATTTAGGCAGGAAATGCTGCTTAAACAAAAACAAATGATTAAGGCCATAGTTAAAAGTCTTTATGCCTTAAACATGGCCTCATCTGCCAGATTCCCAAAATAGGCCCACAAAATGTTGTACCACCAGGTCAAGGTCCCTTACTAATTTAAACCCAGTGCTGTGAAGCTAGGACATGATCTTGGATTATAGTTTCTGCTAACATCAGTCACACAACATTATTTTGGATAGTAATAGACCTATTATTTAAAGCAAATGCTTAAGTATACCATACTATTGATAAATGTGTGGTCAAATATCATGTAATAGCTGTATGATAGGGTACTCAACTTTTTTACTACGTATTCCATTCCAGAAATTGAAATGAAAAATCACATCATTTTTTGATATTAAGTTGTTAAAAACTGAACTCTTACTAGGTACAACTAAAGGAAAATTGATAAGGGATTGTTGATAGTTTATTGTGTGAGTTTGTGTGTTTTTGTTTTATTTTCGTAGACTGTGAGAAAGAAACTGTTTTGCTTCAAGCCTGCAAATAGAAAGTCTTAGTTTAGACATTTTAAAGGTGATTTAGCCTTTCTATTTAATGTAGATTTTCTGGATTAAGCTTTCATATTTCTACCTTTGGAGAATGTCCACACTTACTGTTAAACTTTTTTACGAAGTAGATATCCTTATAAAATAAAATATAGAAAACTGAAAGTAAATTCTATTACTCTTTAGCTGTAACAAAAAAAAATGTTGGCTAAATAATTATATATATTGCAATTTGCATAAAGAGTATAAGTGTTATTAATCTGAAGAACATTTATAATGCATTCTATAGTTAGATTCCTGCTAGGACTAAACAATGAACTATGCAGGTGTCACACTCTGGTAAAGCATTTTCATTAACAGGGATGGAAGCACATGCTGGTGTACAACCAGATGCATTCTGCTGTACAGATTAAGGCAATCCCCATATAGTGCCTTTTATGGTGACACAAAACAACTTCATTCTTGCATATTTTGTTAACTATTATTTTAGTGGGTTTTGCCAAAAGGGAGCAGAATCAGTTACTGATGATGGTATAGCAAAAATCTGCTGATACAACATGCCCTACTACAAATCAAATATGTCCCTTTTGCTTGAGATGAAATTGCTTTTAGGGCAGGTACACAGAAAAAGAAAAGGTTATCATTACAAAGCCTAAAACAGATATGTTTCATTCTTTTTTAAAATTTTATTCTTTTTTCAGACCAAAGTGTGTGTGTATTTATTTATTTATTTATTTATTTATTTATTTAAAGAGCTTCTGTAAAAAGCCAAATTTCCCCCTGGGGGTTTCTTGGCATTGCAAAGGAGAAAAGGGAAAACAAAGTTTGCAGTGGTGCTCCATCTTGTTCCAGCAGGTTGTTACATGCCTTGACAGAGCCTGTCTATCTATCTATCTATCTATCTATCTATCTATCTATCTATCTATCTATCTATCTATCTATCTATCTCATCCAGTGTCCTCTTTAAGTTTATCAATGTTTCTGATTCAACTACATGACTCTATAGATTGTTTCAGAGTTTCATAACCCTTTGCATAAAGAAGTGCTTCCTGGCTTTAGCCTTAATTGCATTTCCCCTTATTTTCCACTGATGTCCTCAGGTATGCGATTCACCTTTAACTGAAAACATGTTGCTGGATCTACTTTATCAGTGACTTTGAGGATTTTAAAAGCCTGGATTAGATCCCCACGCAATCTCCTCTACTTAAAATTAAACAGGTTTAATTCTAGAAGTCTGTCAGAGTAGGACATTCCCTTAAGTCCTGTGGTGCAGTTGGTTGCTCTCCTCTGCACAGCTTCAAATACTGCTGTCTTTCTTGTAGTGTGGTGACAAGAACTGCACACAATCCAGATGCAGTCTTACTAGTGCATTATATACTTTGAGCATAAAGTCTCTTGACATAAATTCAACAGGTTTATTATAATAGCCTACCATTTTATTTGCTTCTGTAAATTGCTTAGTTGATGAAAATGTTTCTGTCAACATAAACCCCTAAATCCTTTTCAGAGGTTGGTTCTTGTATGACAGTGTCTTTCATCTTGTATTTATAGTTGATGTTCCTTTTGCTTATGTATAGCACTTTGCGCCTTTCTAAATTAAATAGCATTTTCCTAGCATTTGCCCAGTTCTGAAATATGTCCAGGTCTTTTTGAATATTTTGCTGCCACCTAGGTGTCTGCCATCCCTCCCGTTTTAGTGGCATCTGCAAATTTCACAAGCTTACTAACTATAGCAGACTCAGTGTCATAAATATACATCAGAAACATTATGGTTCAAGGACAGATTCCTGGGGATTCCACTGCTAATGTCACTCCATGTGAAGCATACTCTTCTTACCTGTACTGTTTGCCTCCTGCCAGTTAACCAACTAGATACAGTTTTGTAGGTTACCTCTGATACCAACAGCTTTTTGTTTTGGAATTAATCTTTGGTGTGGGACTGCATCAAATACTTTTTGAAAGTCTAGGTAAATTATGTTGTATGCTTTGATTTTAACAACTATTCTGGTTCCTTCTTCAGAAAAATCTAAAAGATTGGTTTGGCAGAACCATCCTCTCATAAACCCCTGCTGGCTGCTATTTAATATTTTATTTTCATTTGGGTAATTTTCTAATTTAATTCTACTAGAGTAAAGTAACTACAATATCACCAGTTATTTTAGTCATCATTTTCTCCATTACTCTAGATAGCTCTAGAACAATGAGTACTCCATTAATTCCAACATAAACAGTTTAACCAAGGGGCTCTGTAAATGTCAGTCATTTAGGCATCACCAAAATTACTCAAATTAGCTAGAGTGTACAACCTTTCATCCATGTCAGCAAACACTGTATCCCAAAATACAATCATCATTGAATATTACTGTAGCACCAAAGAAACTGAGTACTACCTCTCATTGCATGTTTACTTGGGACTAACAATATTTAACCAAAAGTTACTTTTCCAGGTAATGCTGTGGGTATCTTGACGTTTGCAGTCATCCCTAGGATAACTGAGTACATTTTCAAGGCCTGGACTTAAACATGAATGTTTTATCTAACATTGACCTGTAATCATTAAAACCATGAGTGTGGAGTCCTCAGCCATAGTAGTCATTTTAAAATTTTGTCCTTGGATGGAAATATGCAAAAACAATTAATCATATTTCTTTATTTATTAATAAATACTGCCCACTAATAGATCTAACATCCTGGTTTAAAATCTGATACCCAAGTTTTATTTTTGTGGAGTCAGCTCATTCTCCCATTGCCTGTGTAGGTTTTGCTCCAGGTATTCCAGGTTTCCTCACACTTTTTCAAAGATATGCAACTTTGAATTGGCCCTTTGTGAGGATTTATGCACGAGTGTGCCATGCATTGATCTTGTACTACATCCAGAGTTTGTACCCTGCCTTTGCCCAAGGCTGTCAAGGTAGGCTATAATACCCAGCAACACTGAGTTGGATTAAGTGGGGTTCAGATTGTATACATACTGTAGTTGTAGACTTTATGTACTATGCAGTAGCTGAATGCTGCATATATAGCATTCAGTGGATAATGTTTCATATAATTTCATTACATGGGCATCACACTATTAGGGACATTAGAGTAAAGAGACAGTATTTTGCTAATTGCAGTACATGAAGAAGATTTTAAGTCTTGCCTACAATACAATACTTGAAGAATGCAATAATATATGTTATACTGTACAGACCACACTACATTTGAATGATTTCCTCTGTGACAACAGTTGAGTGCTAAGAATAATTGGCCTGCTGAATGCACTTTATGTGTAATGGTAAGAGCATTAGGACCTTGCTGTTGTCTCTCTGCCTCTTAACAATAGGTTCAATGAAAGCCTTTAAGTCAATGGTGTGTCAACAGAGAATTGCACTTTTACAGTCTCACTATCTCTTATGCAAACTAAATTTCAGGGTAGAACACTGCTGAAGCTAAACAAGAGCAGGTGGTCAAGCTTGGTAATCAGTGAAAGTGCAGACTGAACCATATGGATTAGGTCCTCTTTTGAAACTTTAGCTGCTAGATAAAATAATTATTTTACATTTATTTAAAATATAAATTATTTTATTTATGATTATTGAAAAAATGAGTTGATGCCACACACAAGATGGAAAAGTTAATATTTATTCTAGCATGTTCTGTTCTCTTGAGGGTATTTACAGATCATAAAGAATTAATAACAGTTGACATTAAAATAACCTTATAATGACAGTGACTAAGCTAATCTGCTACGCTTTAAAACACAACACTTAAATCCATGAAGAAAAACAGACAGGCATATAGTAATCTCAACTTTAGTAAAAAATATTCATGTTTATTACATTTTGAAGATTCTTGAGCTGCAGTACAGTTTTTATGGTATGGTCTGAAACCAGATTTGAATAATTTATAATAATTATTATTTATTTCTTATTCTAATTTAGCACTGCTTCCTATAGTGTGAGCTGATGTCATGAACGAAGCAGAGTGTTGTCAGAACAAATCAGTGGGTTGCATCTAGGCTTAACATACATTTAGCTCATAAAAATGATTTAATTTCTCAAGAGTGGGTGGCTTTAATTAAATTATGTGTTTTCGCTTGTTAAGCAGTGCTATACAAATTTATTTTGTATCGAAAATCCTGACACCAGTAAAGATCATTTTTTCTACATCAATGTGTTGGCATAAAGACAGATTTTATTTTGTGACCTGAAATGTTAATGTTGGCCAATATGAGAATTATTTACTTTCCTATTATGTATATGTTTTTTTGTTTGTTTGTTGACTGAATTCAGTAATTAGTTGTTTTCACTAAGAATGTTTGACGGATTTATTTAAAATAAAGAAACCGACAGAATCCAAATGTATTTATTTTTAAAAATATAGAATTTTAAGATACATTTTTAATTTTAATTACTTATGTTTAAACCACAGAAGTATTCTAGCTAATCCAAACAATCTTTTTTATTTGTAAAATGGTACATTATAATAAATTAAAATTCTGTTTTTATTTAATACTATTGATGTGTGCAGCTAGCATTAAATGCAGTTCTACTTAAGATGTTTGCTGCGTAAAGGAAGTGGATAACTCTTGTGAGGAAATCATTTGATAAGTGCCATGGGAGCTGAATCGTCCCCAGAGCAGATGGCACATCTGTTTTATGTCTCCTGCAACATGAGCACCTTTAACAACGCCGAGCTTCTTGACACACAGTGCAAGCTTGTTGTCACTGTTTCTGGTAATAGTCCTCTTCCTTATTAACAGTAGTAAAGGTCTGAACCTATGACCTTTAGGCAAAGAGGATACAATGTGGAGCAATTTAATATCGTGATGCCTGATACGATAAAAGTGTGTTGGAACTTTAAAATTAATAGACTTGTACATTTTTCCTTGAGGAATTTATAACTACACATTTATTCAAAATATAACTCCAAAACTCTTTAAATTCCTCTTATTACTTGCATGCTAGTAGCATGCATTACATGAAAAATTAATTTAAAAGGTGGTTGTAGAATACTGAAAAATACTGATTACTCAGTACTTAGAAATTTGTAAGAAAGAAAGTGTTTTAAATTGAAATTTATTAATCAATAATCAACAAATCATTTACATTATCCTAAGTAAAACAAACAAAGAAAAACACAGTTCACCCCAAAAAGAAACCGATATCTAATTCATATTTCAAACAAAAAAAACAACTCATTATCCTCTCTACAAATTGCCTCATGAACACACCATCTTTCCACAAAAGAATTAACATTTGTGGTCATTTTGTGAAATTTATATTCTAATCATGTCACATTGCCTATATGACTTGACTTTCTCTTTTCCTAACATATAAATATCCAGCTTGGCCTGTCCAATGAGGAAATTCCCAATTCGACATTCTTCCTTATTATTCTTATTGCTAGTAACATCATAAATAAATATACAGTACACCCATTAAAAGGCAAGTTAAGAAAACTTAAAACAGAGTTAAAAACATTTAAAAAAGGTCTAATTCTACTACAGAAAGCAATGGAAGACGGTCTCTCCACAGAAAGGACATTTTTCTGTAACTGAAGGATCAATCAGTGAGACATAAGAATTAACAGCAATCATGCCATGCAGCATACGCAGGGGCAAATTGCCAGTTCTTTTGTTCAATGGTGGACTATATAAGTTCCACCAAGCTGGCCCTAGAGTATCTACCCTCCCAAATGTGCTCCTCCAGGATGTCACTGGTGTTGTGCTCAGTAGTTCTTTGTGATGTGCCCACACACATTTTAGAGCTCTTTAGACATAGCCCCCCTGTCTAAGGAAGTCATTCTATACTGTAGTTGACGTACATACTTGAGTTCAGTATCCTCAGGTTCCAAACCAGCCGGCAACACTGTCACATCAGGAAAGCCTTCATTGGGCACAGGTTCATCTCTGCCAGACAGGAAGTTTTCAATAATAGATTTTACTTCAGCTGGAAGGTTGGCATGGATCTTTTACAGCAGTTGATTAGCCTGCCTCAGTGAACCTTCACCATCTTCTCAGATTTTTCCTTATCTATTAGATAGCGTACCTGGATTATTGCAGAGTTGTTTAGTGATGATTGTACTTTAACAGACTGTGCAACTTTCATGTCCAGGACCGGGAACTCTAAAACCAAAAAAATTACTGGCAGAGCTACTGTCTTAAGGACATTACCACTCGCTGAGTTAAAGTGCTCTAGAAAGGCAAAAGACCAGCATTTGACAGCTGTCTATTGTCCAGTAAAAAAAACTACTTTGTCAATATGTAGATTTCCCACTTATCGTAACAAGACACAGCCAAGAGGCCTACAGGACAGGTCTGTCAGATAATATAACAATTTTTTGCAAAGCAACTGGAAAGCATTTCTTTGGGAGCAGATATCAACAAGTACTTGTCCTCTATCATAAACAGATAAATGGAGCACACACTGCCTCAACCAATGCCTTTCATTGCAAAAAAATTCAGCAGCTCTCTCTGAATACTAAAAGAAAGTTCGAGAGGAGGTTCAACACACATCAACTTAAGAAAGAAAGAAAATAATCATGTTTCTGAAACTACTAAGCAAGGCTGGTGCCAATGTTGCACATGTATCAGGGAAGACTATAAATTGATCTGGTTTCAAATATCTCAACTAGATAGCAAAACTGACAGACAAGAGCAAAGCAATGCTTTTTGGAGTTTTTAGACGTCTTATCCAATTATATCTTTGAACTTACTAATGCGGTATTATATGGCAAAATTTATAGTGAAGAAAATAGACAAATACTTTAAAGGAAATATACGTAAAGTTACAAATGGGGACTTTAGACAAGTATTAATTTTGCTAATTTCCATCATAGATTTTGAGACCTTGTGTTCTTTATTGTAGATATTATTGATCCAGACTCTGGGGTAGCTCCATATGTATTAAATTACAGATATAAGTCCAGTTCAGGGGGTTTTCTTCTTAATTTTTACATATTATTTAAAGTAGAAAAAAAATAACAACATCTAATGAGAAGTATATTTTTAAAAAACGTTATTTTGATACATCTGCAGCTTCAATGTTTGTTAATATTCGAAACAGTCCGATTGTAGTGCTTACCTCAGTAGTGCTAATAGCATAAATAGTAAGGAAGAAAATTTTTATGCTAAGGTGAGAGCTGCAGTTGACTTAGTGGCCCCTGGTAAGACAGTTAAGAAATCCTCCGGCACATTATGAAATATTGATGGCAAACATAACCAAATATAACATTGCAGTCTGCCTTGAGGCAGTCTTATTTCTCTAAAATTATAAATGATAATGCTAGTAATTCAAGAGTTTTATTTTCAACTATTGATCGTCTTTTAAACCCAGCTCACTAAAAAGAATGCCACCTAAAAACTTTAGTAAAACTTGTGAATCTTTTTCAATATTTTGTAAACACAAGACAAATGATATTAGAAATAATATAGTATATCCCCTCAAAGTTAATCAAATTGATTTCCTGCTTGCCCTTTTAGGCAAGTTAAATTCTTTCACTGGAATAGATTGACCCGAACTACATAGAATAATTTTTCAGCTGAAACATTCCACCTGCATTCTAGACCTAGTACCAACATGCTTTTTTAAAGAAGTTTCCAATGTGCTTATTGATAGTGTACTTCACATAGTGAACTCATCGTTCAATTGGGGGTCTTCCCTGATTGTCTAAAGACCCCTGCGCAAGAAAAATAATCTCAACTCCTCTGTCTTTGATAATTTTAGACCAACTTCTAACTTTCATTTCTTAAATAAAATTATTTAAGTAGGCACTTATTAAGCAGTTTAAAGATTACTTGAATAAGCATTATTTTCTTGACAAGTTTCAGTCAGGCTTTAGAACAAACCATAGTACAGAAACTGCACTGGTTGAAGTAGTAAATGATTTCTGGGTTAATGTGGACAGAGGCTGTATATCTGTTCTTGTTTTCTTAGACTTGAGTGCAGCATTTGTCACCATAGACCACAGTATTCTTATAAATCACAATCAAAGACAATGGGTGGGCCTCTGGCAGCATCTTAAATTGGTTTCAGTCTTACTTAATAGGTAGAAAATCAGTGGTTAGCTGTAGTGATTATACCTCAGACATCCATGGTATTGTAAATGATGTACCACAAGAATCTATTCTGGGTCCGTGGCTTTTTTCAATGTACATGCTTCCATTAGGTCAGATTATCTCAAAGCACAAGGTGAGCTACCACAGCTATGCAAATAACACACAGCTTTATTTATTGATAGAGCCTTATGACTCTGATGCTCTTGGCTTTCTAATCCAAAGCTTAGCAGTATTTCCGAATGGATGAGTAGTAACTTTCTCAAACTAAATAACATAAATCTTAATGGTTGACAAACATTGATATAGTGAGGGCATTAGGTTTACCTTCAAGTTGAAGGTAAAGAATTTAGGGGTAATCTTTCACTCTGACCTAAACTTTAAATCGCTTATTATTTAGATTATGCAGACTGCATTTTTTAACTTAAGGAATATAAAAGTTGGACCTTTTACAACTTTTCATGATGCTGAAAAATTAGCTCACACTTTTGTTTTTAGTACATTAGAATACTGTAATGCACTCCAAAGAGGACTACCTAAGAAAGACATTAATAGGTTGCAATTAGTGCAGAATGCAGAAGCCAGAATCTTAACTAGAAAAAGAAAATGTGATCACATCCAACCACTTTTAATGTTGCTACGTTGGTTTCCTGTGTCATTCAGACTTTAAAATACTACTAATAGTCTGTAAAGCATTAAATAATCTTGCTCCATCATATGCTTTGGAATGTCCTATCCCCCTACACTCCAAGTCGTAAACTTAGATCCTTGATTGGAGGTCTGCTTCTATTTCCAAGAGCAAACTTAAAAGAAGTGGTGAGGTGGCCTTTTGCCTTTTTGCACCTAAACCTATAGAAATTTGCCAAGCTAATACTATGGAACATTTTAAAAAACTGATAAAAACCCACTATGTTAATATGTCTTTTTTGTAGCAACATTGCAGGTATATTCCTATCTGTAGAAATCCCCACTATTCTTTTTTGCCTTTTCAGGTTCTTCTGTGGTGGCAATTTTGCTCCATCACCACGTGATCAAGGCACCATGCAGCTCCTGAGATGTTGGAATGAAGGTTGGCGTCTCATCTGTCCTCGAGATGAACTTCATTAAATCCTATCATGTGAAGCATGAAATCTAAGAAGTTTGATTTAGGAACGTTTATGTTAGGTAGACTGCCCAGTGGGGACTGGGTGGTGTTTTGGCCTTGGAACCCCTGCAGAATTTACTTTTTTTCTCCAGCCTAACTGAAGTTTTTTTTTTTTTTTTTCTGTCCTCCCAGCCATCTGACCTTACCTTGTTTTGTTGTTACTTATTCTTTAATATTATTGCCTTATCATAATTGATTTTCTGTTCTTGTAACTTTCTCTTTGTTTTCTTGAAAGCACATTGAGCCAAATCGTTGTATGAAAATGTGCTATATAAACAAGTGTCGTTGCTGTTTTTGTTGAAACAGTCCATCTCGTTGAACCCCTCAAGTTAGATTAATGAGTCCAATAAAAGAATGGATGGATGGCATCTAAAATTGGTGATCCAACAGAAATGATTAGATGCATTTGTTACTAATTGCATATGTCAGCTGAAAGGATAGTGAAAGCTTACAATGTGTCACCAGTGGGTTAAAAAAAAGTCAAGCTGGGCAAATCAAATTGTGCTTCTCTCCTTAGTGAGCTATGCAAGCTGAGTGAAGGCTGCCCTTTTAAGATAGATTTTTCAGGGAGTAGAAATGTTTCCCTTGGGAGCTACAGAGCATGATATACAACTGGTCTAATCTTTAAGCAGTTTGTGCATTTCAGCATTCATTGCTTTTGTTGACAAAGAGAATTATTTATTAAATACAATGGACAGTATTTTAAGCTAATTCTGTGTTACACCTGGTAAAATTGGCAGTTTTACTTTGTCAGCAAATACTAGGGTAACAGACTCAAATGTCAACAATCCCCTGAGCATTCAGTTACTCAGATGCTATGAGTCTCAGTTATCAGAATTACATGATAAGCAAATTCATAGACATTCTAATGAAGAATTATAATTTTATTTAATATGTATTATATTACTGTTATAGCTGTGCCCAGTGCCCTTTCCACAGTTTCCACATAAAATATAATTAATAAGAAAAGGGGATAGTCTCCAGTTGCCCCACAGCCCTGCTTTGGAAAATGGATGGACATATGGATTCCAGTCCTTGAAGCATTCAGGACTTTACCACTGTCATGTGTTGTTCAGTACATTCTGCAAAGACACAATATTTTCCATCATGAAAGAGGTTTCTGTATTACTTACATGTGCACCATAATTTTTGTTTGGTCTTATTTATAATGGAAAAAATAAATAATATTGAGCAGCTCTTTCTACCATCTCTTAAAGCAGTTATTATCCTTTTGCAACGCAAACAGAAAAAGTAGAAAGGAAATGTTCTTGTATCTGAGTAGTTTAAAAACTCTAACTCGATATTTCAATAATTCCTTAATTAAATTCCAAATCATTGAAAATCATTATTCTGAAAAAATAATAAAATTTAGAACAACTGATATTTGCAAGGCTCTCAGAGCTATACTGTATATGCGACAGTTTCATAAAATAGGACACACTTATCAAAGTTAAATTTGCATTCTTATATTTAATTTGTCATTAATTTAGAACTTTTTAATTAAATAGAGTTTTGAAAGTAATAACAATCAAAGGCACAGATGTAAAATATGGATTCTTATGCTGCCAAAACTGCTTTCAAAGTTTCAGATGCAGAACCATATTTAATGAAAGCAGTCAACTGAACTGAGAATGTCGGTATAATATCCTGTCATCTCAATATGCTGAAAGCATAATAAGAGGTATAGTGCTTCAGATCTGGCCTTTAATAATTCCCCTCAGTTTTTACTTCATTGCTTCCTTTAAGTTTTAATGGCTGTGCTTTCCATTTTTTTAAAAATGAAAGCTGTTTATAGGTTTGTCACATCCTCTTTCACTTAAATTTGAAGTTGCTATTAAACAAATTAGGTTCTTAATTAGATCTAATTGTGCAAAATGTTTTTCAAAAAGTGTTAAACATATTGAATGCCCTTGGGAAAATATTTTTATAATATTGTCCTTAAAAGTAGAATGGTGGTTGAACCCAGGTTTGAATGTTGCTTTCTGTGTCATCTGTATACATTTTGCATATTCATCTGGTACTTCTTACTGCATTTCAGCTCCCACACTCCATAGACATGTTTTTTGTTGAAATTATGCCTCTAAATTGGCCTGATTGGTATATGTTTGTTTCTTGTAATGAACTGACATTATGTACACAGCTTAATTTGTGCCTTATACCTGTGAGCCACTTGTTTTTGCTTTAATTTCACCTCATAGACAGATTGTCAAAAATTCTCTTAATGGCTCTGTCAATGATTGCAATTTTTTTTGGTCTTGATACTGCATAACATGCCTTCACATATTAAACTACCAGCACCAGTAGTATGATGGTCTTTTCTGTAATGCAAGAGTTAACTTTTTTTCAAACATAAATAGATTCATGTTCACTAAAAAGTTCCACTTTTCACTTTTAGAGAAATTTTGACAAATATGAGGTGAGCACTCATGTTCTTATTATGAGGACCAACTCTATAATTTTTGCTGTCCAAGGTGCAGCTGTAAATGGTGTCCAGAAGCCAATCATATGACCTTTCCTATGCGATAAGAGTTTCGTAAATATAGGAGTGCTGCTTTACCCTTTGATACAGTATTACCTGTAGAACATTGTGTTTGTAATCTGTTAGTTTAAATGGTCATGAATTGATTTATATATTCATATTCATGTATGCATTTTATATGGACTATGAGTATATGCCAGTATTTGTTTTAATGAATTTTACAATTCTTAGTAAATGATGCCAAAGAAAACTATCAATTTACTAAAAACATTAAGTAAATACACAAATCAGACTCACCATTAAAACCACCTGCCTAATATTGTGTAGGCCCCACTTGTGCTTCCAGAACAGCTCTGACCAATTGAGGCATGGACTCCACAAGACCTCTAAAGGTGTCCTATGGTATCTGCCATCAAGACATTAGCAGCAGATTCTTTAAATGATGTAAGCTGTAAGATGGGGTCATCATGGATCTGACTTGTTTTTCTAACACATCCCACAGATCTGGGAAATTTGGATCCAGTTCTGACACTCATGTTCCCACTATAGGTGCTTTTGTCAAGGGACAGGGGTCAGCATTGGCACTCTGACCAGTCGTCAGTGGTTATGCAGCCCCATACGCACTGTGTATTAGTGAGCAGTTGTTTTTTGCTTTCCTGTCTGCCATGGTTCACATGTTTTCCAAGTGTCATTCTAATGGTAATGTCATTAACACTGAGCCTACCCATGGTGAGAGATGTTCTGACCTAAATTAATTTATGACATAATATTTTATACCTTCCTCTTTGTCCTAAAAAAAATCTCCATTTAGACAGTATGTTTCTCAAAACCTTTTCATCTGCCCTGTTAGGCTCCAGAGTTATTCAGGGTTGACCAAGTCAACCAAATGAATTAACTAATAACTAAAATATGTAATCAGTGGATATTAATTATGCCTGGGTTTAGTTTACTTCTTCATGTGTGATTGATTACTTTGTATTCAAAGCAAAAGTGAAATACTGCACTTTGTTACTTTTTCTGTTTCATATACTGACAGCTATAATCCCCAAAAAATTCTATATTGTAGTAAGTCAGATCAGACAGAGGCAAATAACTTTTCACAGCACTAAAGGTTAAATGAACATATCATTTATTATTTAATTTTCATTTCAGTTGAAGGAATGGATGTTTTATGTTATTTTAATGTAATAATGTATAATTTAAGTAAAATGATTATTCTTAGTTACAGTCTTTCAGTAGATAAGTAGATCTATAAGTAGATAAGATCTTCCAATTAGACTATTTTTTATAATAATTTAACACATTTTCATTGTATTATGAATTTTATAACTTTAAGTGCTAGTTAAAGTTAGCTTTTAGGATTAGTGTCTAATGCATTTGTATGAAGCTGGTCTCAGAAGCTTCAGACATTACTTACAGTATTATGTAGCACTTAACACAAGTAAAATGCATGTTTTAACAGTCAGTGATTTGTGCCACTTTGAATTTTTTGTCTATTGACAAGCAATAGGATTAAAGCAAAAAAGCACTTACTAAAGGTTCCTATTGACAGATATAAATCCTTCATCTCTAGTGCTTTGGGTTAGAATGGCTGATAAAATTCCCTAATGGTTAAAAAAGCAGAACTCAGGTCAATACAAGGCAATAAAAAGGTTCTGTTCATCTCAAACAGCAGGACAGCAAAACACTAGCAGTCAAACATCTTAGAGGTATCTCCATTTAACGTTAAGCACTTTATGTGATTATGTTAAGTATACAGTACAGTGGTCAGTGTTGCTGCATCCTAGCCCCAGAGTCCTTGATTCAAATCAAGCATTATCAGTGTGAAGTTCAAGTTCTTCCAAAGTATGTGTCAGGTTTTTAAAATTTGTTTATGGTACGTTATATTCCACGTTTCAAAGACATCCAGGTTAGGTTGATTGATTCTGTATAAGTTTATTTGCTCTGTGATGGATTTGCATAGTCATGCCGTGTCAATTCATTGCATCTGAGATTGACCCTGGCTTCTTGTAATGAGGTTCAGAAAATTAATGAATGAAAGAATGAATGAAACACAAATATATACAAATAATTTAATCTAATATTTCAGAGGTCACCATTTGTCAGTTATGTGTTGAAAAGTGAAGTTGATTAGATTTTCTAATACATACATACAAAAAATCACTTACATTAATATTTTGTTAAATAATTTTTTATTTGTCTTTCAATACTCTTTCTTCTTTTTTTTACCCAATTTCCCCGATCATGAAACTCACCTGGCCTGCTAGGTTGTTTTGCTTAGGGTTTCTGGGTGATCAATCAAGTGTTCTCATTATGTCATCTGAGCTAGAAAAGAATTACAGTGTTGGGTTGAATTATCAGATAAGTCACTATGGTCACTCTTAAAGGTACTCCAGCTTAATGTTCCCTGAGAGTAAGGAGCATACATTTTATTTGGCAATAAATCCATCCATCCATTCATCTATTTTCAAATTCTTTTATTCAGCCCAAAACCTCAAAACGACAATACATATCCTGGCAGCATTAGAAACAAGGTAAAATCCAGCCCTGGATATGGTACCAAGACAGCTTTTGTGACAATCAGTTTTATAGTGTTTCCATTCACACAGTTTGAAACCCACTTCTAATGTAATATCAGAGTTGCAGCAAGACAGGAAACAGCCTTGAATAGAGTGCTAATCCATCACAGTACACATTCACTCAGACCACACTTTAGAGTTTCCAGCTAATTTACAATGAATGTGGGGTATATTTTTATAATGTAATATTACACAATTAAAAAAAAAAAGAAATAATAGTAAATCTTATAACTGTCATTAAAATATCTACCTATGTTAATATTAGGTATTGTGAAGTTTTGGAGCTCTGCCACAGTTTGTTTTTGTCTATTAGCTAGTGTTGCTGGAACAGGCTTCAGCACCCTGTGACCCTGAATTGGATTAAGTGGATTTCAGAATGTTAAATAATGTTATTTACAATGATTTAATATTGGAAACAGTACTGATAAGAGTTAAGTTTAAATACATTCAGTGCATAATCTGACATATTTCATAAAGGGTGTACGGTTGAAGAGTCATTGTTAAAACTGGTGTATTAAAAACAATTGTTTCTCATTTCTAAATAAGCCACAAGAGAGCAGAATCATTGAGTTGGAAATATCCTAGATGCTTTTTGCAGATTAAGCCCTAAAGCCATTCTCCAACTCTGTGCAGTTAGACAACTGCACAGAATGAGCACTCAATTATTATCTTCCCTGAAATGTTGTGATCATTGAGCATTAATTAACCTTTCATCTAGTTTATTAGGTTATAACTGTATTCCAGTCAGATTGTATTGGAACTCAATCACTAGGTGTAGCAAATAATCACATACCAAATTACCAGTAACCATTGGAGGCTAATTCAAAAGTGCTAGAAAATCCAGATTTAAAACAAAAACTTTATTGAATATATAGAAATGAACCTTAAATATTTCTTCATGTTTTTAATTCTGTATTTTATCTAAGCATTATTTTACATTACATACATGAGCTCTTGTAACATTCCCAACTCAAAAACATGCCAAACACTCCAAAGAATTAAACTGTGCAGCATATCTACAGAATATACAGCCTATCATCACCTGTTTACTCGCATTGATTTATAAAGACTTTTTCTTTCAACCAATGTTGAATGCTTTTTTCTAAGCTTTCCTATTTTAGTGCCTCTCTATGCCCCCTTTCCCCCCAGCACTTTATTGCCAGCCCAGCACCTTGTCACAATATATTGAAGTCTTTTACAATATGGGATGCAGAGTGGTGCAGCATTACCACAAAGACAGTGAATGTGGTAAGACATTGATATATTTGTGAGAGTTCCTTTCTGGGGATTGGTGTTCTATCCAGGATTAATATCTGTATTGCTTTCTGTTTATTGAAAAAATCTGATTCAGATAATGGATGGAAAAGCTTTACATTTGTACAAAAATTACATTTCCCAATAAAGTAAATTATTGAAAAGCTCACCAGATGTTCATGAAACCCTTGGGTGTGCTAAATAAAGGAGGCCAATTAATAATAATGAAGTGTCATGCAAACTCGTATTGTGACACACGTGAAAGAGACTGGGACATGACACACCACATTAAGAAGCTTGGCTCCTCATTTTACAACACAACCATTATAGGGTCCTTTATATCAAAAGCACTGTACAAGTTACTGTTGCTTTAATGTTTTCGTTTCAACATTTTTGTAAAATGCAAGGACTGCACCTGTTTGGAAATATCTGTATTTTGTCAGATTTACTGCATTCCAGTAATGGAGAAGGTGGACTCAAACAAAACACAAAAGGATTGATGCTAATCTATATATATATATATACATACACATATATATATATATATATAAATATATATATATAATGTGATGTCTGCCTGTATGTTCCCTATACAATGCTACACCTTTTGACTAATCTGAACCAAATCTGGCATAGTTACTCCCTAGGACCATACAGACTACTTTCAAACCCAAAATGTTGGCCCTGGGGGTCTTATTGGGTGCTACAATTTGCACACCAGTGACCCATACTGACTCAGAGCAAGTAAAACATCCAACAGACTGAAGCCAGACAAACAGGCAAAATGACCAGAGCTTAACATTATACCTGCATGCTGCAGCTGTTTACTGTAATATAAAAAGGAGTGTGTTGCATTTTTGCAGGGGGGTGTTGGGTGAGGTTTGATTGAGGGTGAAAGTGCAGTGCAGCACAAAGAAAAATCAAAGGCTTATTGATGGATTCCTGCTTTATTGTCTATTCCTTAAAATTTAAGCTCTACAAACTGTTCACCGTGAATCAAGAGGATGAATCAAACATGATAGTGTCTGTGGTTACAACCCAGCAAGAAGATACTGCAATCCTAGAATTAAATCAGAACCAGAAAGATCAAATTCTCGACTCATGAGAGCAAAGACTTTAATAGGTAGTGTGAATGACGGATGGGAAGGGTAACAATAACAACAAGGTCACCATTTAAAAATATCATAAACCCTTGCTTGCTTTCCTTAACCCATTCTCCAAATACAAGTATTGTATACCTGGGCAATTTTGGGTACTTCAGCTAGTAATAAATAAGTGACAAGTATTATTAAAAGGTTAAATGATCTTTTGACTAAAATTTTAATACATACTTTTATTCTGGGTGACAAATGCTTAGCACATGGTTAAATACTAATCAGTAATTTATTACCTAACCTTTGATATACTACAACATGGACAATCCAACCCAATGTCCCACAAGATAACTATCTTTGTGTCTTATAAAACCCGGTCAGTGAATTCAAAAAAAGAGTAGATGTTTAATGGAAGTATTTCAAATTATTAGAGAGATTATATAAACCCATCATCTGTTTTAACTTTAAAATAATTACAAATTCAGCAAATCTTATTAACAGAGTTACATCATTTTTACAACTGTGTGTTTGCTCACAGAGAATAGGGTATTTTATATATAAGTGGGAAGTAGTTAGTACGAGGCCGGTAACTCATGAAACAGTTGCTGAATGGGAATTTAACTGAATTGCATATACTTTTTTAAACATTTTCTCACATTTTCACTAAAGACACAGAAAACAGATAACTATATGCACATGAAGTATTTATTGTTGTTATGATTGATGCTAGTTTGCACATTTTTCTTGTTTTGTGCCATATCGTTTGGTTTTTTTTGTTTCTTTTCCTTTTTATTTTGAAGTTGGTGAATTAATTTCTGCCGTTGGTTTTTGCAAATTCAGCCATTTTAATGGTGCTAATAAAATTTAAGGTCTTCTTGCAATCCCATGTTTAATTTAATGGGTATCATTTTTTGGAGGTTTGTGTAGCAGTTGCTATGTGGTTGCTATGAGATGACACCTGGAGCATTAGTGGTTTCGACCTCCAGGTTATACGAGTTTGTGGAATATCACTAAATTCAAAACTAATCGTATCTGCATTATTGGCATTTATCAATCAATCAATCAACATTTATTTATATAGCACATTTTCATACAAAAAAATGTAGCTCAAAGTGCTTTACAAAATGAAGAATAGAAAAATAGAAGACACAATAAAAAATAAACATAAGTCAACATTAATTAACATAGAATAAATAAGGTCCGATGGTCAGGGTGGACAGAAAAAACAAAAAAAAAAACTCCAAGAGCTGGAGAAAAAAGAAATAAAATCTGTAGGGATTCCAGACCAAGAGACCGCCCAGTCCCCTCTGGGAAATCTACCTAACATAAATCAAACAGTCCTCTTTGTATTTAGGGTTTTCATGGAAGGACCTGATGATGATGGTCACGTAGACTTCTGGCTTTCAGTCCATCAATGTTGGTGCATCATAATGCTTTGAGTAGGTGGTGGTGGCGCAGGCCACCAACTTACTTTTGAATTTTGACTACAACTTTAGGTTTTTGTTTTTATATTCACTCCAGAATTCTGAATTCAAGGCAATGACTTCTGGCTTGGTTACGACAACCATTTATCTTCTGACCTTTTCCCCTTGGGGCTTGAGGTATACCCTTTCCACTCTGTAGCACAACAATTGTCAGGAGTCTAAATATTTCTGTATTTTTATGGGGAGTAAATTAAAAAGAGCACAAGAAGGTGATGTAATGATTTGTCTGTGTCTGGCAAGGTACAGTAGTCGCTGAGGCAGAAACAGTCCCAAGAGTTGTGCTGATGTTATTTTAATGAAACTCACTGTGAATAAATGTTGACCTAGAACTTACAAGTAAAGGCAAACATGTAGACATGTTTAAACCAGTTTAAATCAACTTGCCTCTAAAAGCTTTATAATCACTCCCAACTCCTCAAAAAGGTGTTTTCAGTTTTAGACAAGAAAGACTTGGCTTCCACAGTGCTAAACCTTAGGTTGATTAAAATGTGGTTGTAAACACAAGAGTATTCTTATATATACAGTCTTACATATACAGCATATTAAGGACTGCTTTAATAAAGGAGCAGTCCTTAATAATAATATTTTTGTCAGGAAAACTCTATCATTTCTAAAGTACCCAAGTTTTTCTGAGGTCAATTACTTCTGGGTTTCACCTCACTATCATGTTTGCTGTTACAGAGAAAATTATCTTACAAAGTGGAGGCTAAGTGCTTAAATCTGCTGTCATGGTGACATTTCAATTAGCAGGTGAAGCAAAATAGATACTGGGCCAGTGAAACACTTATTAGACCTATCATCTGTGCATACTAAGTAATTCTTTGTACATTTTATGAACTTGTATATATGGAATTGACTTTTATATTACAATTTTAATTGCTTAAATATTTTCGGTGTTTTTTACAGGTACATTGTTATTTCACAGTTCAAAGAAAATGTAAATATCCCATTAGTAAGATTACATTTAAAAAGAAAGAGGAGTTTCTATTGAATTAACTTTATAATACACCAAATAAGTTTGACACATCTAGAATGACCTTGAAAAACCGTCTTAGGTATGAAGCTGGTGTTCACTATCCCATCTGTACATACAGAATATCTAACCATGTAGCTTAAACAAGATCTTTCCAGCTCTGACTGCATGATCATTATGTATTTGAAAAAGGTCATATGTGTTGTTAAAGGGACATAAATGTGAAATTGTATTTATTTATTTTTGCAAAGGTTAAAAAGGTGCTGCTTTAGATAATGATTGAGGGCACAGTAATGCTGCCTCACAGATACAGCATCCTGGGATTGACCTCTGTACCCATTCATTTGCTGCGTGGAGTTTTCATATTCTTCCCATGTCTGTGTGGGCTCTGTTCTGGGTACTGTGGTTTTCCAAAGGATATATATGTATATTTATCGTATATGTAAACGTCTATACATGGAAGTGTGTGTGTCTGTCTGTCTGGCCCAGAAGTGCGAGGCTACAGCATGAAGCTCAAAGAGCCGGAAAGGCAGCCCCAAGTTAATGAGTTGGAAGAAGAAAGAAGTGCGAGGCAACAGCATGGAACTGAAAGAAAGAGAGACCGCCGAGGAAAGATAAACTCACTTAGCCGCTAATACACAAGTGAGGTGAGCACATTGGCAAAACGAAACCTCAGAGGAGAAAGAAACTCACTTAGCCGCTGATAGAAAAGGGGGACGAGCACGTCCTCAAAATGAAACTGCTGACTCTTTATTTCAATTTTTTTCTGACAACTTCAATTGTTTCTAGGAGCCAGGGCTTTTTACAGCATGAGCTTACACACCTAGTATGTATATATATATATATATATATATATATACATACATATGTATGTATGTATGTATGTACGTATATATATATCTATACTAATAAAAGGCAAAGCCCTCACTCACTCACTGACTGACTGACTGACTGACTCATCACTAATTCTCCAACTTCCCGTGTAGGTAGAAGGCTGAAATTTGGCAGGCTCATTCCTTACAGCTTCCTTACAAAAGTTGGGCAGGTTTAATTTCGAAATTCTACACGTAATGGTCATAACTGGAAGGTATTTTTCTCCATTTACTGTAATGGAGTTGAGCTTGACCGCCGTGGGGGCGGAGTTTCGTGTGACATCATCACGCCGCCCACGTAATCACGTGAACTGACTGTCAACGCACTATGTAGAAAACCAGGAAGAGCTCCAAAATACACTGAACAAAACATGCATTATATAATTGAGAAGGCAGCGAAACATTAAGAAGCGAGCGACTGACATATACTACCATATTCATCATTGCAGCTACTTCGGAAAAAAAGCAAGGTATAAACCTAAACTTTAAATTAAGTTAATAGACAGGCTGCCGCTGGCGTTTTCCATGCCCACGGGTAATGCGGGATACAAGTTTAATGAGAGAACGCAGGATATAAACGAGAGTTTTGATCACTTTGTAACTAAGTTAAAATTGCAGGTGAAGGGGTGTGCTTATGCAAATTCCGAGAGACTGTGTGTGTGGGGGATTGACAGTTAAGGCGGGTGGAGGAGTCACGTCATCATATCCCCTCCCATTTACCTCATTTCGCTCTGAGCTGAGCTCCGCGGCTAACGCCGTCTTCCGAAGCAACTTCGTCACACTGCCACCAAGTTAATACACACGCTGTCTCTAGACTTTCTCCACACTGAATCCTCCAGGCACTACTTACAAAAGGTTACATTGACAATCGTGTTACGTTATTTTTAAAATGTTTAATTTTCTTAGCACAAGCACAGCTGAGAAGCTTCGATGCATGTGCTCCATAACGCGTTAAAAATAATGCATTTAATCACACTTTGCATTACAATCAAAGGGGAACTTTTGTCAATGCATGATTTCCTGGTACACCGATTACATTGATCAGCGCATCCCGATTCATTTTACCCTCGCACCACCTTGGTTTGAGAAGAAGTATGAAAAAATATGAGGTTAACACAGAAAAACAGATCACCAATTCAAGCTTTATGAATAATCGATTCGCCATCAATAATTGTTTTGGTAAAGCCATACTCAGTGTAATCCTCCTTCCATTTTATAATTTTTCCGCCACTAGCCATGATTAAATGAACGGTAAAAAAGTAAGAGCGAAGCGAGGGTGACTTATTTAGGCAGGCATATATATGACAGCAACACTCATGACAATGTCAATCATGTTACGTTATTATTAAAATGTTTCCTTTTCTTTTTCATTACTTCTTTAATACACTACTTCTCCGCTGCGAGGCGCAGGTATTTTGTATATGAATGACCTCCAAAGAGCAAGAAGACTTTTGATCATGTGAACGTGTCTGCAAAAACTGGCGTCTCCTGCCCAGCAAAAGTCGAGCAGCTGGCGCGCGCGCATAGCTGTGCCGGACTTTCAGACGCTGACTGCGCTTCTGCCTTAATTCAAAGAGAGCACTGTTAATTTTTTTCATCCTCCCCCTGAGCTATAGCCCAGACAAGTGCAAACACGGGACCCCTTTTCTACACCGCGGCAAAATAATATTAAGGCGCTTCGCACTTTATTTTGCACGTATACGATTATGAGGTCGTCAGCTCGGATTATGAAAACACGCACAGGAGTGAAGGACTGACAGTGCCATCACAGCTGATTAATAGCTGGGACGTCTCACCAGTCTGCACAAGACCCACCGCGACTGTCCCCAAAAGGCGCTCATATCGGCAGCGAAAACATCTCTCTACACTATATAAAAGAAAAAGGCAACTTTCCTTTCTTTACACCTTTTTTTCCTTTTATCCCAAACCAAAGCCTTTCTCTCTTAACACTGCAGAGGACACAAAACTAATTTTCTTTAATTGCTGGTAAGGCACATTACCAGAGGCAGAAATTTGGACTTTCACATAGAAAATGTAATTTCTATACCACAGCCGTCATGTAGCGCCTTTCAAAAGGGATCTACTACCGAGAGATGATCCATATACATTTTAGCTGCTGTTAGTACTACTTATCTGTTCTGTTATACCGTCTTTAAAATGTAGTTTACCCGCAACCACTCCAGTAGTGCTCAATGTACCTTTACTTCTTAAAACGTTAATGTTTTACTGTTTAATAACTTATAGACTACATTTTATTATTTTTCCCTTGCACTCAGTGATCAAAGCTATACACACACATATAGACACATACATATATATATACACATATATTTATATATACCTGTGTGTATGTTTGTATGTATGTGTATACACACACACACACACACATACATACATACATACATACACACACACACAAAAATTATGTCTGTGTATGTATGTATGTATGTGTGTGTGTATATATGATGTAGATAGGTATGCATATATATGTGTATATGTAGATATGTATATAGATATGTATATATGTATATAGATATGAAGATATGTATGTGTATATATGTATGTATATATATATGTAGACTCAAACCCATTATGACAGCAGCAATCCAAGCTGTGAGAAAACAGTAAAAAGGAGGCGTGTCAGACGTCGTGGTACATTTTCTGATGCAGCAAGACGAAAACAACTTTGTGACGCTGCCGCCAAATACACAAAACAATTACTTTGACAATCATGTTACGTTATTTTTAAAATGTTTCCTTTTCTTTTTCTTTCCTTCTTTAACACACTACTTCTCCGCTGCGAAGCGCGAGTATTTTGCTATATATATATATATATACACACACAGATATATATAGATAGATAGATAGAGATAGATAGAGATATAGATATATATATATATATATATATATTGTCACGCACGCGCGAGTAGGAGACCGCGGACGGATCTGAACACACCTGAAAAGGTATTCGTCGGCAGGGAATGGCGGGGTACTAACTTTCTCCCTCTTGTTTCTTGCAGGAAAAAAGACGCTCCGCCGCCCTAAACCAACTCTGACCGCAGTACGGTTACTTCCGCCCTTCCTCCGCCATCTTGCCTTGACGTCATCACTCCCATCCTCCCTCACGGCTCCTTCCCAGCATTCCTCCACTTCCGGCTCCTCCCAAATAAAATGGCCGCCGACGCCATGTTTGGCGTCGCGTGTATGAACTGTTTGTTTATATATTTTGACCGTGTTTTTTTTTAATTATTGTGGAGCGTCAACAATATACGGGGCCGGAAAACCCCAAACCTTTATGTTATCTCCTCCTGAATCTTTTACAGTGGCGTAGTCGGCAGGATAGACGTCCAGAAATGACAGAGCGTCAGGACCTAAATACCGTGCTACAGGGCATGAACGCCCAGCTCCACGCCCTGCAGCAAGCACAAGAGGCCACCAATAGAGAATTGGAGGCCACGAAGAACAAATTGGCGGAGGCCGAAAGGGCTAGAGTGAGTCCTCCGAAGCCCAAGCCACCCCCATTGGTGCCTATGACTGAAACCGATGATGTGGAGTCGTACCTAGGGATATTCGAAAGGACGGCCACCCGGAACGAGTGGTAGCGGTCTGGGTGGGCGTCCATCTTGGCGCCCTACCTGAAGGGACCCGCGCAGCGGGCTTATTATGACCTTCCCGAGGAGGAGGCCGTGGATTATGACCTCCTCAAGGCCAAGATCCTGGCCCGCTACGGCATCACGCCGGGCCAGCAGGCATCCGAGTGGAGGAACTGGCAGTTCGATCCCGAAAAACCTGCACGTGCTCAGGCCTTCGATTTCTGGGGTAAGATGGGGCGCTGGTTACGGCCAGAAGGACCCCAGGCCCGCAAGGTAGTAGAGCAGGTCGCCTGTGAAGGCTTGGTGAACGCAATGCCGAGCTCCCTAGCCCAGCAGGTCCGGCGACATCCATATAAGGATATGCCGGGTCTCCTCGAAGTCCTTGAGCGTCAGCTCGCGGTCCTTCGAGTCGGGGGGCCAGAAAAGTCTGCTCGTGGGAACCGACAGGGACGGGTGGCCACCCCCGAGCCCTCTCGACGCGCTGCAGAAGCACCGGTGAGGCCTAAAGAAAAGCCGCTCTCTCCGCGCTGTTACAAGTGCGGAGAGGTCGGCCATCTACTTCCAGCCTGTCCCTTGAACATCTCCACGGAGCCGATGGACTGCACCTGGGCAACAACGGAGAGGTATTGTACCCCGTCACATCCCTTGGCGAGTCCAAATAAGGGAGTGGTGTTATTGAATGGGCACTCGGTGGTGGCTTTGTTTGATTCCGGCAGCAACATTACCATTGTAGCTCGCCGTTATGTCTTACCGCAACAATGGCTGAACCAACAGCTACAAGTCACTTGTGTACATGGAGGGACCAAGTCGTATCGTTCCGCAAAATGTTATATCGCCCCCTATTAGTTAGGGGGAACTAACTAATTTGATGGTCGCTGTGTTACCCGAACCCCTCTATCCGGTGATTTTGGGACAAGACTGGTCAAAAAGAAACTGCGGTAAAACAAACACCGCTCCCGGGGCCTCGTTGGATCTGGTTATGAGGGGGAAAGGCACCCCTCCTGCGGTCTCCACGCCGTGCACTGGGGCAGACCTCTCTGGCGCTAGCACCTCGGGGAATGTTTCCACGGCATTGGACCCTGACCCGGAAGAATCCGCCGGAGAAGGGACAAGCCAGGGAACTCTCCCGGGGCCCAGACCACAACACCCTCTAGATAGCTTGGATCATCAGTTCAGATCCACGCCGGCCTCATTTAAGAGGGAGCAGTGGAACGATGATTCCCTGCGGTTTGCCCGAAATGCGGTAGTTTGGCCGAATAGCCTACAAGCCGATGGTTCCACACCACGTGAGCCCTTTTTTGTGTTGGAAAATGATCTGTTGTATCGGGTGGCGACACACGAGGGCGAGGTGCGGAAGTTGTTGTTAGTTCCGCGTACCTTCCGGCGGGAGGTATGCGAATTAGCTCACGCTCACCTCCTTGGCGCCCATCTCGGGGCCGAAAAGACCTTGGAGAGGATCAAGCTCCGATTTTACTGGCCAGGGATTAACGAGGAGGTCCGGCGTTTCTGTCAATCCTGCCCGGAGTGTCAGACCCGCCAGATTCCCAGGCAGGACCGCGCTCCCCTCGTCCCTATTCCCTTAATTGATATTCCCTTCAACAGAATAGGGGTCGACTTGGTAGGACCCTTGGAGCCCTCAAACCGTGGTTTTAAATACATACTGGTTATGGTGGATTATGCCACCCGATACCCAGAGGCGGTTCCCCTGCGCTCCGCTAATACAAAAAGCATCGCATGGGAATTGGTTAATTTATTTTCCCGAGTGGGTATACCCAAAGAAGTCCTCACGGACCAGGGTACACCCTTTACCTCGGATACGTTCAGGGAGGTGGCCAAATTACTCAGAATAAAGCACCTGAAAGCGTCGGTCTATCACCCTCAGACAGACGGGTTGGTAGAGAGATTTAACCAGACGCTCAAACAGATGCTCCGCAAAGTAGTCAGCGCGGACGGTAGGGACTGGGATCAGCTTCTTCCACTTGTGCTTTTTGCTTACCGGGAGGTTCCTCAGGCCTTTACGGGCTTCTCCCCTTTCGAGTTGTTGTATGGAAGACAACCCCGAGGTATTTTGGATATACTAAAAGAAGGTTGGGAAGCCGAGGCCCTTCCCTCCTCTAATGTGTTGGAGTATGTCGCGCAAATGCATGACCGACTCGCAAAAATCAGGCCCCTCCTAAAGGATCACGTGACTCGTGCGCAGGCAGCGCAGGCCCGGTGCTACAACCGCAACTCTGTCCTTCGGGAGTTCCGCCCGGGGGACCGAGTTATGGTGCTCGTTCCAACCTCCCACTCCAAGTTGCTCGCTCACTGGCAAGGGCCGTACGAGGTTAAGGAGAGAAAGGGACTGGTCGATTATTTGGTGAAACAACCCAATCGTCGACCAACCGAGCGGATCTATCATATAAACTTACTAAAACCTTGGAAAGATCGGGAGGAGCTTCCTGACTCCCACAGGTCCCTCTCCCTTTTCGCTGGTGCAACTGCCCTTAACCTCGGCGATGAGCTAAGTCCCAAACAACGGCAAGAATTAACCCATGTGATTCGAGCCATCCCCGAAGTAGTGAGCGAGTCGCCTGGCCGGACCTCGCTGATTGCCCATGATATCGTTACAAATCCCGGAGTTGTCGTCCAGGAGAGACCCTATAGACTCCCGGAGGCAAAACGTGCTGAGGTGGAATTAGAGGTACAACGAATGTTGGATATGGGCATTATTGAAGAAAGCCATAGCCCCTGGTCCAGCCCAATTGTCCTCGTTTCCAAGCCCGACGGCTCCTGGAGGTTTTGTAATGACTTCAGACGTCTGAACCAGGTTTCTAAATTTGATGCCTACCCGATGCCCCGCATCGATGACCTCATAGAGCGTCTGGGTACGGCTCAATACTTGACTACTCTGGACATGACAAAAGGGTATTGGCAAATTCCCTTAACGGAATCCGCAAAAGAAAAACGGCCTTTAGCACCCCGAGAGGACACTGGCAATACAAGGTCCTTCCATTCGGGCTGCACAGGGCTCCCGCAACCTTCCAGCGTCTGGTGGATAGAGTGCTAAAACCCCACCAGTCCTATAGTGCCGCCTACCTGGATGACGTCGTCATCTATTCCGGCACCTGGAAGGAACATCTATTGCAGGTCTCAGCTGTTCTCACGACACTAGCTAAAGCCGGCCTCCGCATAAATCCCCGAAAGTGTTTCTTTGGCTTAAAGGATGCCAAGTATTTAGGCTATCTGGTGGGACGGGGACAGGTGAGACCACAGTGTTCGAAAGTCAAAGACATCTTGGAATGGCCCCGTCCGAATACCAAGAGGCAGGTGCAAGCTTTCTTGGGGTTAGCGGGGTACTACCGCCGGTTCATGCCCCGTTTCTCCGAGAGGGCCGCACCCTTGACCAGTTTAACAAAAAAGGGTGCTCCCTTATATGTGGTGTGGAATGACAAGGCCGAATACGCATTTAGTGACCTAAAGAAAGCCCTTACAACGGCACCTATACTGAGGACGCCCAATTTTGGGCTCCCGTTTATCCTCCAGACCGACGCTTCGGACACAGGCCTGGAAGCCGTGTTAAGCCAAAGCGTTGATGGTGTTGAACACCCCGTAATGTATCTAAGCCGGAAACTGTTGGACCGAGAGACCCGGTATGCGGCAGTGGAGAGGGAGGCCTTGGCCATTAAGTGGCCGGTGACCCATCTCCGTTATTACCTGTTGGGTCGCGAGTTCACTCTGGTGACGGATCACGCTGCACTTCAGTGGATGTCCCTACATAAAGAGTCGAATCCGCAGGTCACCAGGTGGTTTCTGGAGTTACAACCTTATAAGTTCATCATCACTTATCGCCGAGGCACCCTTCAGGCCAATGCCGATGCCCTCTCTCGTATCCACGACCTCTCGGTTAGGTCCGCCCGACCTGATGGGTCCGGGCTAAGGGGGGGGGGG
>JANRMT010062854.1:44880659-44891480 GCA_026402145.1 Polypterus bichir lapradei
TGTATGTATGTATGTATATATGTATGTACATATATATAGGAAAGATGCGTAAGGTTGAGTCACTCTGAGGTTCAGTCGGACTACCCAAGATGGCAGTGTTTCCTGTTATGAAGGATTCTGGGAGGAAGAAGTGGGTCCAGGTGGTATATATATATATATATACTAACAACTTTCTCTCTCATTTGTGTTTCCTCGGCGGTTTCACTTTGGCGGTGGAGTTGCTGTCTCTCATGTAGAAAGGAAAAAATAATGGTTGGATAACAAACTGATCATCGCAAGAAACCATACAGGTTGATAACAATGAAGCCTAAAATATAGTCTAAACATGAGTGTTTTTCTGGTCTAGAGGAGCAAAAAGAGGTGAATCCCCTGACTGAGGCCATGAATAACAAGACACCAAGTTGAACATACAAGTTGAACAGAATATCATATGTGGGGTTTTCTGTTTCTGGTGAGTCAGAATGTGCCGGCCAAAAAAAAAAAACTGATTTCAAAGTTTTCAAAAGTAATTCTCATGAACACAAAAGACACAAAATGAAGCCAGGATATTGTTTTAATGATGCAAATGCTTTGTTTAAAAGCAAAACAAAAATCTTGGAAGGTATGAATAGTATGTTATCATTTAAAATACAATCAAATACCCCTTTGGCAATGATAACAAACCACACCATTTTCATGCATCACATGGCAGAAACGAAAAGTGTTGCCAACAACAACAAAGTCTTCTGTCGGCAAAATAACCATGCCTGTGAGAACCGAAATGGTTGCCAAAAGAGTAAACAAACACAACCCTGAAAAATAATGACAATCAAATTTTAAATAAAAACTATGTACAAAGCCCAAAAATTAATACACCACTACTCGTGATCAAGCAATTCAAATTTCATTTTTTTGTTTTGGTTTTGGTGAAAAATACAACAATCCCCCACCCCCTGGTGTAAAGACCATAGCTATGATTTTCACTATTGTTTGTCTAGTCCCATAAAAGAACATTTACTCATTTCTGTTACTCAATAAATAAAAAAAATGTTAAAATTCCTGATAGGATATGCTTTTATGTTCTATTCAAACATAGTATTAGTTATTTCAAAATCCTACTGGAGGAATCATTAATAGTTCTAGGAAGTACCGTGTCAAAACTCCAGTTCTTAAGCCAATACACTGAGTTTCAGATGTTATAATGAGTATAATCTACAGGATATATTATTAGTAATCTTTATATATTATAAAAAAACTCTGTCTACTAGCTACAGAACCCTAAAACTGTGGAATGACCTGCCTATATTTCTAAGAGATGGCCTAATGATCTTAGCATTTAAATTCTTGCTGAAGACCTGTTATATGAGTTCATAATATCCTGATTATGCTTGTTAGCTGTTCATACTGCATCACTGTTTGTTAGTCATTTGCACAAAAATACAAACATGACAATCATTCTGAACTGTTACTAACCCTTCTCTTTCTTTGGTTCCTTCTGTAGCTTTTCAGGTCATTGATGCCTTGCTTAACTGCTACTCCTGCTCCTGTGAGTGACACAGAGGTAATAAGAGACTTGAAGTCGAAGAGTGTTTTTAATCACATCAGAATGCCTAAACACGTACATACATTTTATAATGCCCCAGGAAGGCATAGCCAAGCAGATACAGTAACTAAGGTCACCAGAATTATGACTTTGTCTGATTTTGCTTGTGACTTTACATACCATAACCAAACGTAGACCCTCCCAGAGGTTTATATTTAGGAATGCTGTTAACTGGAGTTTGTTTGCTTCTGTTCTGCGGTGAAGGCACTATATCCTAATTATCCATCCATCCATTATCCAACCCACTATATCCTAACTACAGGGTCACGGGGGTCTGCTGGAGCCAATCCCAGCCAACATAGGGCGCAAGGCAGGAAACAAACCCCGGGCAGGGCACCAGCCCACCGCAGGGCGCAGACACACACACCAAGCACACACTAGGGCCAATTTAGAATCGCCAATCCACCTAACCTGCATGTCTTTGGACTGTGGGAGGAAACCCATGCAGACACAGGGAGAACATGCAAACTCCATGCAGGGAGGACCCAGGAAGCGAACCCAGGTCTCCTAACTGCGAAGCAGCAGTGCTACCCACTGTGCCACCATGCCGCCCATATCCTAATTATAATGTTGAAATTATGACGATATAAATCCACTTAGTTAATTAGATGGAAATATGATGTTTTATTGTGCATTTAGCCTAATGTGTGCATGCATGTATGTACATTATGTATACTTTCTTTTTTATTGTTGCTTTATAGCTTGGAATGCGTGTAAGTGCTCTGACCCAGTATTCAGTGAAGAGAAATACTGTATTGAAAAATAAATCTAATTGGACTGAATTAACAGAGACATAACTATGACTAGAAAAGGTGTTATATTTTTAGTAATTGGTTCTGAGACAGTGCTTTCAAATGTACAAGAGCTGTGGCCTAATGTTTTTAGTATGTGTGGTAGTTTCCAATGCTGATTTTCATAATGTAAGCACTTCAGTCAAGACATTAATCTTAATGCTCTTTGATTTTTTCAAGAGCTTCTATATTTTTCCTGGGTAATGTAGTGTGATGACCAGAGCTGAACACAGTAATCCATGTAAGTTCTCATTAGTGCATTATATAGCCTCAGCTTCACCTCCTTTGATTTATACTTCACTGTCTGAGGATTTAGCTGAGCATTGTTCTTGCCTTCTTTATAACCTTCTAACACTTCAGTAGAAGCCAATATCTACTAATCCATAAGAACTTCCAGACCATTTTCAGATTGCACTGTTAAAAATTCCTATTCATTCAATAAATAAACTCATAAACATTCTAGTTCTCTGTACATTTTGACCATGGGCAATTATTGTTTTCACCTGATACCTACTGTATGTTCTTTATATATATAATGTTTCAAATCACATGCTATAGAATAGTGCTAACATAACCCCTCCGTTCCACCTGTCCTACTCAAATACTGCTAGTGGCAAAATAATAGCTGAATATAATGTTTTCCTTAGACTTTTAAAATGTATAATTTACTATTATTTTTTAATCATTATTTAACAGACTTCTTTACTCAATATAATAAAACCAAGCCATAATACCTACAATCTGAATAACTAAAAAGTATAAATTATAGTACCCAGGTCAGCTCATTTTCTAAAAAGAAAAAGCATCAGGTACATTTTCCTCTGTAACTTTTCAATTCTTAATAAAATATCTTATGTTGTTGTTGTGCATTCATGTAGATTTACTGTGTAGCTCTTTGTTTCTTTGAAACCATCTGATAGCAAAAGACAAGTAACAAAAGTATTGAAAAAGTATTATAGTGCATAAGCACACAAAACTAAAAAATGCATTCAGGTGGATCAAGCAGAGGAAACTAATCTTGAATAGCAGGAAAAACACACCTAAAGAACTCATTATTGCACTCTGTGATTGGCTGATGGTTTATCCAGGGTAATACTTTGTGCTTCCAAGACAGGCTTTGCTTCCCATGATCCTGAGTTTGGATTAAATGGGATGATAAATGTACGGTGTTTTGTCTTGGTCGAAATAGTAGCTCAGGAAATGAGAAAAAAGGTGCCAGACAAGGAGATGAAATGGAACGCACATACTAAATACAAAGCAATAGTCAAAAGCCAGGAAGGAGAAAGAAAAACAATTATTAAAGCCCAACACAAATGCAACAAAATAAAAAAAAAACCACACACACAAGTCCTAACTGCCTAAATGAATTTTAAATAACTAACACATGAAGTTTGTTTTTAGAAATATCTAGAATTGTGGACACTGAATGCGAAGTGCGGCCATCTTTAACACCTTCCGATTTTACTTGCAAGAGTCATGTGACTAAACTGCTTTGTTGCTGATGACAAAAAAGTACAAAATGGTGGTGCCTGTGAATATATATTGAAATATGAAATGATGGCACAAACATATATAAATATTAATTGAAAACTAATCCAAAATGAAAATTGCAAAAAAACATATAAAACAAAAAGTTGCAGATATAAAACCCCCGAAAATCATGACCTGAAATAAATAGTGGAGAAAAAGTATAAGTGTAGCAGTTTCCATTCGGAACCATTAATTCCACTAGGAATTGACTTCCTGGTTGTTCAAGATTGCAGATACAAAAGAAACTCTAGTGTGTGAATAATGAGATTGAGTGTTCCAGGCAGCACGATTCTTGCTTTTGAAACTTTGACTACAGTTCCAGTTTTATGTAGTTTTTTCAGTAATAGGTACTTTGGTAGTCAATTTTGGCATGTGTTTTGACTATGGTTTATGTCCTGATTCATTGAAATAAATCTTTGACTTTAGTTTTTCTATGGCAGAACAGAGGATAAGACTAAATTAACTCACTTTGACAATCATAAAATCATAGTTCTATATCAACAAGGCTATAGTTAGTATACCAAATTGGATTATGAAAATGGGGTGTTAAAGCTGTCCTAAACTAATCTGAAGCAACTAGACACACTGAAGACAGAAATGAAGTAGAAGGGCCAAAAGGTTCTCTTCACCCGTTGAACAGTACTTATATCACTTAATATCACTTCTTAAAGAAACAGAAGGAAAGCCACTAAAGTGCTTGCTCTGTATTCAGGTGTTTTTTCTTTATCTAAGCATAATATTAAGGTGTTTTATGAATTGGTCTTGGACATAAACACATGGCCACATTAAGGCTCAAAATACTAAAAAGATTTTTTGTAAATTTTGAACACTATACGAAAATCAAAGTTTAAAAACACAAAGTAGAGGATGAAAAGCCAGCAAGTGTAGAAACAAAAGTAAAGGCATCGAAAAGTGTATAGTTTCGTCAATCTTGGATAAAGTGAGTCTGTATGAGGCAATTACAACACCTTTGCACATGATGACATCAGATATCATGCTCTCCCAGAGACTCGCTGGTAAATTGCCACAAAAACGGGAAGCATCAAACTCAGAATATGGTGTTGCCTATGCAAAAACAAAACAGTATCACAAAATAACGAGAATAAAAAAATCATAATTCATGGCACTAGCAGAGTCTTCTGGAGCCAAAGGACTCATATTAACCATTTTAAAACAAATGGTCTTGTTGGGCGTGTTGCAGTTAAGAAACCATTCTTGCAGTAAGGCAACAAGTAGAAATGGTAACACTACATGAATGATCATAAATCTCATAGCAACAACCAGTAACTGAAAGTCTTATGGGGTGATGCGTCCAAATTTGAAAAGTTTAGCTTGCAGAGACACCAGTATATCTGACAAAGCCTCTGCAGCCTTTTGTGAAAAAGCTGACTATAGGGAAGTCTAAAAAGATTTCAGCTCATCATGCTGTACCTTTGGTAAAACAATGTATTTACAATAATTGCTTCCCTCAGCACAATAAAGAGCTAATTGGTGGAAAACCACAGCAGTACTAGATTCACCGCACAATGAAGCTGTGTAGAATCACTTGGATGAGGAAAAAAATAAAAAGCAGCCAAAGTCAGGAAAAGAGTTATGGAAAATCTTGCAAAACCCTTGGAAGAATGCATCACAGACCTATTTGAGAAAATTATGTATTTGTGAACCTATGTAATCACTTCAGATTTTCATTCTTAGGGTAACTTGTTTTAAATGTGCAAGATGTTTTAGTTTATTTCATAATGTTTGTTTGTATTTATTATTAAGTTATCTAGTGCTTTCTTTAGCCAAAAGAATTGCTACTTAAATAACTAGCTTTAAAAACAATATACTTGGGTGACATAAGTCTTCTGCCTGGTAAAGCAGAATTTTTTGCAAATGATAAAATATTAGTACTACAAATTAATGATTGTATATATTTTACTTATTGTAAAAGAAAGAAGACCATCATTCTGCTCAATTGGTAACACAGAAAAGTATGGTAGAAACTAAGACTTTTTGAGAATTGACTCACTGTAAAAGCTGTTTGTTCTTTTACGTTAAGAATGCTGTAGTTTATATAACAGAATATGATAAGCCAGCCCTGCTTTATAACAGTAATCATTTTCATCGACCAGTCCTACTTATAAGTTATAAATAACAACTACAATATTCAAAATCAAACCTTTATTTAACTGCACAGAAGACGCTTTGAGTTACATTTGATTTTTTTCTTTGCAGAAAACACAGAAGCTATTTAGTTTGGGTTTATAGGGTTGTTACTTACACAGTGACATTTTTACTTACACTTGCTAATCAACATGCGATATTGTTGCTACTCTCCTGCACTATAACTTACCTCATAAATGATGTCTTACTTGCATAAAACATTTCAGAAAATATTCATCATTAACAGACAAACACAATTAACAAAATGTTACATCAAATGATACATATGGCATACATAATGTGAAAATTTTTGTGTATAATTTGTTATATTCCAATTACTGGGCCCAAGAATTGGTAGTAGTTTTGGTGAAATTGTGCATTGGTAGTGAATGAAGGCCTGATTAACCTGCATCATGATCCATAGATTCTTTTTCATACTAACTTGTTTATTTACTGCAGTGTCTGCTCTTGTTTTAAGCTTTCACTTATTTCACTTACAGTCCTGAAAAGAGGATTACAAGGGTGATGAAGTTGTTCATAAAGAAAAAATATCAAAGTTTTCTATTGATACATGCTATTAAAAGTGTGTCAAGATTTAATAAAGAATAAAACAAATGAAAAGGAGACATAAATGTATTTATATATTCTGTTCTTGGTGTAGCAGTGTTTGTTGAGTGTTTCCAAATAGTTCAAATGCAGCTATTGGTAAAGCATTCCAGCACTAGTATGAACTGTCTCTTATACAAAAAATGTCCACAATCCAAGTGTCTTAATTTAAAAAAATCAAAGTAAACAGTTTGCACAACATATAAGGACAAAACAGTGATACTACTTACAAAAAAGGGAAACTTCTTGTCAATGATAAGTATCTAGGTTACATATCTTACGGTCTCTATCTGTTATAATTGCACATACGTACATATTGTCAGAAAACTACAGTATCTGCCCTTAAAGACTATCTGCAACAGTTCATGTTTCTTTCTAGCTTTCCAACTTCAATCTAAGAACTTTACTATTGTCACACTGAGCTAACATTAAGAACATTCCATTACTTTTAACTTATATGGGGGGAACAGAATCATACATTATTTATGTTAAAGCAACTTTATATTCAAATTTAAACTAAGAAAATCTAAGGTAAATGTCCCATTTACGTTAACTTAAAGGATTGGTGCTTACACTTAGGATGTGCTCTGGACTCTGTGACCCTTAATTTGATTAAGCAGGCTGAATAATGGATTAATGATTGGATTTACCTCAAAGAAAGTTATTTGTGAAGCACAGGTAACGTTCATGCTTCAAGTGTGACCTCATGCAGATATTTCTTGATTGTTTAATAAGTTAGTACTGAAAAGATCAGCTTCATTCTAAATGATTCAGTGCAAATAGCACTGCTGGATATTGCTTGTGTAGACTGTAAATGGAATTCTAAATTTAATGCAGGGCTGTAGAAGTGCCTTGTTTTACTATAATAAGTCTTAAAACTATAATATACATCCAAAGATACTGAGGGTTAACTGCAAAAAATTCAATCAAATGTTTTTTTCATTCACTAATTATGAAGGTTGGGCAAACTTCAAATAATTTCCTTTTCAGCTGTCAGCATGAATGCAGTGCAGTGCTACACTAAAATACCTTATAGCACTTTCTTCTTACTCATTAATTTAGTAGTCAATGCAGCTCACTTACTGACAGGGAATGACATTTTTGTCAGTGTTCTTAGTCAGCTAATTTTTTTTAGCAAATAGAAAATATATACTGTATTTATAACTTTGTTTTGTCAGATATTGCAAGCATTGAAACAGCATATTTAAGACATTTGATTGAGACAAATGTAAGGGTCCTTCGGCTACCAAATATAGCTTTTAAAATGAAAGGGGCTTTCACTCTTTACTAACACACTTTGTAGGGAATGGAAAGTCAATACAAGATCTGTGCAGAATTTAGAAATGGAGTATGCATGTTTTGTTTATTTAGTGATATTAAAACACAGTAAAAGGCTATCAATAGTAGCAAAGAGGTGCTAAACAAAGAAGGCAAGATAAGGCAAGAGAGGACAGGACACCTGTCATGTGCAGTGCTCTATAAGTAGAAGATAATGGACATGCAACTCAGCATAGGCAAAATAAGGAATGCCAAGGTGCCATGACAGAGTACCTTTGTAGAGCAGGTAGGACGTCTACATCACTCCTGAAGAACTGAAGAGATCAAAGAGAATAAAAATAAAAAAGACCAAGCACAACACATGAACCAAAGACAAGATCAAAATAACACACAAGCATATGTAGCCATGAAATACATTTTATTTTGACTAATTCCTAACACCACAGAAAGATTGATTTAAGAAAGATTCAGAATTTTGGACAACAGGCAGGATGAGCACATCACCATCTTAAATATCTTCTAGTTGATGAGGTCACACATAATTCCTGGAGTCACGTGATTGCAACAGAGTTCAGGTGCCACCAGCACCAGAATGAAACAACAAAATGATGGAAACAATGACAAACAAAAAGGTGGCAAAGAAACAATCAATATTAGTAAAATAGCAAAATAATAAGAATATTATTATAGTCAATACCAACAAGGACTAAAATGGGAAAAATACACAAAAACACACCTGTAGCTCCACCAAAATTACACCTGTACCTTTGTCACACATCATATCAAAATGACTGTTGTTGCATGGTGGACTGCCAGATTCACTTTGGGGTTAATAAAAGTTTTTTTGTTTTTCATAACAGTACCATTCTCTGTAAATACATAAGCAAGAAAATACTGAATCAGTTATTTAGTGTATTGTACTAGTATATTTAACCTTTATGTTGAGTAATTTTAACCAGTAGACCTAGAGTCTACATTTTTATTGGTGTTTCATTAAAGTACACACCATTATCAGGAAATCATATCTTTAGTAAATGGACATTAAAGGAAAGAAAAAGGGATAGGCATAGATTAGTGATGAGCGAAATGATGTGCACAAAATAGAATTCATAGTGAAACTTGAAAACTAGTTTCACTTCACAAAAATAATAGATAAACAAATTGTTTTGTGAACAACAAAATTTGCACTATTAACACATAAGTTTTTATATCTCTTATGTAACCTTTTTCTCTGTGTGTAAAAGCATGAAAAAATGATTCTGATTTTACAGGGAATCAACCATGTGCTAGTGCTTCGTGGCGCCTGAAACTACACAAAGAACATTGATGGCGGGCTCAGTTAGAAACTGTTAGTGAAAGTGCTTTTACACTTATAAAATCACTTGGTCTTCTGAAAGATTCTGACTTGGATCGGCTTGTGGAGTTGGGCAATGTGAGTGCCAATGGCGTTGCTTCTGAGCTCCACATTAACTGTTGTGTTACAACCAAGACACAATGCTAATTCGCCGATATACTGTAGCACCTTCTGTTCTCAATGTTTTCATTGAAGATGAAGTAACAACTAAATATATAAGGTCATCCTTATTTTTTCACTACACAACAGAACTCTCTGAATTGATCAATATTAAATTTTACATATGTTGCATATCAACCCAGCCACAGGGGATGCACAATCCAGTTTGTTTTTTTGTGCCGGTCCCAGGAGGGTTATGTCAGGAAGGGCATCCGGTGTAAAATTTTGCCAAATCAATATGCGGACAACAATACAAATTTCCATACCGGATTGGTCGAGCCCCAGGTTAACAACGACTGCCACCAGTACTATTAGCCAACAGGGTGCTGGCAGAAATTGGGCTACTGTTGGCCGAAGAAGGAAGAGAAGAAAAGGGGGGAGACGTGTCCGGAGGCAGGAGGAGAGGAGGAAAGTAAAGAGAGTGGAACTGAGGGTAGGAACTTTGAATGTTGGCAGCATGACTGATAAGGGAAGAGAGTTAGCAGATATGATGAAGAGAAAGAAGGTTGATATATTGTGCGTGCAAGAGACTAAATGGAAGGGGAGTAAGGCCAGGTGGATCGGAGGTGGATTCAAATTTTTCTATCATGGTGTGGATGGGAGGAGAAATGGAGTAGGGGTTATTCTGAAGGAACAGTATGTCAAGAGTGTTTTGGAGGTGAAAAGAGTGTCAGACAGAGTAATGATTATGAAGCTGGAAATTGGAGGTGTGATGATGAATGTTATTAGTGCATATGCACCGCAACTTGGGTGTGCAATGGGTGAGAAAGAAGATTTTTGGAGTGAGTTGGATGAAGAGATGAACAGTGTACCCAATGGACAGAAAGTGGTGATTGGAGCGGATTTCAATGGACATGTTGGTGAAGGGAACAGTGGAGACGAGGAGGTGATGGGTAAGTATGGGGTCAAAGAGAGGAATGAAGAAGGTCAGAGGATCGTGTATTTTGCCAAAAGCATGGACATGGCTGTGGTGAATACGTATTTTAAGAAGAGGGAGGAACATAGGGTTACATACAAGAGTGGAGGAAGATGCACACATGTACATTACATCCTTTGCAGAAGAGTTGATCTGAAGGAGATTGAAGACTGCAAAGTGGTGGCATGGGAAAGTGTAGTTAAGTAGCATAGGATGGTGGTCTGTAGGATGACATTGGAGATCAAGAAGAGGAAGGGAGTGAGGGCAGAGCCAAGGATCAAATGGTGGAAGTTGAAAAAGGAAGACTGCAAGGTTGAGTTTAGGGAGGAGGTGAGACAGGCACTGGGTGGCAGTGAAGAGTTACCAGACAGCTGGGAAACTACAGCAGATGTAGTAAGGGTGACAGCAAGAAGAGTGCTTGGCGTGACATCTGGAAAGATGAAGAAGGAAAAGGAAACTT
>JANRMT010062854.1:44896480-44946514 GCA_026402145.1 Polypterus bichir lapradei
TGAAATAAGTCAGTTAGACTTTGTTCCCTTCACAGGCCCCAAGATGCACACTGCAATGGCATTTAATTTTATATAATAGTTTTGATCCGCTTTTAGTATGCAGCATCACACTGAAATTGCTCTAAACCTGATAGATAGTGTTATTACTGTAAATACATACTAAGATGAGGTCATCTCAGGATAATCTTAATTAATTAACTACGTTTATATAGTGCTTTTCTAATAGACAGTGGGGAGCCACTTCAGCCTCTGTCAGTTGTGTACTGAGGACCAACTGCAGTTTCCCTTCATGATTATCCAATTTCATTTAAACATACAGAATTTAATAAAATATTAGTATCATTAATTTGTAATTGTAGTATTTAGCTTATAATAATAGGACAAATCAACACCTGCCATATATTTAATATTTAACTTTAATGAAACATACATTTTACAAATGCATTATGTAAAATGTTGCAGAAATTAGAAAAAAAAACTCCAGTGTACCTCTACTTTAAAGAAAGGTTAGGTTTTGTATTTTTATCATATAGAGATGAAGATGATGATTGTTGTTTACTTTTGATGTGATTTTGCCAAAAAAATCTTTAGCATATTGGCAGTTTATTTTATACATACAGCTCTGTATCCAAGATTAGGGGGCACTCCAAAACACAGATGTGTTTTCAATATCTGTGCCAATTCTGGTCAGGCAGCAAGCTGTAACTTTTACACCAAGACATAAATTGTAAGACTGGATATCTTTGCATTCACCACAAGGTAAAAATATTATTATTACACAATGTACAGTATTTCTATTTGGTTAAACAAAGTTAATTACCAGTGCTGATGCAGAAGCCACACAGCATTTCATTAATCCAGCATGCCATTCAGTACTCAGTGATGAATAATTGCGCCCTCCAATGGTAATGGCATCTAGTTATTACAATACCATTTGTAATTATAAAAGCAGTATATTTCTTAAAATGTTTTTTTTTTTATAAAATCTCATTTTAATTCTAAAACTGTATATAATTTATGTAATGATAAGTGATGTTTTAAGGGTTGTAACCCCAGGGTAATTGCAGCTTTTGAGTTCTACGTCATTGAGAACATCATGGTTTACACACAACTGGTTGACAGTAGATATAATAATCATTGTGATTTTTCTGATGTAATCATTTTTTTTAGAAAATTATGGTGAAATATAAAAGTACGAAGTAGCTGAACTAATACAAAAAATGCCTTAAGTCAATTCAGGTCTTTGTGATACCTGTATGTCCTGGATATCAGAACATTTAAAAAGGTGGTGATAGTATCAGAGTATTTACATTCAATAGATAAAGTGGATGTAGTAGTTCCTTGTTTATTGTGTGACGCTCGCATTTTCTGACTCTTTTGCTCATTCACTGCCATTGTTACCAAATAAGCGTAACACTAAAGCACATGGATTCTTCAGTCCTTTGTGTTTACTTCAACTGCACAACATTCTGGGTAATATTTTAAAGTGGTAGGCTTACATATTATATACAGGTCATGTACAAGTGCATACAGAAAGAATTTACTTTTAAGACGTGAATACACTGACACATTTCCAGTTTCCTTCTGCACATTTTGTGTTTAAATGTATCTGCAATTTTTCTTCTAATTTTTAGCCTACTACTAGGATCAGTGTTATATACTCAGGGGCTGTCTCATCCAACATTGGCTTTTACACTTCTACAATGTCTCGCAAAGCATCATGGAGTACTGGGGGAAAAAAAAAGTTAGTCTGAAACAGACACACAATAAATTTCCATGAAAATATTCTGTGAACAAGGTCACTGATGAACACAGAAAATTTGCCTTAGCAAATTTCACCAGTCAACACTATTCTAAACTGTCCCTTTCCAAAATCATTTGAGTTATGAATATAAGAGGCTTTCCAGCCCAAGCAAAGGGTGACTTCTGGGAAAACCATACCCAGGGTCAGTAATGTCCCCCCGTGGCCATCCTCCAAGAGCTCTGCCTATACAAGGTGTAATGCAGCTTTGAAACCCTTAAAGCAGAGTTTATTAAATTATCGGTCAGTTGCAGGTTGCTGAATTTGGCTCACGTAGGGTCATGAGTCACCTTTATATTTAATAGGAATGAGTCATGTATGGTTTATGAAGTGTGTCGTGGTGGTTCACTGCAGGGTTGTTTAATCAATCAACATTGCTCTGCCCTGACAATTGGTCTTGTCACATATCACAGGATCTCCTTCCAAGCTCATCCAAGGCAAGAGATATTACTCAGGAGCACCTGTTTCTAATGATATCATCTCTGTCTCCATCCTTAACACATAGAAGCCATCCAATGAGGGCAACTGACTCTGCCCCTTCCAGCTATGGGGCTATAAAACTGAGGCACCCTGGGAAGATGGCATCTGATTTTGGAATCAGGCCAACCGTATGATGAAGTTCTACCCCAAAAGGACTGACATCTTGACCAAGCTGATCCAATTTCTGTGATGGCACTGTAGTCTACAATTTTTTTGTTACCCGTGTCATTGTGTGCCTGTATATTTTTGCTTAGCTGCCACGATAAACAAAAAGGGTGAGCCGGTTAGCACCCCAACACCTGCTGACCCACTGAGGAAATTTAAAGTACCAATTTCCTCATTAAATATAGCAGGGACATTGTTGCCTGCATTCTGGTCCTAACCTAACACCCCTCTACAATGTTTATAATATTCTTAAACTATTTTGCTGTTATTCTTTTCTGAATGAAATCTCCTAATCCCTTTTAGGGTCACCCATATATCACTATTTTGATGATGATAATGATTATTGTTGCTTATTTGTCAGATCAAAAGATATTATGAAATATATTACAGTTGTTTAAATTTAGAGCATGTTTCTTTTTATTTTTTTACTTTTTTAAAACTCTGTAACATCACAAAATATTCTTGTAAAATACTTGAAACAGAGTTTTTTTTTTTTTTTTTGCAACGACTCCAAGGAAATGGATTTATGAAATATGTAAAGAAAAGCAGTATTTGCTTATCAACAGTACAGACAAGCTTATACGTTCCACAATTCTACTGTGATGTGTGTATTTTATTATTTTCAAAAAGCTACTTAATCTTTAAATCCACTTTTAGTTTTGTTTGCAGCTCCATCACCAAACAGCAGATGTGTAGTATTAATCACTGTGGACGTTGATTAAATAAGTGATGAGTGACACTTCTCAGCCTAACATATGAAAGACGGCGGAGTGTCCAGAAATGTTAGCAAACGGGGAGCACCTGGCGCTAAGTCTCACAGTCCCTGTTATGAAAACATGACAAGGATAGTCTTGGTTTGTTGCCTTATGGGAAATAAACAATTCAAGCTGAAACCAAAGTAGCCTGTGCTTTTCAAAGCACTGTTCATAATCTACTGACAGAGAAGAAGAAGCTGGAATTTGCTCAGAATACTTAAAAACAAGCAAAACTTTAGGCAAAACAATGACACTTCACAAGAAAAAAAAACTGTTGCCTTTCAAAGAGATAAATAATATGCTACGAGTGTTTTCTTAAACAGGAAGGTTTCTTAAAACATGATGCTATGATGAAAGTATGTACTAGATGGGCAATTTTAAGGAAAAAATCAATAAGTTATACAGACTTTTGGTTTAAGAATGTGCATGATTTAAAGGTGGAGGAACAATAGTGATAAGAACAGTGGACATTTATTACTATTACTTAAAGATGCATTTTAATAGATCTTGAAAAGCTAATACACATGACCCCTTCCAAAATTAGAAATATTATGGATCATTTAAATATTGAAATGAAATATCTGTGATCTTTGCTTGACAGGCAGTGTTGTGCAGGGGCTCACGGCACTGGACTCTAAACCCCATGGCCAGCTTGGTTTCTGTCTCCAACCCAATGTGTGACCTGCCAGCATTCCAACTGTTAAAAAACAAAAATGTGTTTTCCTGTCTATCTGTGCTTTTGTAGTGCCTTGGGATGGTGTTTTTCATAGAACACATGGAACTTGTAATTATCCATGCAAGGTGTACTGTATATTTTAGAATGAATTCAGGTTTACTGTCATGTATACGTACTACAATGGAATTCTTACTTGCATGTCTCCTCAGAACAGCTGACAAAAATACAACACAGAAAAGAGATAAATAAATAAACATTTGAAGCAGGCAAATATTTTCTTAACTGGGGAAGCAATACCTGATGAAGAGATTCTACATCAAGTTCTGCTTTGATTCATGTTGTAAGGTAACAACACACTCTAAGGAAATTTGATGTGAAATGGCAGTTTTGCTACATGGTCAAAATGAACTCAAATCAAATTTAAAGGTGCCACTCAACCATGCTTCTATAGGTCCATGTTATTTATAGCTATCTATGTGAAGAAATATTCTTTTACCAGCTGAATAAAATTTTCACTTAGCATGCTGCTAACTCTCTCCTACTCTCTTATTAAAGAGTATAATTTATAGTAGCAGCTATCAATCACCCTGCTTGCCACAACTTCAAACCTATTTATCATATCAGGTCAGAATTACTGTCTCCTTAACTGATTTAACTTTGCTCAAGTCCTTCAGTCTCACCCCATAGTTCATACTCCATTACAGTGTAACACATTTAGTAGACCATCATTTAAATGTTAAGTCCTGGGAGGAGCAACTATATTTACAGGTGTTATGTTCTGGATATCATAACATTTAAAAAGATGGTGCTACATTCACAGTATCTACATTCAGTAGATACAGAGGGCGTAAGGAGATCCTTGTTTGATATATTATTCCTATAAAAGAACAATCTAGTTAACTAGCACACACATACTGAATCTTATACTTTTCCCAATAGTAGCTACATCCACAAGACATTTTAAAATGTAATTAAAATTAGAATCTTTTGGATCTAAGGGCAAGAGCTAGTCAGTGAATGCTGAAATGGCAATGCTTTGCTCTTCAGTTCTCTTTCTCTCTCTATGAAACTGAAAAATTAACTTTCATAGTAGCCTGATGTGACAAAGGGAATATTCCTGCAGCATGTGAGGCATCAAAAAAACATAAGTCTGACAAATGAGGGGAGGCCATTCATCAAGCTTGTTTGTGTAGCTTGTCAAGATTTAGCTTCAACTACATGTCTCGGGAGTTTGTTCCAGATTCCTACAACTCTGCGCATAAAGAAGTACTTCCTGGTTTCAGACCTAAATGCACTTCTACTCAGTCCTAAATTATTCTGAAACAGTTCAGAAACTGATGGTCATAAGCTTGTATTAATTAAGTCCCTACCTTTTGTAGCTGTTGGAGGACAAACCTGGTGGCAGAACTGGGGTAATTCCAGCTTAAATAATATACATTAATGTTGCGGCACTTAAAATGCTCATAGATGAAAATAAGCTTTTGGCCAACCGGAACCATCTAAGCCTTTGCTTCTCAGTGTCTACTTAATTGTCCTCACTAATTGTTCTTTAGGGTATGAAACATTTACTTTACAAGCAGCTGGGTATTCAAACCAGGAGTAATGGAATAAGATTTCAGCTATATTTAGTGGGTTTCCCGAACCATTGAAAGATGAGTTAGAGCATACTATGTACAAACATATTTTGATTAATCGGGAATAGATGTCGACTGTTTAGAAACGATCAGGCTGAGAGGGTAGAAGTTTCATTGCACTTCATACAGTCCTTCACTAGAGGGTGATAAGGAGCCATTATCTTTCTCAGTTCACTTTTGAGGTATGACAAGTGTGAAAAATCGCATTTACAGTTTTTTTTTAACATTTATGCTACACAGTTCTTAACATAAAAAATGAAAGATATAGTTGTCATAATGTTCATTTTTGCCAAATAAAGTATTAATGTTCTTCTGGATAATGTGACATCTAGCAAAATTCATGAATGTCCTATACAAGAAAATTTTAGCTTAGTTTAATCATTCATAACAATTCAATAATAACACCTGGTAATAAAATCACCGATTCTAAGTAAGCAAAATAAGTACCTTGCTACAGATTAAAACTGTTACTTATTCCTATCACATTATTAGTGATGATTGTAGTTCTTATAAATGTATTTTACAATCTTAACAAGTATAAAATTATTTATGAGGGAATTGCATGCTCAGGCATTTGTAAACCTTGCTTCCTCACTCTCTCAGTAGTTTGGTTTTAATCTCTGGCCTACTCACTTTTCTAAGATTGAGTTTTCTTTCCTTTTTGTTTTCCAGTTTCATCTCACATGTGCCCTTTTGCAAAAAGGACAGCCCATGTAGAGTTTCCTCACTTCTTTTCAAATGACGCTGTGATGATGTTCTTAATAGGCTTTGTTTCCCATGCCCCTCTTCTTCTTCTTCTTTCGGCTGCTCCCGTTAGGGGTCGCCATAGTGGACCATCTTCTTCCATATCTTTCTGTCTTCTGCATCTTGATCTGTTACACCCATCACCTGCATGTCCTCTCTCACCACATCCATAAACCTTCTCTTAGGCCTTCCTCTTTTTCTTTTGCCTGGCAGCTTTATCCTTAGCTTCCTTCTCCCAATATACTCAGCATCTCTCCTGTGCACATGTCCAAACCAATGCAATCTCGCCTCTCTGACTTTGTCTCCCAACCGACCAACTTGAGCTGACCCTCTAATGTCCTCATTTCTAATCCTACCTGTCAACCTGTCCATTACCATTTCAAATAAGAAAGGGCTCAGAACAGATCCCTGATGTAATCCCACCTCCACCTCCATGCATCCATCACTCCCACTACAGACCTCACTACGGTCATACTTACCTCGTACATATCCTGTACAACTCTTACATACTTCTCTGCCACTCCCAACTTCCTCATACAATACCACAACTCCTCTCGAGGCACCCTGTTATATGCTTTCTCCAGGTCCACAAAAACGCAATGCAACTCCTTCTGGCCTTCTCTATACTTCTCCATCAACACCCATCTGTGGTGCTCTTTCTTGGCATGAAACCATACTGCTGCTCACTAATCATCACCTCACTTCTTAACCTAGCTTCCACTACTCTTTCCCATAACTTCAGGCTGTGACTCATCAATTTTATCCCCCTGTAGTTACTACAGTCCTGCACATCCTCCATTATTTTTAAATATCAGCACCAGTACACTATTTCTCCACTCCTCAATTATCCTTTCACTTTCCAAGATTCCATTAAACAATCTGGTTAAAAACTCCACTGCCATCTCTCCTAAACACATCCATGCTTCCATAGGTATGTCATGTGGACCAACGGCTTTTCCATTCTTCATCCTCTTCATAGCTGTCCTTACTTCCTCCTTGGTAATCCATTGCACTTCCTGATTCACTATCTCCACATCATCCAACCTCTTCTCTCCCTCATTCTCTTCATTCATCAGCCTCTCAAAGTACTCTTTCCATCTGCTCAACACACTCTCCTTGCTTGTGAGTACATTTCCATCTTTATCCTTTATCACCCTGCTGCACATCTTTCCCAGCTCGGTCCCTCTGTCTAGCCAATCGGTACAGGTAATTTTCTCCCTTCTTAGTGTCCAACCTCTCATACAACTCATCATACGCCTTCACCACCTTTCTCTTCACCTTGTGCCTTATCTCCTTGTACTCTTGTCTACTTTCGGCATCTCTCTGACTATCTCACTTCTAATTGCCATCCTCTTCCTCTGTATACTCTCCATTCCACCACCAGGTTTCCTTTTCCTCCTTCCTCCGTCCAGATGTCACGCTAAGCACCCTTCTTGCTGTCACCACTTTGCAGTCTTCAATCTCCTTCAGATTGACTCATCTGCATAGGATGTAATCTACCTGTGTGCATCTTCCTCCACTCTTGTACGTAACCCTATTTTCCTCCCTTTTCTTAAATACGTATTCACCACAGCCATGTCCATCCTTTTGGCAAAATCCATTAACCTCTGACGTTCTTCATTCCTCTCCTTGACACCATACCTACCTATCACCTCCTCGTCTCCTCTATTCCCTTCACCAACATGTCCATTGAAATCCGCTCCAATCACCACTTTCTGTCCCTTGGGTACACTGTTCATCACTTCATCCCACTCTCTCCAAAAATCTTCTTTCTTATCCATTGCACACCCAACTTGCGGGGCATATGCACTAACAACATTCATCATCACACCTCCAATTTCCAGCTTCATAATCATTACTCTGTCTGACACTCTATTCACCTCCAAAACACTCTTGACATTCTGTTTCTTCAGAATAACCCCTATTCCATTTCTCCTCCTATCCACACCATGATAGAACAATTTGAATCCACCTCCGATCCACCATCTTGCCTTACTCCCCTTCCATTTAGTCTCTTGCACACACAATGTATCAACCTTCCTTCTCTCTATCATATCTGCTAACTCTCTCCCCTTACCAGTCATACTGCCAACATTCAAAGTTCCTACCCTCAGTTCCATTCTCTTTACCTTCCTCCTCTCCTCCTGCCTCCGGACACATCTCCCCCCTCTTCTTCTCCTTCTTATTCTTCGGCCAACAGTAGCCCAATTTCCGCCAGCACCCTGTTGACTAACAGTACTGGTGGCGGTCGTTGTTAACCCGGGGCTCGACTGAACCGGCATGAAAATTTGCATTGTTGCCTGCATATTGATTTGGCAAAATTTTACACCGTATGCCCTTCCTGATGTAACCCTCCCCATTTATCCGGGCTTGGGACCGGCACAAAGAAACACATTGGTTTGTGCATCCCCTGTGGCTGGGTTTGTCCCTCTAGTAGAAAAAACTGGTTTCAAAGAATGAATAGACTTTCTAGCGGATAACATAGCTGGTTAACTTAAAATATAGCTGGTTATAATTATAAGTTATTTGAGAAGTTTGCCCTTCCTAAAAAACAACAAATATTCTGTACAGATCATATAACTTTTATGTTTAAGGCACCAAATAACTGTAATCTGTGGATTCTTTATGGTCAGTTATCTAGAGCATTTAGCCTTTAGATTTTTGAAAATAAATAGTGCTGCGCAACACCATTCATTTTTATATCCAATGTTTTTTGAAGTTGGGGGATTTTCCATTTCCACACACCCGTTCATATAGTGAACACAATGACATGAAACCTTTTGCAAAGCGATTACGCTAAGCCTTATTGTGTTCAGCCCTTTTGAAATTACTCATAGTGAAAAAAAAAAATCCTACACTGACATCAACAGAAAGTTATGGAGGATTTAGGCTTCATTCACGTTACCATTCTGAAATGATTCAAATCCAATTTTTTGTGTTAATGTGTCATAAACCTGATGTTTTTAGGCCTCTGCAGACACTAAAATCTAATCTTTTCAAATCAGATTTGAGTCACTTTCTTATGTGTGCATTGTTGGTAAGGCAGATGACTTGTGCACAAATGTATCAAAGTGTTTAGGCTTGGCATATCGCAGGACAGATGAGTTCACATTACAATCAGATACAGGTCACTTGTACTTACAAATGTGAACCATCAAGATAGGCAAATCCGATTGAAGCAAAAAATTGGAAATGAGCAATGAGGCTTTTAATGTGAACATAGCCTATAACTTGGCTCATCTATATTTATGCTATTTTGATGAAGTGGGCAATTTAACCAAGAGCACTACCTAAATGAATTGCCAGATCAACAGGGAGAAATTAAAGAACACAAATCTTTTGTTTATCTTTGTAAAAAAACAGATTAAATACATAAAAAAAGCATTTTTATAAAAAATAAGAAAGCAATAATGATAGAATAAAATAAATTTTAAAAAATATAAAAATCTGTATAAATATAAGTTAAATAAAATGCCAAATAATTTAAGGTACACATGGTAATAAAAATAAATATACATTGCATATTGTACATTAAAAAATGTAACTGCACAAAATGGAAATTACATAAAAGACTCATAAAGGTATTACTGTAACTGTCAAAATCGCTGTTTATGGGCCTAAAACCTAAGATGAATATGCTGCAGGAGTCAAGACGCACAACATATAAATATCAACTTTATGTTTACCATCAGGTTTATCATTGTCTGAGTGTTTTAACTGCTTCTGAGCCTTTTGAAGTTTAGCTGGTTTGTTGTGAGTCACTCTCGTTTAAGCTTTCACCATTGGCTTGTCGATTGACTTTGGGTCATTGGTTTCTTCTCCTTGTTGAATGTTGGTTTTTACTCCAGTGGTAATTGTTGTTTTACTAATGGATTTGATTAGTTTTTTGCTTCAGACAACTTATTAACTATTCTTCTCTGCTGCTGTAAAACACTCCATCAGTTTGTTCAAAGTGTGTGAGATGCTCCTTCTAATCGCATTTCAGTTCTAGTCTTTAGTCTAATATTAACATGTGCATACTTAATTGAATCAATATTAAATATTCTCACTACTTTCTTTACTATTTTTTTTTGCTTCCAGACATGTTAATCCTCTTCATGATGCTCATCACACTTAATAATAAAAAGGAATGTTTATCACACACATTCTCATAACAGAGATTGGGACTTCCCTTGGAACAATTCTGACTTGTTGTAGTTTATCGATGCTATGCTTCAAGTGGGATCCCACAGATTTGTTGTTGCAATGAGTACCTATGTAAAAAGATAACCTTGTTGGGGTTAAAATGTTTAAAATGTAGGGTAAAGCCTAAATTGTGAACGAGTCATCCTTCATTGCTAGGTTATATTTTGGGAATATCCCACACTTAAATCATTTTGGGGAAAATATCTGTATATCTGTTGGATAGCCTGGGATGTAAAATTACTCTTAAAACCTCAGCAGGGACATTTGTGATAATACCAGATGAAATGAAAGTGTGTTATAAAAAATTTGTTATTTTATCCTATTGTAATATCCTAAATGAGGATCTGTTTGAAATTATTCTAATTCTAAGCTTGTGGTGATACTTTTTATCTTGTTGGCTTCTGTTTCCTATACAGAGAACCATTTAAGGTGAGGCTTTGTAACCATGAGGATCCTTCTGTCAGGTACACTCTTAAAAATCTGAATCTTTAATGGCACTTAAACTGCAGGGTTGTGTAGTTTCTTGCACAACTATTGTTGCAAGCAAACCATTTGAACTGTCAGTGCAAGGTTCTTTGCATATGAAATTGGTTCTTTGGGTTTTGAAATGGTACCTAATATGTTGGAAAAACAGAAACCTTTAATGTTCAGTAGGCTACCTAACAGGATACTAACAAATCACGAAAGCCTTAACTTGTGTTATTTTTGTTAACCTTGCACTGGAAGAGCTACCAAGTTTATAGGGATGACCAAGAAGGGAAATGTATATGAGCAGAAAGTTTAAACCAAGATAAATCTGATCAAACATCAATACCCAAATCTAAACCCAAGAAACATAGTAAAAGAAACCAAAGCAAAAGTCAATAACTGGGAAATCTTAGTAATACAACTAAAAAAGGCTTGCATTTAGGTTTCTCTTTGATATCTACAAACTAAGTTAGCAAAACATTTGGTTCTTTTAGCAACATGTTGGTGATGTCAACCACATAACTTCTGGGATCTCATACAATAGCAACAGTCAACACATCATGACGACAACGACGATTATTCAACAAAATAATTAAAAAAAAATGACAATTTCTATAATAAAAATAATGCAAAAATTACATTACAAAATCTGTATTAGGAAGTAACCATTAATTAAAAAAGGCTTAAACAAATGTACAAAAATATGCCAGCATACAGAATCATATGTTGCAAGAGTCCTTTCGAAATATTGTATTTTATAAATCTGTTATCGCCTACTCATGGTTATTTATGGAACCTGTAATGAATCTGAATAAAAGTTTCTATCTGAAATCTTCAGGTGGATGTTGTTTTTGGGAATCAAAAATGCCTACCTTATTGCATTGCAATGAAGAACCACAGAGTGTTGAGAGTTTCATGGAGCGCCTTTGGAACATACTATCATTTTAAATGAAAAGAATTCAGTAACAGACTCCAGACAAACAGAATCTTTATATGAAAGCTTACGGAAGCATTATATGAAAGATTGGTTTACTTATATACTTTTAAAAAAAGAAAGTCTACAAAAATACAAGAACACTTGCTGAATCTTGTCGGAGATGGCTGGGGTGGCGACCCGGCCGGGATGCCCAGGAGGACCGGAGGAGGGCTTACGTCTTCCCCAGACCATGTGGCGGCGACCACCCTGATACCTTTGGGGGCCCTGTAGGGGCCCGTGGTCACCGCCAGGGGGCGCCCCTATGCCTTTGAGGCCTGGACCTCAGCACTTCCGCCACACCCGGAAGTGCTGGGCTGAAGAGGAACAGGGACACCCGGAGTGCTTCCGGGGACGCAGCTGGCACTTCCGCCACACAGGGGCGTGTCGGTGGAAGATTTCCGGGACACAGCTGGAGCACATCCGGGGGAGTATAAAAGAGGCCCTCCATACAATGGCTAGAGTCAGGAGAGAAGAGAGGACAAGGTCTGGGAGGAGAGACAAGGAGGCGTCAAGTGAGGCATTGTGTGTTGGCCAGGACTTTGGGGACTTAAGGGGTTTAGTGTGCACTTACTTGTAAATAAACATTTTGTGGGTTATTTCAACGTGTCTACCTGTCTGTGTTCGGGTCATCTTCCACAATCTAAACATTCAGAAATTCCCTTGGTTAAAAATAAATAGTTAAACAAAGAAATTTAATTCCAGAACTTCTAGTTCCAAAGAACAAAGAAAGCCTGCTTTTAAAAGGTGAAAGTGATGTAATATTTTATTAATGCTATAATACACATTTAGACTCATTATTCCTCAATAACTAACTTTGTTACTATGGAGATGGTATGATGGGTATGATGGATTGGGGTCTCTGAGGTTAATTCGTTCTCAATACATAGGAAGCTTTATGATTACTGCTATAGAGAACTGAGTGCAATATAAATGTCTCCACACTTCAGAGGTAAATGCAGTATACAAAGGCTCTCCTTGACCCAGCATCGGTCACTTGCTCAGAGCCTTTAAAAATCTAAATTAATGGGCTTGAAATCCTGAAATTGCAATTTTGATACTAATAAATAATAGTTGCAATAAATATGAGTTTTGTAAAGATATTACAAAATGCATTTAAAAGTATTTTGTGGTCAAAAAGAGAACAGTTTTGTGAAACCTCAGTAGTCATCACTAGCCAATTCAAATGTCATTAAAAACTTGCAGATAATGGTCACATCTATGACTTTCATTTGTAGTTCTTTTTGCCCATATACAATTAAGTAGAAATACTGTAAAACCAAGTGTCATCAGGAGGTGAGAAATATCAAATTATATTCTGTTCCAACGAAGAAACACAGCCTTCCATATCTTAAGAAGATGGCAAGTGAGTGCTGGGAATTTAACAGTGTTTCCAGGTGCCTCTCAACTCCTCTGATGTCAAGAATGAGTAGCAAGGCTGAAAACATACTTACTATTTGGCTGCAGGCCATACAGTGAGCCAAGATCAGATGCCAAAAATGCAAGTGGAGGCAGAAGACAAGTGACCCTCTAATGATGGCCTTGACACACTCTTTTAGTTGAAAGCTTGTTTAGCCCTCTTTCACATATTTTTACTGCTGAAGTTCTTTCAATCTTAGAATAAATGCAGAGACTTAACTGTTCTCTCTGGCCTTAAAAAAATGTTCTTGATTATATTCTTATTCCAATGCCTATTTTTCTAAAATATTTTTTGCTGCCTATTATTAATTAATAATAAAGTAATTATAAATTAATTTATTAATTTGTTTTATGTTTTTACTTTTAATCTCTATTTATGTACTCATCTGTTTTCTATATTCACTATTTCAATGACAGAAAATCAAAGCCTAGACTGCTGGCAATTGGATGGGTGGGTACAAGTCACACATGCACTCATACTCACTTGTAACAGGCCAGTTTAGAGACACCTTATGTGTGTGTGTGTGTGTATGTCTTTCTGATGTGGGAGGAGGCCCACACCAGCAGGGGAAGACCATGCACAGCCTTTATAGAAGATGACCAGAACAGGCATTAAACCCAAGACCTGCAGGTATAGGGTAGCAGCCCTAGGCCCTGCTCCCTGGTACCCCTAAAAAGTTCAATCCAGTGCTTAATTACCAAAGTACAGTGTATGAAGTCTCATATTTAAAAAAAAATTGTAGGAGAATGCAGCGAAGAGCTATAGGTTTATTTGTTTGACTGTTTACATGTACAGTATATCTTGTTTTCTTCCTTTGTTTCTGTTACCTTTTTGATGTTTTTTTGGGTAATAACCACTTCTGAATACTTTGATACGTTGATATCCTGAGGACCATTCTTGTTAGGGCAGCCACTGCAGTAGCTAGCAGCTTCAGGGGTTAAACCTTGCACCCTGTTTGCTGATTGTGTGAGTTTACATGTTCTTCCTGTGCCGGCAGCAATGATTTTTTTTTATCTGAACATATCCATATTATGTTAATTCTGAGTTGGCTCTGTATGAGTGTGACTTGATCCCTAAATTGGATTAAGCAGGTTTGAGATATCCAGTTATATTTAATGATTAGTAGTACAAGAGGTAGGACAAGAGGCATGGTCAAAGGTCTTCTTCCTGGTCAGTGGAAGACAGATGAAGGAAGAGATGTCAGATGCTGTTTCACACTCAGATCCTTTCTCTGTGCACCTAACAAGTCACAGGGAATGGAAAAGAGGTTATACTATTTACAGTAACCAGAACCATACCTTCCTATATGAACATCATACAAAGCACATGTGGCCCACAACTGAAAGACCAATAGGGGTTGTAGCCCACCTAATGGTGTGATTTCTGGTTTGGGAATCCTCAAATTAACGCAGTTGACAGTCACCTGTTGTGATAATTTTCCATTAATGAGCAGAGGGATGGCTTCAAGTCAACACCAGTCGAGTACGGGAAAGAACAACAAATGAAAGCATGAGGAAGCAGCTTGTGCTGCACTTGTAGGTATGTTGAGAAATCTAAATTTGTCTAACTTCCAGTAAGGTAGTTAACATTAAAGGAATTGCTACTACACTAAAGCCAGCAAGCCAGAGAGTACAATGGAGTAATAATAGCATTATGTTTAATAGTTTTGATATCAAGTATTTGACAGATATATCTGATGTTATGAGTAGGTCTACCAAGCTACACATTGTTGTGGATTATTTATTACTGCCATATAGACCTCAGGACCTACTGTATACATGTTGTTAAAGGCTGTTAATGTTAGTCGACAATGAAGTGCTCTGACTAGTATTGTTGCAATGAGGGCATGTTTTTTAGGACACACACAGGCTCTCTTGCTTACTTATTATTTATTGGCTGAATTGTGGGAAAGCACCATACAAGAAACTTTGACATGCAAAAAAAACAACTACCTCAGAAACACTTTAATTGTTGATTAATTTTATTGGTTCCTAACATTACTGATATAGTTAATGCCTTATTGGAATCTGTGGTAATTGGTAGGACAAAATTTTAGGTAAATTTATAAGTGTAGGTGAAATATTCACATGTTCAGTTTTTTAAGTATCTAAATATTCAGCTTGATTTTGACCCTCCATTTACTGCATTACGTTTTTTTAAGCACAATCAGTAGTAGTATTATTAGTTATTATTATTATTATTAGTAGTAGTAATTATTATTAGTCGTAGTAGTACCAGTAGTAGTAGTATAACAATTGATCTTTTTTTTTTGTTGTTTCTTCTCACTGGTGATACTCTTGGCTATATCAAGTAAAAAGAGTAACAGCTCATTGATACCCTGGTCCATTATTATTATTATTATTATTACTAACTAGGCTTTCATTTATAAATTTGTGATGTGTGCTCCTTTGTATATTTAATATTTATTTATATATATGATTATTGTTCAAATTAAAGCTACTATAAGAAGTACTAATGTAGTGAATTCACGGACTGTAAGTTGGGGCTATTCGGGGCCTAAGAAGAAGGTTCTACTTAGGACCCCAGTTTAGCCAGGGGTGGCACTGACAATAAAAATTTCTGTTTATGTTGCCAGAAAGGAGGAAATCCCCTCCGATGCCAAAGGACATCACTTTCACTGCCACTCTTCTTCCCAACTTTTGCTCCTGACAGAAAAAAAGGGGACCAACCCAGAAAGTAGGTGGACCAAAGACCGGCAGATCTCCAACTAAGATGACTGTGTCCATGAAGCACCTCTATAAAAATCCTGAAATACTCCATTAAGCAGGTAATTTATATATAATTGTCCAGATTTTGTAACTTAGGTTTAGTAAAGAAAAAACACAATGATGACATAAGTATGGTCTTATTGAAGAGGTCCTCTCTTTACGAGTCCAGGGTCTCAACCAATGAGGTGGCTTGGTTCAGGTGACACATGTTTAAAATGACAAAGAAAAGCACATCTGTTACATACATGACCACGCTTGTGGTGAACAAAATACATAAATATGACTTCTTGGATGTTTTGACTTTTAGTTTCTTGTTTTGACTATTAGGAGGCCTTAGTTGAGTTTTTTCTGATTTAATAATTTTCCAGTTTTTTAAATTCACATTTACACACATAAAAATATCTGACGATTTGCATTATTGTTGATGTTTATGAAATTATTATTTTTTTTTAACTTGCTGCATGTGATTCAATATAACGTCTGACAGCAGTTGCTGTAATGTTCTTACCCTTGATGAAAAGTTTCCTGTGACATCCCAGGAATATGTAAGTTAGGTTAGCTCTAAACAGCCTTGATATGATTGTATCCTGAGCTGAACAGCTCCCTCATGTACTATTGATTCTTGTATTGCTGCAGTGATTAAGTAATGAAAAACAGAAGACAGTAAAACTAGATGTGAGCTTAGTGACCATTGTGTAAGTCATTGACTGCAGAGTAACAGCATGGTATGAGCTGACATTGCTCAGGTGGCAGGTACCAGTGGACTGTGTATGTGTAACTGAGAGAGAGAGACAACTGACAAGAACGACATAAGTGATGTTAAACATGATATGGTGTTGGTAGATGTGCCTACCTGGATCAACAACCCCAGCTTGGGTGTATTCAAAGTGATATAATTAAGAAGTGTGTACATGTAATTTTAAACAAAAATGTTAAAAAAAATCTCAAAAAAGACAAGATAAGTGACACTGTAATAATTATACAGATAAAGAAAGTGCCATTTGTACTGCTCTCTTGACAGAATTAGTTAAAAAAAAATACAGCACATAGAAGGATGTTCCAAAGATGGTAGAAAACATCCAAATTGGTTCAGCTTTTGAGTGAACAAAGAAGATATCCACGGGTGATCCAGCTTAGGACAGCAAACAATATACTAATAGCCCTGACAGTGCATTTTGTTAATATATTTGTCTCTTCATCATGGCAAAGTGGTAAATGACAATTTTTAAAAGCAACTAAAACACAACATAAATAATAAGTATTCTGTACATTGAATTTTTGTTTAAATAATTATGCAAAAAAAAAGATATATATTGTCCTACCTATCAGTGTTATATTGGCATAAAAATTCTGGTGGGACCACATTGAAATGGGGGAGAAAGAGTGACAGAGACTTTTAGGAGGAGCGCAGCTGTCTAGAGAAACCATGTAGAACAGGGCTATTCAATTACAAATTCATTTGGGCCAGATTTTCACACCAAGAAATTTAGCTGGGATAGACATGTTCAGCAACCGGTAAGCAGCAGGCAATGACAAATTTTAAATCGACAGAAATGAATGTATTTAAAAACAAGTGATGTTTATTCATTGTTTCCCTTTTAAATGTGGTCACATCTGACATAGGCACAACAAAAAAATGTATAAAAAAAAACAACAACAAAGCTATAACTGAACAGAATCAGAGGTAGTAGCAATACTTTTTTTTCACTTGTGAAATAAAAAATAAACATTTTCCTCACATCTGATAAAAAAATAAAAAAAGTGCACAGTATTAGCAATAACATTTACTGTATTTCCATTTTAAAATATGAAATCCTCCCCCCAGTTTAAAGGGGTGGTCATGACTGGGAAGGGATTTTTTTCTTATTACTTAAACAATTTCATTCACATGGTTTTAACCGCTCATATGACAGAGGTTCAATTTGAGTTCCACAACAACACCTTTCTCGTTGATTTTTTTTTTCCCAGAAAAAAACTACCTGAGTAAATGATTAAGAGCAAGACTGTACGTAGGACATGAAAGTGGATCAGTACATTTATTTTAAAATGTCTTTGTACAGAGTTCTTGGTTGTCAAGTAATGAATCATTAATTTAATTATTGCTTTTACTATTTTTTACTAAATCATTTTCCATGTTTTCTTTTTGATGAGCTCCCATTGAAGAATTTATTTGTAACAGAACATATTGTGCACACGCTAGAACGACTGAAGTAACAACTAACGAAGTGGCATTTTTCAGTGTCATTTCAACAGTTTTCTGTTCACTGTCAATCACAGAACAGCCCGGTAAAGCTACAGTAAAACACCTGCAACCTTAAAACGCAAACTCCATTACATTGCTGTGTATGACAAAACAGTGGGCATGTGACTGCTCGTACATGTTTACTGTCGGACAGGCTGGAATTTTGCATGGAATATGTGCTAAATCAAAAGAGAAATGGGTTGCAAAGATGTGCTAACACAAGGAGATCAGTGAGAATCACACCTTATTGTGCCTGCGCAAAATCAGAAGGGACAACTGAATATTATGGGGCAAAGATATCTTCATAACAGGGGACCTATATGATGAGCAGAGGAATTTCAAATGTTTTGCATGCCTACCTTTTTTTTGATGACTGGTTGTGTCAAATTCAGTCCTTTGTTCATTATTCCGGCAGAAGCGTAACCAGCCTCTTGTTAAAATTCACGGCCCTACTCTCAGCAGCGGCGTGTACTTAGAAATATATTCCCGTGTGCATCTCCACCTCTGATGCCATTTTCCCCACGAGTCCCTCGCACCCAGCGCGGGATATAAACTAGTCTTTATGTGGCTCAGGGATATGCAAGGGAAGCCTGTACCGACACATATGTTAATGGCACATATGCTCAACAATAAAAAAATGTCCTTTTGCATCTGTTACAATATAATAGTTTAAATAGTTTCAATGATTTCATTCACCACTGGCGAACTAGGCAGAAATGATAATTGTAAAATGTAGTTTTGGTCACATTTGCGATCATTTTTATTTTAGTCTGGAGCTCTGGCGGGACCACAGGCTGGGTCACTCTGAGGTTGCTTCTGGGCCACATGTGGCCCATGAACCACCATTTGAATAGGCCAGGTGTAGAGGATGTGTGTGTTTGAGAGAGAGAGAGAGGGAATGAAGCACTTAAAGAACAGAACTTACGAGTCTCGCTCCTCTGCTTAAATCCATTGACTAGAGATGCATGGCCACCCTGATGTGAGGTTAAGCCTGTTTGAAGTATTCAGACTTTTTAAAAGATTTTTTGAGCTTTACACATCACACCAGCTGAACAGATTTTCACTAACAAACTTCTGTATAAGCTCATGCAGTTTGTTTACTCTAACCAGAACTCATTTTACTTTCACTTGTAACTGTAATGTTAAAGATTCCATTTGTTAATCATGATTGTGGTTGTCTCCCTAATTAGGTACAGTTCCATAGCAGGTATTTTCTTAGAAAATAGTGGAGTAGGGCATGTTTCCATGTTTATGATGCAGTTTTTGTTCTCAGTAGTTGTTGTTCTAATGTGTTCACAGATGAGAATTTCATCATTAAAACTTTCCCTGTAAAGCCAGGACACTGACCTAGCTGTGACATCAGAGGTGTAATATATGGGTTATGTTAACAATATCCAACATACTATTTGACAAAACTTTAAAACCTGTTACAACCAGGGTCAATGCAAAAAAAGTAATATTAGATCATAGTCTCTGTAATATCCAGTGTCCAGTCATTTTAGTAATAAAAACTATACATGTTGTGGTGTGAAATTTTGCATATAAGTTGATAAATATTTTGTATGTCTTTATTGGTAACTTGTAACACTAATGTCTATCATTGATAAGAACAGCAATGGTTAGATGGTTAAGAACCCCTTCCCCCCTTTTAAGAACCAATCCTTTGTAATTTTACAACAGGGTTGGGGGAAGTGCCTAAAACAAGTTTGGTAAGTGATTCTATGTAGGACTCTCAGTCAGCTCCGGCAGGAAAGCCAGACTGCTTAGCTGGCAAGCATTACCTTAACAAATGGTTTTGGGGGCAGGTGTGAGGGTATTCTGTCCCCCCATTGGTCAGAAGTATGGCTGTTTGGAATTGGCTTGTATCGAAAGCCTTTAAGTACCATGACACCCTATTGGTTCTAGGGGTTGGACAGAAAACCTGTAAATTTGCTTGCTTTACCACTCTCTCCCTCTCTTACCAAACTGATGAAATACCATCTCACACCATGAACTGAAAAGGACAACACAATGAACAGCACAGCTCGGCCACCATATTGAGACAGGCATGCGGCCTGTTCTGAGGAAAGTGGACCAAAAATGAGGACTTAACTAAAGACATTTTAAATAACTAACAAGTCTGTGTGCCACCTGAAACTATACATCACCATTTATCAGGTTGTATGGTTGCCAATATTCAAATGTACTTTGTATATTGTTGTTATTTATGAATATTATCAATAATACATTTTTTAAATTGTAACTTAACTCCTGCTTGTCTTTTACTACACCTAATTGCCTAAGGTTATACATGTAAAAGGGATGGTGGGGAGAGGTTATATGGTACAATACATTATAAATTGTGGTAAGTCTGTGAGATTTGAGGCATTCTGACAAAGGCTACATATTAATAATACAAAAGGGGAAAGTAGAGTAATATATTACTCTACCAAGACAAAACAATATCTCAATTTAAATTCTGAGTTTTGAAAATTGCTCTACCATTATTGTTCCTTATAAGCCTGTTACTCAGTCTTCCTGGAGTGCCCTGTAATTATAGCTTTCTTTGTGATATTCTGGTCAATATAACCTTCTGAAATATTCTGTGTAAACTTTCTTAATTGTTGTAGTAAGAATGAGGCACAACCAAAATCATGCAGCTAATGGTGTAAAAATATTAGTTTTATGCCATATTTTGAATTTTTTGGGACACGTAGATCATATTTCCATTAATTTTTTATTTGATCTTATTCTGTCAGCTTGCTGAGATTGGAGCAACCTCAGATGGATAGATGGATGGAATAATTAAATATGTACTACAAAGATATTTTGGCTAAGCTTACAGATGGCTTAATATCTATTACAGAGCTGATTGTGTGGCGATTAGTTACTTGGAGAAAGAAAAGTAAGGACAGGAATCGGAGGTTAGTATGTTTGAGAGACAGTGCTGCTGCAATATACTGTTTCATCGAAGGTCGCGCATGGGGCAGCAAGCATTTTGCGGGAGGCAGAAATAATCTCTGGACGGGGCGCAATCTCGTCACTATCACTGCACCACCGTGTCCCCATAATTAATACATGCTTTAATTCCTATCATTATGAAAATGATATCAAGTATAAATCTTAGTATTTAAATTATTCAGAGAGCTGTAATATCACGAATGTAATGGGTTCTGTATCCTGTCGGAGGAAGAGAAAGCCCATTTAAGAAGCATGTAGTGATTCACACACATAGAGCACAAACAAAAACAGATACCAAACAAAGCATTTAATGCACTACTTTGGTTACGATGGGATTTGGGAAAGTAGTACATTAAACAATTGTAAGATTAAGTTTATGACGTTCTACTTTAATGACAAAATAAACTACAGTACATTATTAAAGTGGAAATTTCGAGATTGAAGTTGACATTTCAAGATTTTTTCCCTTTTTATCCCTATTTTTTTCTTTTCTCTGTACCCTAATAAGCTTCCATATGACACTCAGATGGTGGGCTACAACACTTTGATATCTGACCACTTCTTTTTTTTTGGGGGACTGTGCGACTTTGTGAACTTGAACTTTCGAGTTTCTCCGCCACTTCGTTTTGTTGTTTATATCACTGTTTAAACCAACAAATATTAAATTTTTCTTTGTTTCCACTTGGTATTCGCTGAAATTCTTCTGGTTTCCCCATGCTTTTGCCATTGTCTTTTCACAGAATGCTGAGCTGAAGGGCTATTTATATTATTTGCATATTCAAAGAGGTGTAATTCTGGGAGAAGACAGGGTGGGACAGCAGGTGCATGGACGAGCATTACAATTCATGCTGACCAGGATTTATGTAGTGGAAGAATATGGAAGTTGTCGTATGCACAGATTTATTCACCTGGATTTTTTGTGCGTACGCACATTTCCACTTTTGTCCATACGTCATGTTTTAGTGTGAATTCTACGCACGGCATTATGCATGAGGCCCCTGGTCTTTTGGTACTTGCAGTATCCATTGGGTAATAAATTTGTCCTTTCAAATATGGTACTCCTGTTGTCAGAAAATAATGGTGGATGAAAAGAAAAGAAAGAGGATTACACAACAAGTACCAGTTAACAATTTGGGTACTGCAGTGCTACTGAAGCTCCTTAAATTAACGTAAAGCTAATTTTAGGACTCAAATGAGCTAATGTTTTATTCAACTAAGGAACACAAAAACTGGGAGTCCCAAAAGCGCATAAATCCTGCAAATAATTCCAAAAGAGAGTATTTACCATCAACATCTTGGCTAGAGACAAAAAAGATGGAGCACAAAAAGGAATTGCCTGAGAATTCAAATAAACCCAGAGCAAACACAGCCCTAAAACATAGTCCCAAGTCCAAGTCAAAATATTCCAATAGGTCACAATAAGCACAAGGCACATCAAAAAATGCAGAAATCACAAAAAAAACTCCCCAACTGCTTAAACTATAGGAGACCCTCCATATTTACAGAGTGGAAGGCAGTTCCTGGTGGTGATTGGCAGGTGGTGTCCATTCTCTTAGGGAGCCACACACAAAACACAAGGAACATAACACAGTTATTGGCAACAAAGCAGATAATTAGCAAAAGTAACATAAATATAGATAAACAGCACAAAAATGGACATAAGAGACAAGAAACACAACTTTGAGCCCCAGGCTGAAATATGATAGAAGGGTTGCAAAGACAGCCTCTGATCTGATGAATCCTGGTCACTGGTAATTACTGCAGACAGAAGGATAAGGATCTGGGGCCTCATGTATAAATGATGTGTACACAGAAAAATGTTGCGTAAGCCTGTTTCCATGCTCAAATTGTGATGTATAAAATCTAAACTTGGTGTAAAGCCATGCACATTTTCACGGCAGCTAAATGCTTGGTGTACGGAAGTTCTCCACTCTGGCGGCACCCAGCGTCAAAGCAGTCCTACTGTTCCAGTATGGTTTCCCTTTCTTTTTTAGATCCACATCCCTGATGCGGCTTTATAAATACGGTGAAATTAACTGCATATTGTTTATTAGTTTAATGCATCTGATTGTAATTAACCTGTAACAATATAATGGTCCACAGAATGGTCAAACTATTCTAAATACCATAGCTGCTTTAGCGTTGTTATCCTTACTGCACCTTCATCTTCTTTCAGCTGGTCCCGTTAGGGGTTGCCACAGCAGATCATCTTTTTCCATATTACTCTCACTGCACCACTCGGAGTATTTATATCACTATATCTGACTGGGGAATCACAGCTCTACAGCAACTGATTGGAAAGAGAATTATCGTTATACAGCATCAAGCACATGCTTCAGAGCCTTTCCCCGCGGTTCAGAAATAGTTTCATCCCAAGAACTATAAACGCACCCAATCAGTCCATCAAGTGCTACTTATAGAATGTTTTTTCTTCAACTTCATTAATCCCGAAGGAAATTACTTGGTTTTTTCACATACCCGTTGGGGTCAGAGCACAGGGTCAGCCATTGTACAGCACCCCTGGAGCAATTGAAGGTTAAGGGCCTTGCTCAGGGGCCCAGCAGAGTAGGATCTCTCTTTTGGCAGTGACGGGGATTTGAACCGGCAACCTTTGGGATACCAGCGCAGATCCTTAGCCTCAGAGTCACCACTCCGCCCATAAAAGAAAAATCAGGTTAGAGTGCGAACGCAGTCCCCCACTACCACAAATTATGCAGTCGAGGTTCCCGCATTTGGGGAAATTGCAGGGGTCAGCACATCCGGAGTACAATGGATGAGCCTCGCCTTGAGAGAACCACCATAGTGATCATGGTATCTCCCCTGCCAAGTAAATATAAGTACAATTACCTCACTGTAAACTCGCGATACACTTATAATATTGCACAACCTGAGCCACTTTATAAAGCCCGTATTTACATATGATGACAATATCATTTTTAAGATGAAATGCAGCAGAATGTTTATTATATTATACAGATAAAACTTTAAATTCATTTAAATAATCTATATTGTTAATAATTAAACATATGAAGACACGGTGCCGCAACGCTAGCAAGGAGCTGGCGCTCCGTTCAAGGATTGCTCCTGCCTTGCGCTGTATTCTTGCTGGGGCTGACGCGACACTGAAAGGATAGATGGATGGAATAATTAAACATGTACTACGAAGATATTTCAATGTTCCTTAAAAGTTTTGAAGAATTGCCGTTCTAAGCTTACAGATGGCTTAATGTCTATTACAGAGCTGATTGTGTGGTGATTGGGTATTTGGAGAAAGAAAAGTAAGGACAGGAACTGGGGGTTAGTACATTTGAAAGAGACAGTACTGCTGCAATAAATTATTTAATCGAAGGTCACGCACAGTGCAGCAAGCATCTTGCGTGAGGCATGAACAATCACTGTGCCACCATGTTCCCATGTTTAAAAACATGCTTTAACTCCTATCATCATGAAAATGATGTCAAGTATAATCTCAGTATTTTAATTATTCAGAGAGTTGCAATATCACGAATGTAATGGATTCTGTGTCCTGTCAGAGAAGAGAAAGCCTGTTTAAGAAGCATGTAGTGATTCACACACATAGAGCACATAGAAGATCAAATGCAAAACAAAGCATTTAACGTGCTACTTTAGTTACGATGGGATTTGAGAAACTGGTAAATGAAGCGATTTTAAGATGAAGTTTATGATGTTCTACTTCAATGACAAAATAAACTATGTGATTAAAGTGGAAATTTTGAGATTAAAGTTGACATTTCGTGCTTTTTTCACACTGTCTATTTTTTTTCTCTGTACCCTAATAAGCTTTCAGATGACATTCAGACGGTGGGCTACAACTCACCTTTTCACGGCGACTTTGATATCTGACAACTTCTTTTTTATTTAGGGCACTGTGCGACTTTGTGAACTTGAGCTTTCGAGTTTCTCCGACACTCTATGTCACTGGATCAACTTCCTTTTGTTGTTTATACCACTGTTTCAACCAGCGGTTCTCAAACTTTTGTATTTCGCTCCCCTCCTTTTCTACCTGGAATAATTCTGCGCCCCCTGCATAATATAAGATAGATGAAATATTTGCAATTTATTTTTTTTAAAGTGCTTTAATAACTGTTAAAATGCCTTGTGTGGTTTTTGGTAGTAATTCTAATCCCAAAAACAAAGAATAAATTATTTATTCTTTTTTAATTATATTTTTTATGTAAAGAAACGATTAAATGTGTTTTCATTTTTATAAATCTCGTAAACGAGGACACCGATGAAGTCAATCTGCGCAAGACGAACGTATTTTCGTCCAACAAATATACTGCTGTTAGTTGTATCATGAAAATAACCCAATACGTAGTAAATTATTTAACTCAATTTGACAATATTGGCAACGCTGCAGTCACGCCGCATTATCACCTGATCTACTGTTACCCAAATGTTCGCGACAGATACCGATACGTCTCAAAGTTTCTGGATTGAAAATATGCGACTGTAAAAGCAGCAGCAGCGGCACCGCTCGTCATAGAAACAAACTTCCAATAGAAAAGGAGCTCAGAGTGTCTATCTCGAATATCAAACCAAACCTGGACAGACTGTGTACTTTAAAGCAGGCACATATTAGTCATTAGATCTATGCCTTAGAAATGTTTTATTTTAATTTTAGTTATAATGCATTTGTTGTGATTATATGCTTGCAAATTTAAAATTGAAATAAAAATGTAAAAAATGTATTTTGATGTCTTGTTTATTTATTCCACACCCCCCAGGGGGCGCGCCCCACAGTTTGAGAACTGCTGGTTTAAACCAACAAATAGAACGTTTCTCCTTGCCTCCACTTGGTATTCGCTGAAATTCTTTTATTTCCCCGGTGCTTTTGCCATTGCGTTTTCACAGAACACTGAGCTTATGGGCTTTTTATATTGATTTGCATATTGAAAGAGGAGTAATTCTGGGAGGAGTTTGGGGAGTGGAGCGCAAAAACGTGGAAGTTGGCAAATGCACAGATTTATGCATCTGGATTTTTTGTGCGTATGCACATTTCCGCTTTTGTGCTTACGCCATATTTTAGTGTGAATTCTACGCATGGCGTTATGCATGAGGCCCCTGGTGAATATCCAGAATTTAAGCTACTGAGAGTGTGTAATGATGTGGTCTGTGTTTTTGTGGCTCAATGTCTCAATGCCTCCAAATATGTAGCCATTACAGCCAATCAGTTGTGTCCCTTGATACAAGCAGTTCATCATTCAGCAAATGAGCTTTTCAGCAGATGGTACACTACACAATAAATGTAGAAGGACTTACAATTCAGCTTAATCAGTAGCTATTATGGCCATCTGATTTTAATTGAATTTAGCATCTCTGGGATGAGACTGAACAATTTGCATGGAGCAGAGGTCCACTATGGACTACCGTATTTTGCAATAATTGTGTTGACATGGGCCAGTATGTCTGCGGTGTACTTTTATATCTTGTTGAATACCAATAAATTTGAACTTTTCTGAGGGCATCAACTTTCCATTAAGTAGGTGTAGCTAATAAAGTGGCGACTCAGAGTAAATTGAATATAATCAAGATAATAGAGTAGTGGTTCACAGTTCAGTCCTGGAGGGTCACAATGAATTTGGGCTCTATTACAGCTAATCTCTTAATCACAGTTTTTTTTTTTTTTTAATTGGGTTGTTGGTTTTAATGTTTCTTCACTCAAACCAAGCTTTCATCTTGACAGTTATTATGCCTTCATTTTGTTTGATGTAAGTGTTTAAGAGTTCTTTGTACAGTACTTTTCTAAAAATAAAGAGCTAAGGAGACAAGTGAAACCAATGGTTTCTATAAATTATACGTCCTCATTGTCATTCGCACCAGAGCCAATGCAACACGTGAATTATGAAAAAATACTTACAGTAGATATACTGTTGTGTCGAGTTCCGAAATCCTGTACTTATCTACTGTCAGGAACATGTCATTATTTAATTATTAGTGCGCTATTAACTCCAGCCACCATAAAAAAAAAACTCACACTATTCCACTCCATCTGAACTAGTGTGGTGCTGAGGTATTACCCATTGCATGGCTGCACTCGGGTCCTAATCTGGATCCTGAGTTGGTTTGTCATGTGGTGGGTTAGGGTTAGGGTATCAGTGCGTACTCCTAAACTGTCTCTCTATTAACTTGTATATCATTTTCTGTTTCTATTCTGCTGTTTTTTTCTATATTCTTCTCTTTGTCTATACTCTTATATTTAGTTTTCCTTTGTATTTTTTTATTATTTGGAAATGTCATTGCATTGTGTATGTGTTGTCTTAATAGTGTCCCCATTTTATTTGTTTGTTTCCATGGGTTCCACGATTTTTGAGTTGTTACTAGGCATATGACATATGTGTCAGGTTATCTGTGACAGCATGTTGGACATGATATAGTTGATGATGAAACACATCTCACAGCATCTAAAGAGTGGTTTAATTAAAAGAAGGACAGTATCTAATCAGGTAAGCAAATTAACTAGGATAAAAATTTAGGGTTAGATCTTTGTTGTTTTGACTTACAAAATGCCCTAGAAAATGCAAATATAACAAGTGTGACTTGTTATGTATTGTTTTATTAGAATGTAAACATTTTCATTTTGCAGGATGACATTAACATCTAGATGTTTTAACCTTTTCTTTGGGTAGATGCAATCCTGATGTAACTGATGTCCAACCTTGTCAAGATCCCCCATGCCAGCATTTCTTCCCTTTCTCACCCATCTCTCACCTCCATATTTTCTATTCATTCTCTATTGAACAAAATAGGGACTGGAAGAGCAGTGAAAACTTTGTGATTTTCTCTTGATTTTTATTATCAATTTTTATTAAGTATTTGTTGGTCACATTAACCATCACAGTTCTCAGTTACGGGAGATGAGGAGCTCCCCTTCTTTACATTGCTGACTGGTCTTGTTTCCATTTGTACCTTCTTTCCACTGATAACTATGATTGTGGTTCAACACAGACAACACAGACTGCAAAATGACATCTATGATCAAATCAAATTACCCATTCATCCATCATTTCTGCAGACAGAACAAGTGACACAGTGGTCATCACTGCAGTCTCAGAGTTTTAAGGACATGGTGTTGATTCCTAACCCAGGTACTGCCGTGTCTGTGTTCACTTCATTGCTATGTGACTCTGCATATCTGTTTTGAAGAACATGTTCAATCTAAGTCTAATTTCTTTCAAAATTCAAACAATACTTATGATTTATGATTATGCAAAAAATATATTGGTCCAGTCTTTGCATTTGCACAGCCCCATGTGGGCTTGGATCCAGTGTTAGCTCTTAAGTCCTGAAGTTTTACAGGCTGCCAGCAACTCTTACAAGTGCATTTGACAGTGTGTGTGAGCTGCTAATGCATTCATTCATCCTTCTAAAGTAATGCCTTTCAGATTTTAATTACTTATGCACCCTTTCTTGTTTTACTGCAGGGCAATTTGCCCTGGTACAGTATGCCCTAATGATAACTTTAGCAAACAACAATGCAACCTGATTGGAATTTAACATGAACAGTTTTATTAATATTAATACATAAAGCACCAGACTCAGCTTTGGAATGTAGGATGAATATCATGGAGACAGCAGGCAGACACCAAGGAAGGGTGTAAACTGAACACAGACACGGTAGTAACTGGATTAGGAATCGATGCCACATCTTTAAAGCACTGAGATTGCAGTGATGACCACTGTGCCACTTGTTCTGTCTGCAGAAATAATCTACACAAAATGAAGATTTAGTAAGTTAAAATAAGTCTTTTCTCAGGGGGAAAAGTCATTACAAATAGTATAATGAAAGGCAGTTGAAAATTAAGAATAGTTAAATCAGTGTTTATTCCAGTAATAACATGCCTCTATTAAAGCTGAACTACTGATGATGCACAAAAAATGTTTGAGCCTAAGATTATAACATGAACATATCAGTGTATGTTGCTGTTTGATTGTGTTATCAGATGCACTTAACATGAAATCTACTCAAAATCAGCTATATACCTGTTAACTGTAACCTCTTAACTGTCTCACTATCCATACTGAACCCCATGTATTCAACCCTAAGGACCTCTAATGGCAGACAACAACAGTTTATTTGCATCTAAACCAATAGCAGCAAGTATAATGTGGAATGGAAGTTAAAATCTATTGCTAGCTTCTGTATGAAAATCTGCATGTTCTCTGTATGGCTAGGTATTATTATAACAGATAAAGAAGTGTGCTTACATAGAGTAGGGCTACCAGTGTGGAATGCAGTTTTTGGGTACTTCCCGGCTTGCCTCAGCAGTGTCTAGGTTATCGTCCAATTAAGATGCCAAACGTATGACAAGTTTTCTGATAAGCTTAATTAAAAATATAAGAAAAGACTAGAATTTCTGCTTTTCGTTGTAATCAACAAATTGTGTAAGAATGTTCTGTGACCTTTGGATGAAAGTGAGCTTATTTTTCTAACCGCTTCTTTGAAGATCTCTGTTATAAAAATGCAACTCACCCCCCTATGAGGGGGCTTTTTGCACTTAGTCTCTGTAAGGCAAAGACCCTCTACTCACCAAGTATAAAGAAATAAAAGAATTCTGCTTGTTTGAATAGGTGTCTGCCTGCTGTTGTCTCGACTTCGTCCACAATAACCAATATAAAAACTTATACAATTTGTGAGTTAAATCTCTGTAATGGAGATAAAAATTGTGCTTTTATGGCTCATTAAATACTAGTGTGTTTTATTTCATTGTATTTTTATTTTAGGATTATATAAATAAGGTGTAGCTTTAAGTGAATAAAAAGTGTACCCAAAGCTCATATAAATAAGCTAGCATAATGTTCTGTAACAGGAACAGTGGACAGGCGCAATTTTTGGGCCATTGGACTACTTACTCAGAACTTTGGGTTTTAATAACAATGTGTTGTAAAAGACTGCCAAATTCTGGATGCAAAGTGACAAAATAATTCTGGAAGATATGAAAATCTAAAAGCAAATGTTAGAAGAGTGTTATTATTAATTATAATGTCCTCCCACAGTCCAAAGACATGCAGGATAGGTGCATTGGCAATTCTAAATTGTCCCTAGTGTGTGCTTGGTGTGTGTGTGTGTATGTGTGTGTGTGCCCTGTGTTGGGCTGACGCCCAGCTCGAGGTTTGTTTCCTGCCTTGCACCCTGTGTTGGCTTGGATTGGCTCCAGCAGACCCCTGTGACCCTGTAGTTAGGATATAACGGGATGAATAATGGATGGATGGATGGATGGATGGATATATGTTTAATTGTAGATAAACTTACCAGTGTTTATATGCTCGTAATAAGATGTGAAATGGGGGCTTTTGACTTTAGAGTTAACATATCTTTTATAATTAACTAAAAGTAACTCAAATGACAAGTAACCAGACATTGGGAATTTATCTGTTGTCCTATTTTGACTGATAAAGCCTTACTAAAAATTGCCATAAAGCTATAGTATGAAAATGAGCACCTAGATCGGTTTGACAGAAATAATATAATGGCTTTTAAATTACAGAGAGGCAGTTTTGAAGATGCAATGAAATATCATGCTGTCAAAGGATGAAACTACAGCACCACCTACAAATGAAAATGTGCCCCAATGGAGAAGAGGAGAAAAATGCACTGAGGAACATCTTAGCTAAAGAAGAAGAAAGAACTTCTTGATTTTCACAGACATCTCATGTTTTTTTCTGTTTTAATGTCTTGTATTTGTTGTCTGGTTTCCTTGCAAACAGGCACAAGTAATGGCTGAAATAATGTTTGTGTATTATCCCACTGAAACTGCCTTGTTTACTGATATTATCTGTCCCAAGAGATAAATGTAATATTGTTTAAGCTGTGCTGATTGAAGTGATTCTTATATTTGAAGAAAAGTGTTAATATATCAAGCAATGCTCGCTCAGGATTGCTTTCTTTCAGAAGAATCGATCCAGGAGCTAAAAGGATACAGGTAAACTGACAGTAGTCTGGTCTCCTGGCCTTTTTTGGTGTATTTCCTACATGTTTGTTCATATTCAAACTGTGCTCGTTTAGGTGATTGAGAAAGAAGCCTCTCAAAGACAGCAATTCAGGAGTGGACTGACATATCCATGAAGCCCTAGTGCTTTGCTAAGGTATTGCAAGACTCAGTTCTTGTAGTGGAGTACAACGATTTAGGCATTTCCAGGATTAAATTGTCCACCAATAAAGAAGTACCTTGGAGGTTAAAATGCCTTTTAACAATAATTCTTTAAATCAGCATTATGCTCCAGAATGCCCAGGTCCTTAGTTACAAATTATATATCCTTGATCAAAAATGAAAGAAGAGAGAAAGTTCCACGAAAGTCTTCATTTTCAATTGTTAACAAATAAAGAAAGGCTCCTTACAAGTGTCAATATTTTAAACCAAGCTAAGCCCTATACAAAAGTCTCAGAAAAGAAACAACTGAACTAAAAGTTTCACAAAAGCGTCCATTTCAGCTGAATTAAGCGAACTCTTTTTGAAAAAGATTAAACCACAACCTGAAAAAAGTGCAAATGTCTGGCTTTCTTCTACTAAAGTATTGACAGTTTCTCAAAACAAAGAAAATGGTACTAAATCATTATCACAAGCTCAAGGTTATATTCCCATGAGATTTAGAAGCTCCACTTCTAACAAAGCAAAATGCTCCAAATCCTGCTTTGACTTTCAGCTTTCTCAGCATACATTGCATTTCAGTTCAGCATGATAAGACTTTCAGACTAAAGCTTAGTTCTTCAAATCTATGAGCAGAAAGGGTTCAAGCATCTCCCATAGGGCTATCAAACCTAGTTTCTCACTTGGATCATATGAGGACTCTCTTTTTCTCTCCCATGATCTCTCATTATATCTAGCCTCTGATTGGTCCTGAAGTCTCTTCAAATTTACAGTTCTGTAGAGCAGCCTTTTAACCTGTGCAGTGAAGGAACATAGTCATGAAGCAGAAAGGGGGGATGAAAGGGGGGTTCAACAGCCTCAAACACCAAAGCAGATCAGTGTAACATTGAATGAGAATATGGGGCTTTTGAGGCATGTAATAAATATGGACTAAAACCAAGGTAATAAATTGCAGGATTCCTGGACATTTGGGACCGTCTAATTAATCTTGTGGATCCTCTGAAAACATGAAAATCAAAATTGTGGGATATCGCTAAAAGTACATTTTAACAACATGTTATGGTATTATAAATCACTTAGTGCCTGTTATGAGGTTAGTGAGAAAATATTGTACTAACCTGCAGATAGCTGGCTCATAGGGTGGGTGGGAAAGTAGCTGTGTGTGTACTCCTTACAGGCTGGGCAGGGCAACATATCTGAGTGGCAGCAGTACTTCTAGCCAGTAAGGAAAGTGCTTCCTTAAGAGGATTCAAGAAGTAGGGTATTATGATCTTTAATTTTCATAAAATTATTATGTCTTCATTGATAGTATTACTACCAATCTATAAATGGAATCTGGGGGGTTTCATATGAAAGGATTTCAAATATTTTGTCTGAAATGTTATATCTGATTTTTTAGATGCATATATTCTGGTTACTTTTTGTTTTCCGTGTGGGCAATGCTATTTTAGAGCCATTTGCATTAGTCATTTCCTTAAGTACATTTACAAGAATGCATTATAACATGTCAGTTTATGATGTCAATAGAGCGATGGATTAAACTTCGGCAGTGTCAGGGTATCCGCATTTATCAGCTATTTCCTGACTGATTTTTTTTTCTTGTTTTGGTTTTGATAATTGGTCATGTTGACATCTGGTTTTAAATTTTGCCCATTCACTGACTATGATTCACCCAGTCATTTTCAATTTTTCCTTTACTATCTCTTGTAAGTCATAACTTTGGAGAGAGTCTTTCTGAGAAAAGATATAAATAAGTTCCCCATACAGTCATTAGTGCCAGCCTTGGTCTTAGAAATGTTGAAGAGTTTGACAGTGGATTGAAAAAAGTGATGGAGATTTCTGATACTGGGGTAGAAACAGTGTTCACATTCCTGTGGAACTCTGCTTCATCTTCAAAATGATATGCTTCTGTCATCTATGCTCTTAAGCAACTACAACTGAAACATTGGCCTGTGGTAAGACATCTCTGTAGCAAATTGGTTACTGGTGTGCCAGTGTCATAATGCTGAAATAGCCATTTTAATGTTACCCACAAAGCTTTTAAGTATGTAGGGGTCATGAAAGTGGCTGCTCTGTGTGGTGCTGGTCAGAAGTACAAGTGGTGTGTCTTTTTTTTGCAGCTTGTGTATCTGTGTGTGAAACAAGTCACGATGTGTATATCCTATGTGACAGCATTTTCCATGACTAATTAAACCCTGAAGTGCTAATAGGACCCCCTGATAACCATGGGGTGTTTTGCTTTCTGCTGTCAACCCAAAAAAAAATGAACAAATGATTGTGTTGGCTTTGGCTTGTGGCTTGCTTCTGTTGTTTTTGTTATTTGGAATCTTAATTATAGTTGCCATGATTTTGTTACATTTTTCCTTAGCATTAGAAATTCTTCTTTTTGACTTCAGATGTCTTTCCTGCTCTTCCTGGTGCAACTTTTATTTTGTTTCATGAGTTTTAGTTATATTTTATTGTTATTTCACAATGCCATTTTATTTACTTTGTTGGTGACATCATTTTGTAGCCTCACTGCTATGACATGGACATCAGTGATCGGACTCTACATATACCAACACTGCATATCCTTCAGTTGTTCAGTTTTATGGGTATTTGCCCAACCTTTAGCCTGTGATTTTCGGTAGTCATTTCTGGTTAACTGAATCTTTGGTATGTTCAACATAACCTTGACTCTTAGTTTTTTACTGGGTTTCATTATATAATCGTTCTGTTCCTGGTTTCAGCATCTGCCTGTACACTGACAATGTTTCGTCTCAGAGTCCTCTCTACTCTGTTGCCTGCCAACTTCAAGTTTTATCCTTAGCTGCTTAAAATTTTTCTGGTCCAAATTCATTAGCTTGAGCTTCTACTTGGAAAATTGGACATATTAATGCTTCATTTTAGAAGTCAACATTTTTTGGCAACCCTTGACAACAGACCTAGCTCATGTTTAATTGTTTTACTCTTTGATTCCCCATTAATGTATCAATGTTAGACAATGTTCACCTTCAGAAGGAATACTCCCATTAGAGAATTCTGCAGTTGGACTGTGTCAGAAATTAATTGATGGCACAATATGTGTTTTTTGCAATTTTGGTACAGTATATAAAACTAAAATGAAAGAAACTAGTAATTCCTGTACTTAGTACAGAACAGCTAATTTTTGAACCCTTACAAAATTAGCACTATAAAAAACTGATTTCAAGCTCAGGCTTAAAACGTTTGGATCAACCCTCATATGTCATCAAAATTGGTTCCTGTGTGAAATTGCGTCTACAAGATCATGTTTTATTTAACACATCAGTATCAAACCTCTGCAACTCAAAATTAATAACAGAGATACAGCGACTTGGTCAAACCTGGGGGTCACTGTGTTTTTTTCAGGTTGCCCCTCCTCATTCTGGAATAAAACCTTACAGTGGATTAAAGATGAAGTATTTCTTCAACATTTCAGTGTTCCATGGCATAATTTAAGGTCATGCAATGTTTTATCTATTTTATCACACATGTACTGTAAATTAAAAACTTGTAAAGCACACATCACCCTGTATAAACAGATTTCTTAAAGGAATGGAAAACAAACAATCACTTCATAGTGATTCATTTGCTGCATTTAGCTCTACTATTTCATGTTTTCCTGGAGAAATTTAATTATGAAATGTAACAAGCAATTACTAATCCTTTAAACTGAACCTGCTGATATAAGATTTTAATCTTCTGGTGCCATCTCAACTCAGCTATTAAAACTGCACTAATGTCTCAGCGAGCACACATACACACACGAGTAGGCTGGTGCAGACACATCCATTAGTCTCTATGGCAACAAAGGCAAAGGTTAAGTCATTTTCCAAAGAGGTCTTGTACACATTATAGCAATATACCAACGTATTGCCAATCCTTTTAATTAAACCCATTTTGTGTCTAACGTTGTTCATATGGGGGAAGCAGCCTTCCAGGCAGATTGAATTACTAATATGCAAGCCCCTCGTGTCCTGAGAAATATCCTAGACTAAATCTAATTACTAATCATACTACATCAATAAGTATCCATGTTCCTTCAGTGTTAAACTAGATATTTTGTCAGTTTTTTTAAACAGGTCTTAAAACCAAAAAATAACAAGGTGACAAAAAGTTCAACATTGTCGAATGTTGTTTCCACAATTACCATTTAATATGAGTGTGTTTGGAAAGCAGGCTCATGCTGTATGGAAAGATTATTCATTAATGCTTTTCATCTTAGTTCCCTTTATTTTTTTAATTAATATTGCTATTGTTTGTAAATTATTTTACTTTTTAATAAAACTGTTTTTGTTAATGCATTTTTTTATTTTTTTTTTCATTAACATTTTCCCTGTTGGTCAGTCCATTTGTCTTTGTATCAGGTTAAAGTTGTGTGTATTTTATGTTTGATAGTTTTTTTTTTTTATTTCAATTATTATTTGTCATGTCTTTATATTATTTCTTGTTGTTTTATATGTGATGTGATAATAGTGCAGTATCTCTTTAAATGTAGTTCTGTTCCATGTTCTTTGTGGGTGGAGCCCCAAGAGGCACTGCCACTCCTGAGCCCTCCTTCGGACTATTTAAACTGGCTCAGGAGTGGGAATCATTCATGGAGTTTCTGTAAGTATTGCTGTCTTTTGTGTTGGAGTTTCTGCTTTTTAAAATTATTTTTCACTTTGTATTAAGGATTCTGTTTAGTGGGCTGTGTTTTGCTGTGGACTACCCATTAGGCAAACCCCTTTTTTGTCTCTTTTTCCTCTGTTGAGCTTTTGTGCTTTTTTACCTATTTTTGTTAGTATATCCTTGACTTATAAAAGATTCTTTACTTGCACTTAAATAAAAGCCAAGGGTTAACAGTCATCACTCTCTTGTGGAAGCTTTCGACATATTTTTATAATATTTATAGTTGCTCTGCCAGCTATCCAGTTTCTGGCCAGATGAAGCCAGCAGGTAGCCTGTAGGGTCCTGGCTGAAGTCAAGTTTGGCTCTACTGGGCAGACCAGATCGTTTTTTTGGGAAACCTCATGTTATTTTTCCTTGGAGGAAACTATTATTTCATAACCAAACCCAAGGAGGCGGGTTCCCTGATGAAGTAGCTAGTGTGATGTTGTAGCTAACAGCTTACCTAACATCCATTCAAAGGTCCAGCATGTCTGTGCAAGCAAGCAATGTTTAAGGGCATTGTATACATATGCTTTTATTCAGCTCATGTTTTTGATGTTTAGGATTTAATTTGCATGGTTTATATTTTATGTTGACTTGAACTGACAAAATTTATTTTTATTTCTGTCTTTTTCTGCTATTTATGTGAAGCACTGAGTAGCATCACAAGACGACTTCAGTTCTGCTACTGATGTCACACAACAACTAACATAGTTTCCATTCCCTTTAGAATGGCAGAAAACGCCCCAGACTGACATCACTTATGATTGTAACACTGCAAACCACACCTGGCTCTCATGGTATTAAATAATCACTTTCCAAGAACTCTTAGTTCATTTACGAACCTGATTTTGAAGAGAATGGAGCTCCATTTTGAAAAAGCCTTCATGCCATCTTGGAAAGCCATCTTTGTTGACATCTAAACTTCTTTTTTACAATGTTCTTTTTTCTTCATTTCAAACAGACATTAAATGGGCTGTCACCTGGAGTTTCTGTGTTCTTTAAGCTTCTCTTACACAACTCAATATCCATATTTTGTTCTAGAGCTGCATTGTAGTATTCCAGTATATTGCCCAAATATCAGTGCACATTGAGTAGTGTCATGGAAAAGGTAGCACCTGCAGTATCTGAACCATAGCCTTCTGAAATATGTCTGGGGCTATATTAAAAACAAATATAGCAGAACAAATCTTTTTGTGTGCTGATAGTCTGAAAGTAGGCTTGGGACGGGTCGAATTGGTGAAGTGTTGTCCTCTTACAAAAGGTCTGCAATGCATTGTATTGTATAGAGCTCAAAACATAGAACCACATTAAAAGTCTCAGGTGATAGCTATAGAGTTTCAGTCACATGGGTTCATTCAGATCAAACTTTTGCCCACAGGATCTTTATGGTATTTGCTATGCTTTCTCTTTTAAGCTAACGTTGCACTTTTCAGCAGTCCCCAGGCTTAGTTTTTTTGGCACAGTATCCACTTTGGTAAGTCCATGCTGAGTTCGGGTTCTTTTTCAACAATTATGTTATGTTTTGGATAACAATATTTAAAAAAAGAATGATGCTACAGCATCTAGGTTCAACAATGCAGCCAACAACAGCAGATGCAAAGGAAGTTCTTCATGTTTATCAGATTGCCTCACAGTAGAGATTACTAAACTAACCAGCACAGACTTTGGTAAAACACATACCTTGAGTACTTCAGAACAGGGATTTTATTCAGAACACATTTTAAAGTTGTAGTTTCCTCTTGTACACCTTTATTTGATATATATTGCTCACTTGTATCTTTGATGATTGTGCCAATGGTTTTTCCCACTATACATATTAGATTAAATGGCATATAGTTTCTAATATCAGCCAGTAACAATTTTTGAGGAATCACTTAGTTACTATATAGTCTTAAATTCACCTAAGTCCAATGATCTATGAAACTATCTATATATTAGTGTCTATATATTTATTTCTTAACTTCTTAAATAAATGTGTTCTGGTCCCAGTGACTTATTTGTTTTCTTTCTTTTCAGTACTTGTAACAACAGTTGTTTGTAATCTCAAAATCATTTAGTACTTCATTAAGTTTGCCTCTTGTAACCCAAGGGAAATTTCAACTCCTGCACAAGTGAAAATTTTAGAAAAGTAAAAACTGGGAATATTTAATATTTCCTTTTCTATTTTTTTTTAAATTTTCCTCCTACTATTATTAATACAATTCACATTATGTTAAATGTTCTCGCACTTTTGAAATACAGAAACAACCTTTTGGGTGTTATGTTTCAGCTAAGGTTCACCTCACCCCAGATGGGACTCAAAACTCTCATTTATGTTTATCTTTTATGTGAACAAAGTTGATTATTTAGTTTCCATATGTCAATGTGAATTCTGCTTCACTTCAGGGGATTGCCCAAACCCATAGTCCCTTGCGGTTCATTGAATACACTTGTGGTGTGGTGAGTTCTTTAGTGTTTTTCTGTGCTTTTCTAATGTTCTGAATATTTTGACTTTTTGCTTTGTTTTCAGCCATTCTCTGATCTGTGTATTGTAAATTGTTTGCCTCTTGTTTGCCTTTACCTTTTCAGGCAGCTACTTTTGCACCATCTGCTCCTTGGAGCTTTATTTTGTTACACAACATTTTTGTGAAAATAGTTTACTTATAAGGATTCTGAGCTGCCCTTTTCGCTGTTAACCAAGGGTTTGAAAATTTTCCCTCATTAGTGGGCATTTTGATTATTTTCTGAAATCTTTGTGCTTAGTAACTCTCTGATTCATAACATTGGGATTGTCACTCTCAAAAGCTCCTAGCCCAATCGGCTAGCTCTGCAATTGCTTTACTTGTACTTATTATAAGGCGATAGTTTTCTGCTGTAAATTCTTTTATGAATTTGCTTACTCGTTCATGTTGAATTTATTTTAAATTTTCTGTTGCTTCTAAATTTTGGAATGAACTTGTCCTGAATTGTATGAGATTTTGCCAGACCCTATTAGACCCCAGAATTTTACATACCAGGCATTTCATTCCAGTTTGTTTGTGTGAGATTCAAAACCTGTTTTAGTAAAATTAAACAATTTAAATGTTATGCACATGCTTCCACAAAGTTGCTAGATGTAATATTTTATGATCACAAGATAATAACGGTTCAAACACCTCTGGGTTCAGTATTCTGCCTTGGATATTAGTGAATATTAACAAGATCATTCTCTTGTTGGTGTTTAAACATAATGAGATAAAACCAATCTGGAAATACATCTATGAGCTCATTTTCATGTGTTTTTTTTTATTTGTTGGGTTTGGTAAAGTTATATTCAGTTGATTGCAATCTCTTATTACTATAACATTCCCATGTAATCTATCATTTTGCTATTGTTATAAAGTGGTGTAGTGACACAGTTATATGCATTGGGCACTCATAATGTTATGTCCCTGTCCTTGCAGCTTATCATTTGAATCCAAATATCATCACTATAATGTGTAAATGGACACTCCTGAACCTGTTCAACCTCACTTGTCCTTTGGAAATAAGATGTATCCATTTACGTTATACTTATCCTCATCTGTAAAATTCAACCACTTACAACCCTACATATAGTATATTAGTAGTATTATTGTTTTTAACACTCCTAAAGGACTGTATAAATTTTCTATGTCACATTGAAAAGTTATGCAAACTCTGGAAAAAGTTAGGGAAGAGCAATGTTGCAATCAGTTTGTTAAAACATTCTAATAAACAAAGGGAAACCCCTTATTTTAATAGTAGCATTGGGAATATGAGCCTTATACTATGTAATAAGTATAAGGTAATTAAAAACAACATTGCAACATCTTTCTTATGAACAGAATTTTTAAATTGGGATATTTTTATAGTAACATATTTTCATTAAAAGGTGGTCTATTTAATTTATGTGTGTAGTGACATTCTTTGGAACCAATGTGCTTGTTAACAGTAAAAGAGATTGCAAACTCTTTTTTAAAGAATTGTACCATGGAAGGTAAAATACCATAAGACAAATATGATTTCAGATATCAAACAAAACAAAACCAAATTCTCAAAATGAAACAACAAAGGAGAGGTCCTAAACTAAAATAGGGTTCTTTGTCTGAAAATTCTTTTATAGGTGAACCATGAAAACACAGTGTGATTGCCATGTCTTATGACAAAAAGCATAGCAACCACAAACAAAATGGTTGCGGCCATGAAAAATAGCAACAACATGGCAGTGATTGCAGTAGAAAACCAAAATGTTTCCTTATTGATGTCACTGTCAAAATGTGAAAAATAATAAACAATGACATTAATAAAAATTTCAGAAATATAGCGAATAGGTAGGAAAGCAGTAATGACACAGCCTATGTCTATAAAATCACTTTAATAGGATAGTAACATGCACATCAGTGGCAGGAACTCAGGATGAATCCACAGGTCCATATATCTACCGACACACAAAATAGAATCACGTTTTAAAATATTTTTCATTCTTTCTCTCTAAAATATACTGTTGAAAGATCATACTCTTTTTGCTCTTAACATTTGGTATGTCATATATGTTGTATATGTATGAGGAACGACCCAGAAATTCCAGGAATCAGTCAATAGCATGGGAGAAGGGTGAAATTATCAACTATACCGTTCTGTAGAGTCTTTTTAAGTGGTATTGTGCTGAGTTGATTGATGCACATATTTCAGACATTTATTCTACAATTATATACATGACTTCTGGGATTTTTTTTCTTCAAGCCAATAAAAGCATGTCAGATCATGTTGAACATCAAGACTATTATGATTGTGTTTTTCTGCATTAACAGACTTGTTAATAAAGAGTTTCCCCATGAACAGATGTTAATCACTGACATTACACATCTGCAGAAGAGCATCAGGATAAAATGTACATTTTGCACTGGGACAGCTCACCTGCACACATGGTGTTGTCAGAATTTTTGACCAAAAAGAATGTGGTTGTTGCTTTTCACACTCTGAATCATGCTCCCTGTGACTACTTTTTGTTATTGATATTAAAATTGAGAGTGAATGGAAGAAACATTAGGACATAAGTCTCGTACCAAATGACATATAACAGAAAAATGCTTTGCATTTGATATTTTGCCAGATGGCCCATCACAAACATTTGTAGTAATACGTGTTATTAATACAAATGTTTGTGATTTGTTATCTGTTGAAATGACAAATGCAATGCATTTTATTACTACATGCATTATAACATACCTTCCAATAGATGGTGCACTGCAAATGATAATACTTAGATTTAGTTAGATTACTTATATTTCAACCCGTCTTAGATGTTACAGAAGTCTCAAAAACACACACGTTTATTTTTAGAGTTTTTAGCACAACACACAGTGCCCAAATCCCAGTGATGCTCACAATCATTTCTTTCTCTGCCTTTTCTTCTTCTCTATCGCCCTCACTCCTCCACTCTCAAGCTCCATCCTCTGCCACCCGATTCCAGCTCCTCGAATGGAGTGAGGCGGCCCCTTTTATAGTTCACCCAGATGTCCTCCACATGCTCCCTGATGACCTTCCTACAGCACTTCCTGGTGTGATGGAAGTGCTGCAGTCCATGACTCTGTAACCATCTGGGCACCCCCCCCAACAGGATTGAGCTCCTAAGCTCTGATGCCGTGGCCCCGATACAAACCAAGGCAGCTGCCCTCTTGTGTCCTGGGAGAGGTATTGTCCCTCTACTGGTCGTTCCATCCTCCAGGTGACTCGGCTGGGCAGGAACCCCAGCCATCCGCCACTATATATATATATACACACCTGTATCTCAAGCGTCTCTGCAACCCTGCTGTAGATAAGCAGATTAAGAAAATGGTTGGACAGATATACGTACATAATGTATGTATGTATGTATATATATATATATATATATATATATATATTGTGATATAAGATGCTTTATTGGTACCGACCTGACACAGACTGACACCAGAGGCACGGGTAAAATAAACAAAACAATTTATTTTCTTCAGCCATGGGACACATTTTCCCCATGCCCCACTGGCCCTACACAGTCCCCAAAACACAAATAAAGCACCCAAAACACACTCTTCTTTTCCTCCACTCCTCCCAGGGCAGCTTTGTCCTCCTCCTCCTCCCGACTCTGGCGCCCTGAGTAGTGGCTGCAAGCTCTTCTTATAGCCCACCCGGATGTGCTTCAGGTGGTAATTAGCCTAATTAGGCTGCAATTGCAGGTGTGGCTGCATCACAGCCCAGACGGGCTCGTTAAGTCCTCGTAGCTCCCCTTGGCGGTGGCCAGAGAACCCAACAGGGATGAGCTCCAAAGTCCCATGCCTGTGGCCCCGATGCAACCCAGGGGGGCTGACACCAAGTGTTCCTGGGGACGCAGCGTGGATTCCATGGCTGCTCCCCCAGCTCTAGTGTCAAAGGGGTGTCTCGGCCGTCCGCCACTATATATATATATATGCTTCTCACAACTGAAAGAGGGCACCGTGGCGGATGTTTGCCGACTTGCTGACCTGGTAGGTAACCACCCATACAATCAGATTATGATTATGACTACGAATGCCATATATATATATATATATATATATATATATATATATATATATACATAATATTGCTCACAATCTCAGAAGTGGTGTCTGTTGTTTAGAGGCTGTTCATACACCTCATACTAGCTTTTCTGTGTTTCCCTCAATATAGTTAAGTTTGTAACCCTCTTCCTCCATCTTCATGACCTCAGGTTGCACCAGTTTTTTTTTTCTCCTTCTTAGAAGCCACAATTTACATGATGTTCCCCATTCAAGACAAGCCCTGCCTGGTTGCAGCATTGTCAATGGCCTGATCTACTGCCTGCATCATATTCCTTTTGTGTCCTGTGTGAACTTCAACTTTGCTACTTTGGATGGGCAGGTCAGGTGATTTTCTCAGCACAAACACAAGCCACACCTTCTCCTGTTTGTAGATGATGGACTTAAGTGGAAGCTTCAAGGTATTTCTCCCAAAAAGTGTCATATTGGAAAGACATTGAGGAAGGCCCAGGCATTTTCAAATGTAATTTTTGGCTTTTTAGTCCATCCTGTCTACTATTGAGGAGTTAATTTCACATAGCTTTAGGGGCCACATCAAGCATGGGTACAAGGTGAACTGATAATGGCAGACCTTGAATTTCCCTGGTAGTAGACTCTGGTTGAGTTGTAACTGAGGCAGCCATATGCTTATCAGACAGATCAGCTGTGTAAAGCCTTGCAAGCACCTAAAAGTTTTAGTGTCCAGAGATACATAAAAAGGTTTTTGACCAAGTAGAACTGAGATATCTCTTTGTTGTTTCATGGAAATCTGCATCTGGGGCAAATTTTATCACCTTACTTACTTTACTCAAGCCCCGAAGCCACTGTGCAGGTTATTTCAGATTAGAACGTGGAATCTGACAATGCTGTCCTCTGTCTCCAATGCTGTTTGTAATACCTATTGAACCACTGGCCATTTGTCTTTAGTAAAACCTCAGAAATAAAGGGAATTATAAATTATGTAATACCACAAACAATATTTCTCTATGCAAATACAGTATTATTCTGTTCATCACTAACCCAAATGTATCATAAAAATATAAAAATAATATTTATATGGAAAAAATCTACTTTTTTTCCAGTTAACTTATTGGCACATAATAGTATTACAGAAGGCTTTCTGCTGACTGTGTCAGAACAGTATGTGTATTTGGAAGTTACCGTTACAAGGAACTGAAAAATCTTTTTAAACACAATATTGGCAGTCTGATGGAAGGCATTAAACAAAATGTCAATAAATGGTTAACTCTTCACCTCTCTTTTGTTAATATAACTAAAATAAATTTACTCTCAAAATTGTTGTTCCTATTTTGGAGTATTTGTATAATTAGTAATAAAGCTTTTTTTTAAAGCATGATACCATTATCAGCTTGTTTATATGGAAGACAAAGAAAACAAAATAAAAAATTCAGAATAAAAGCAGAAATTGGATTACCAGATGCCTGATTTTTAGATCTACTTCTGGGTTATGAATAGAGAATAATTTGAGTAATTTGAGACAATGGAAAGAAGACATCAGGGCTGAGTATGCTTCTACCTGGTTTGATCTAGAAAGAAAGTCTTGTTAAAAGTCATCTCAGCATGCTCTGCTCTGTGCTGTAATCATTAATAATCTTCACCAATTTACTAGTAATCAAATTGTGCTCAGAACATGGAACTGATGTAGAAAACAATTTAAGGAACAGACACTGCTGTCTGCTGCTCCATTACCGGATAACTTTACATTTACGATGAAGTCCTCTCCAGCCCAGTCCTTATAACTTCTTCTCTACCAGTGCCTGTAGAACTGCTTAGTGCATTCTTATTTCTGCAGCTCCTGTCATTGCACGTTTTATAGACCACTTAGCTTCAGCATAGTGACCAGAATGAATATTTCAAACCACAACAGGTTATCTAACCTGCATCACTGCAATGATACCAATGAGACTGGATTGTCTCTAACATTCCACTTTTATTTGTTTGCTTTGCATTAATGCTAGGAGACTGAAGATCTGGGCTCTGGTTATGGCTTCTTCTCACCTCTGATAACTTGTGGTGTGAGGGGGCTTTAGTATATTTCATACTACTTCAGATGGTATGAACCAATTCACCATGGCTTTATGGTGCTTGGCCTTGGCATCATCAGCATCATCTTCTGTCTAGATGATCATTGCTATGATGATGCCACACCAAGCTGAGAGGATAAATGAACCAAAAAGCCATAGAAGACTGAATCATGAATTTAATGCAATGTGGCTCCACTCTTCCAACCTCAGTGTGAGCTTACAATCTATTGCATGTTGCACTTTATCATTACACCTCAAACAATTAAGAGTCTGTTAAATATTTTCATTTCCTAGGCTCAAAGTGTTATGTGTTTGATTGTTACTTCATCCAGCCTCTTCTAGGAGTATGTTATTGTGCCTGAAAGAATAAGTACCTCTAACTGGCAATTGCTCTCACTCACAAATTGGTACCTATCCACTTACTTTAAATGGCGCTGTCTGCACATCCAGTGTGATGCTGTCACTGTCACTGTCACTGTTTGAGTCCGTTTAGTAAGAGGATAGATGAACTTCTTATAGCAGTCATTCAGTGGAGAAAGATAATGTAATCGTATGGAATGAGAACAATTAACTTAGTCTGAAACAGGACGGGTAAAGAGAAGTCTTAGAATAATGAAGTAGATCAACATGACAGACTGCTTAGAGCACTTGTAGTTACATAGGGGGCAATCATATCATATCATTAACATGAGGGAAGATAGAATCATGACAAACACACTTCTTTGTCAAGTGAATTGTATGACATTTTAGAAAATCAGACTCCTAAAACAGAAATTTCTGAACATATGGAGCTATAATTCATAAAAATCTGTGTGATGAAGTTACTGGAGCTAACAAAACAGGATAGGGCAAAAGAAGAATGAAAATATGTTTAAAACTCTTCCTCTGACTTTATGATTTCTTGCATTTTTCTTCAAAATATATGAAAGATGTTATACTACACTGAGCTCTCTTTTTATTGAGATTTTTAATTTCTCTGCTTAGTCCCACAGGGAGTTATTGCCTGTTAAGAAAAGTAGCCCCTCAGAAATAGCCGGCAGTTTGATCAACAGAATGATTCAATAAATAATACTGGAGTAATAATTTTGACAAAGCAATTACCACACTGGCCAAAGTGAGTTATAGACTGAACCTCTGCTCTGAATGCTAATACATAAATTGTAGACTGCACATTTAAGGCATGTGTTTTACAGTTTAGTAATTATAAAAACAGTACAAGCAATTACATGTACTGGTACTGTAGTTAGATATATAGATATCCATGTATAGATAAATAGATATATACACATAGATAGTGGCCAAATCAAGGAATGAGTTGAGAGATTGTGATCCAAATAACAAAGACAGTTTTATTTTTTAGTGTATACTTGTATAGGAGTTTGACCATCTGATACTGAACTACACCACCAGAATCCCAATACAGTTTCTAAAAGTATGCTCTTTTAACAGGAACAGGACAGGACACTAGAGGACAGGGAATTACAGCAGCCCAGTTGTTATTAAAATTGGGGATGGCTTGTAATTATTCACTTTGAATGTTATCTTAAAATATCCCATCCTTACAGTATGAGAAATCTGGCATATTGTAACTGATACTCTGATCTCCTTGGATGCAGGAATTAGCACCATTGTAATGCTGTTAGGCATAAGTGCTGCTTTTGATACTATATTTTCACCTTTCAATTAATATACTGACAAAAATAGTTGGCGTATTATGCACTATTCTTATTTGAATTCATATTTTTTTTTTAACGCTTAAGGCATTGTGTATAAATGTACAGCAGCAAGGCAGCACACATTTCCCTCCCTTTATAAGGCACTTTGGTTTACATTTACCAATATCTGAGACATCCTTTTCTTGCCACAAGCAGTACAGTCAAATCTACATAATCTACATAATCTAAATCCTAATATACCTTAATACAGACATCATATTTAATGCTTTACATCAACTATTCTTCATACAGATATATCAAAGGCCACATGAAAGGTACCTTTAACGTTTCATGAATTTGAGTTCTGGATGTAAATGTAATCTCAAATATGTGGTAACCCATTAGATTGTGCAGAATTTCACTGAACTAATTTCAATTTCCATAAAATCCAGTGTAATTGCAATTTTGATTTCTGTAGGGTTTTTTATTTTTAATTCTAATTTTGAAATCCTTAGTTGAATATACAAGGGGCGTTCAAATAAAAACAGGAATTTATGAGCTATGCTTTATTTACTGAATACAATAAATTGACTTACACACTATTCTTGTACAGTTGTGCTTGAAAGTTTGTGAACCCTTTAGAATTTTCTATATTTCTGCATAAATATGACCTAAAACATCATCAGATTTTCACTCAAGTCCTAAAAGTAGATAAAGAGAAACCAGTTAAACAAATGAGTCAAAAATATTATACTTGGTCATTTATTTATTGAGGAAAATGATCAAATATTACATATTTGTGAGTGGCAAAAGTATGTGAACCTCTAGGATTAGCAGTTAGTTTGAAGGTGAAATTCGAGTCAGGTGTTTTCAATCAATGGGATGACAATCAGGTGTGAGTGGGCACCCTGTGTTATTTAAAGAACAGGGATCTATCAAAGCCTGCTCTTCACAACACATGTTTGTGGAAGTGTATCATGGCACGAACAAAGGAGATTTCTGAGGACCTCAGAAAAAGAGTTGTTGATGCTCATCAGGCTGGAAAAGGTTACAAAACCATCTCTGAAGAGTTTGGACTCCACCAATCCACAGTCAGACAGATTGTGTACAAATGGAGAAAATTCAAGACCATTGTTACCCTCCCCAGGAGTGGTCAACCAACAAAGATCACTCCAAGAGCAAGGCGTGTAATAGAGAGGTCACAAAGGACCCCAGGGTAACTTCTAAACAACTGAAGGCCTCTCTCACATTGGCTAATGTTCATGTTCATGAGTCCACCATCAGGAGAACACTGAACAACAATGATGTGCATGGCAGGGTTGCAAGGAGAAAGCCACTGCTCTCCAAAAAAAACATTGCTGCTCGTCTGCAGTTTGCTAAAGATCACGTGGACAAACCAGAAGGCTATTGGAAGAATGTTTTGTGGACGGATGAGACCAAAATAGAACTTTTTGGTTTAAATGAAAAGCGTTATGTTTGGAGAAAGGAATACACTGCATTCCAGCATAAGAACCTTATCCCATCTGTGAAACATGGTGGTGGTAGTATCATGGTTTAGGCCTGTTTTGCTGCATCTGGGCCAGGACGGCTTGCCTTCATTGATGGAACAATGAATTCTGAATTATATCAGAGAATTCTAAAGGAAAATGTCAGGACATCTGTCCATGAACTGAATCTCAAGAGAAGGTTGGTCATGCAGCAAGACAACGACCCTAAGCACACAAGTCGTTCTACCAAAGAATGGTTAAAGAAGAATAAAGTTAATATTTTGGAATGGCCAAGTCAAAGTCCTGACCTTAATCCTATCAAAATGTTGTGGAAGGACCTGAAGTGAGCAGTTAACGTGAGGAAACCCACCAACATCCCAGAGTTGAAGCTGTTCTGTACGGAGTAATGAGCTAAAATTCCTCCAAGCCGGTGTGCAGGAATGATCAAAACTTACCGGAAACATTTAGTGCAGTTATTGCTGCAAAGGGGGGTCACACCAGATACTGAAAGCAAAGGTTCACATACTTTTGCCACTCACAAATATGTAATATTCGATCATTTTCCTTAATAAATAAATGACCAAGTATTATATATTTGTCTCATTTGTTTAACTGCTTTCTTTTTATCTACTTTTAGGACTTTTAGTGAAAATCTGATGTTTTGGGTCATATTTATGCTGAAATATAGAAAATTCTAAAGGGTTCACAGACTTTCAAGCTCAACTGTATATAGTCTCCTGCCACTGCAATACTCTTGTTCCAGTGCTCAGGAAGCTTGTTAATCCCCAAAGTCTTTTGACTGCATGTTGACCCATTCTTGCAAAGCATTAATGACCTCCTCATTCGGCTTGAATTTCTCCACTCCTAAAAATTCCTTAAGTGGACCAAAGAGATGATAATCCCTCTCTGAATGACTTGCACCAATCATACACTATAGACTGAGAGAAAGAGACGCTCATCCCCAAACTGTTTTTTAAGTCTTCAATAAATCTGAGATGGAATGACTCCTTCATTTGTCAAAAATTGAATAATAATGCGCTGCACAACACTACTTTGTACCTCCTGCTCTGACATGTTGATTACAACTGACAGGAAGTGGGGAAAGAGCAGCTGGCACTACTAACGACAAGTTCATATATGTGTGTGTTTGTCCAATGAGTCAGGGCTACCTTATACTATTTATAAGAACAGAGTATGGAAATTCCTGTTTATAACTGAACACGCTTCGTAAATTGATGAGTTTGACCCCGCCAACCCTGATAATTAGCATATCTAATAAATCTTTGAACTTAAATAACTGAGCCTGGAACTTGTCAATTCAAAACACTGCTTATTTGACTAGATCTATTCTTAACCCATTATTAGAAATGACATAAAATAAAAACTAAATATTTTCAAGTTTTTATATTTAGATTATATTATATCAGATTAGGTTAGATAGAAGTTTATCTGGCTTTTTACAAAATTTTGTTTATTGTTTGGCGATTTCTGTAAAAGTTTTCAAACATGACTCTTGTGATTAATTAAATCTTTGCAGAAGCTGAGGATATCAATTCATTAAACAAAAATATAAAGACCCAAACAAGTCCTAAATGTGTCATAAATGAACAAATGAAGAAGCTAATGGAGAGTTTGCTAAAACATACAACCTCATCAGGTATTCAGAGATCTGACCTTTCTCATTGATGATGAAAAACTCTGCACCGATGGGACTAGAAGAGGGGCATAAAGAACCTTTTGCCATATTCTCCTTTTTAAATGTCTCCATAACTTTAGGCTGTTATATATTATTATTCATATTATGCCATCTTTATTAAGAAGGGCAGATCAAAATCCTTTTTTTAGGAGACTATGTTCCTCTAATGTGGGAAGTAACATCCTTCATATCTTCTACAATTCTCTGATGGCCAGTGTGATTTTGTTGCAGTGGTCTGCTGAACTGGTAACATCACTTAAAAGAGGGTTCCACCAAATCAACAAGCTGATTAAAAAGGCAGGCTCCATTATAGTATGCACTCTGGACGCCCTGGTAGTCGCAGCATAGGAAAGAGCGAAAACGTTAATAGAATGCCATTATAAACAATGCTGCACATCTTCTCTCTGACACATTATCAATGAATACATCTAATTATTCAAAGGAAATGTGTCAAGAAACTCAACTGGGGCTGCTTCATTCCGATGACAATCCACCTTTGTAATGCCTTTGTGACTGCTCTCTTATCACTAGTCGAATCAGAAGTTTTTTCCTTTTTTTTGTAATTATGGTGTGTGTCTGAGAGGGGTTGTTATAATCTATCTATCTATCTATCTATCTATCTATCTATCTATCTATCTATC
>JANRMT010062854.1:44946524-45006677 GCA_026402145.1 Polypterus bichir lapradei
ATCTATCTATCTATCTATCTATCTATCTATCTATCTATCTATCTATCTATCTATCTATCTGCAAGTTAATTTTGTAATAAAACCTCAGAACCATGAAAATAACAAATTCTAACAGAAATAAGTAAAACATCAAATACACATAAAATAAAAACTGAAAATAAACACTAAATACCCTTGAAGACCCAAACTGGAATCTTTAAAAACTAAAGAGTGGAACTCTAAAACCGAAAGAAACAAGAAAGAACAACAAGCCTTTAAAGTTCTGTTAAAACATAAGAAAGATCTACAGAAACATCAAAGCCTGCAAATGAAATAGAAGCAATGCTTAAGCACCACCTAATAAGTGACTGTTCCATAATTAATGAACATTAAGCTTACCTGGAAAGGTTTCGGGGAAAAAGGCCAGAGCACTATTAATGGCCACACATAATTGCTGTAATAAGTACATTAATATAATAGACAGACCCTAAGTCTGATTTTTAGACAGAATTAGGCAGGGTCAAGATGACAAAGGGCCAAAGAAGGAGAAGTATGGCTGGAGCCGAAGTCAAACCACTACAATGGCTTTGATGAGTCATATAACCTACTCTTAGGTAGACATATCAGGCAAGAGATTGATAATAGGATTGTATTCCCTGTGTGGTGGTAATTCTAATTATATGTCCTTCCTAAAGACAACTGAGAAATCCTATCACATGATGAACAAGGCTGAGATTAAAGAGCTATAACAAGGTGGAGTCGATACATGTCAGAAAACAGAAGGCACTCAATTCAAAAAGATCTTTATTTTTCTGCTGTAAAGTGGAGTTATGCTGGGAAATCTAAGACCAGACAAGAATTACTTCTGAGTTGGTGTTTCAATAGCTAAAAGGCCATTTTTTTTATAACAAACTGCTACCATTATCTTGTTTGCCTCAATGGTCATATTTATTATTATTCTTAAATTGATTAATTCCCCTATAACAGCTGTGGCCTGTAAGGGGCATCACTGAGCCCAAAAACTGCAGACATAACTACAGCCTGGGTCCAAGTGAAGGTATTTTTATTAAACAAAGTACATTTCCACAGGTCTTTTCTCACCATCACAACAATGCAAATCCTCTTTTACTACTCTACAACAACAACAACAACATTTATTTATATAGCACATTTTCATACAAAAAAATGTAGCTCAAAGTGCTTTACATAATGAAGAATAGAAAAATAAGAGACACAGTAAGAAAATAAAATAAGTCAACATTAATTAACATAGAATAAGTGTAAGGTCCAATGGCCAGGGGGGACAGAAAAAACAAAAAAAAAAACTCCAGATGGCCGGAGAAAAAAAATAAAATCTGTAGGGATTCCAGACCACGAGACCGCCCAGTCCCCTCTGGGCAATCTACCTAACATAAATGAAACAGTCCTCTTTGTATTTATGGTTTTCACGGAAGGACTTGATGATGATGATCACGTGGACTTCTGGCTTTTAGTCCATCAATGCTGGAACGTCATGGTGCTTTGAGTAAGTTGGTGGTGGCGCAGGCCGCCACCACAGAAAAACCGGAAAAAGAAACAGAAGAGAGAGTAGGGGTCAGTACAGATTTTAGTGCCACCATGAATAGTTATTATGATGAACTGAACATACAGAGTATCAGGATTAAGATAAAGTGAAGTTATGAAAAGGCCATGTTAAAGTAATGTGTTTTCAGCAGAGTTTTAAAGTGCTCTACTGTATTAGCCTGGCGAATTCCTATTGGCAGGCTATTCCAGATTTTAGGTGCATAGCAGCAGAAGGCCGCCTCACCACTTCTTTTAAGTTTAGCTTTTGGAATTGTAAGGAGACACTCATTTGATGATCTAAGATTACGATTTGGAATATAGGGTGTCAGACATTCCGATATATAAGATGGAGCGAGATTATTTAAGGCTTTGTAAACTATAAGCAGAATTTTAAAGTCAATTCTGAAAGACACAGGTAACCAGTGTAGTGACATTAAGACTGGAAAGATGTGTTCAGATTTTCTTTTCCGAGTTAGGATTCTAGCAGCTGCATTCTGCACTCGTTGCAAATGATTTATGTCTTTTTTGGGTAGTCCTGAGAGGAGTGCGTTACAGTAATCTAATCGACTAAAAACAAAAGCGTGAATTAATTTCTCAGCATCTTTCAATGATATAAGAGGTCTAACTTTTGCTATATTTCTTAAGTGAAAAAATGCTGTCCTAGTGGTCTGAAGAATATGTGATTTAAAATTCAGGTTACAGTCAACGGTTACCCCTAAGTTTTTTACTTCGGTCTTAACTTCTAATCCTAATGCGTCAAGATTATTTTTGATAACCTCACTTAATCCGTTTTTGCCAATCAATACAATTTCAGTTTTCTCTTTATTTAACTTGAGAAAATTACTATTCATCCATTCAGAAATACCAGTAAGACATTGTGTTATTGATTCGAGAGAGTCGGTGTCATCAGGTGCTACTGATAAGTACAGCTGTGTGTCATCAGCATAGCTGTGGTAGCTCACGTTGTAACTTGAGATAATCTGACCTAATGGAAGCATATAGATTGAGAAAAGAAGCGGACCCAGGATACAGCCTTGTGGAACCCCATATAGAATATCATGCGTCTTTGAGTTGTGATTACCACAATTAACAAAGAATTTTCTCCCTGCCAGGTAGGATTCAAACCAATTTAAGACATTACCAGAGAGGCCCACCCATTGACTAAGGCGATTTCTAAGAATATTGTGATCAATGGTATCAAACGCGGCACTCAGATCGAGGAGGATGAGAACAGATAAATGGCCTCTGTCTGCATTTAATCGCAAGTCATTTACTACTTTAACGAGTGCAGTTTCTGTACTGTGATTAGTTCTAAAACCTGACTGAAATTTATCTAGAATAGCATGTTTACTTAAGTGGTCGTTTAACTGCATAATTACTGCCTTCTCTAGAATTTTACTTAAGAAGGGCAGGTTAGAGATGGGTCTAAAATTTTCAAAAGCAGAGGGGTCAAGATTATTTTTCTTGAGTAGGGGTTTAACTACAGCAGTCTTAAGACAGTCTGGGAAAACCCCCGAATCTAATGACGAGTTTACTATGTCACTCTAGGTGAGTGTTGTCTTCTTCCTCCCGACTCAAACTCCCTGAGATGAGTGTACAGCTCTCTTAACTCCACACCCACTTCCAGTGCTTAATCAATTGCCTCCAGGAAACACTTCTGGGTCAGGCAGGACTACAAAGGTCCTTGTATCATCACTACATGCTGGCAGTTTCCACAGAACTTGACAGGGCATTCCCATGCTGCCCTGCAGGAATCCACAATGAGGCTTGCCAGACAGGAGGCTGCTCTCAGTGTACAGGGGGTCGCTCTGCTCATAGCTGAGAATCACCCACTGCACTGTCCTTTTCGGTTCCCAAGTCAATCCTGTGTGTCGCTCAGTAGGTGTTAGGACATCAGCCCCGCTATAGCCATTGTAATATCCTTGCACATACAGGTACTGGCACGGAAGGTGATCTTGTCTTTTCCTCCATGACCTTCCATTATTAAGGTAAGGGAGAAGCGTCCTCACCAGCTGGGATGCCGGCTAGTCCCTCACACAGTAAAAAACTTGCTCTTTACATTTGATCTCTTTCCCAATATGTACTAATAAAATCTTCAGCAGCACCGGAATAAAAAACCATTTACAGAAAATATTTTATTTAAATAATATAAAGAAATAAACAGTTACCTTGTTGGGGGGTCAAAGAAATGTGCTTACCAGTCTGACTCTTCTAAACTGGCAGGACTATTCAGTACTTTCCCTGATCTATCTATCTATCTATCTATCTAATTTGGGACCGGCTGATTTAACATTCTATAAACCACCACAAAAAGAATGATTTTCTTTAACATGTCTCCTAAGAAAATGTCATTGCTTCCGGTTAGCGTATTTTAAGAAATATGGTCAAAAAAACTTTGCTTCCTCCACTGGTAGCATTTTTGCTATATAAAATAATTCTTTTGCTTTTATTTATCAAAAAAATCTGCCAGTGCGGTAAGCAAAATTTACTTGACAAAGTTTATTAAAATAAGCTAAATAACCTTAAATAAAAATTTGTTCGTAAGTCAATAAACCTTACATTAAGAAGATTTAATGGCTTCACTTACTTAGATTTTCAAAAATACACTAAATTTGTACAAACAGTTTTCCAACTCTGTATAGTTTGCATATTCTACTTTTAACATTACTGTTTAATGCGGCACAAAAGCATTGTGACTATAAATGGCCCCTTTGATTTATCTGTGTTACAACTTAGGTAAACCAAATAATTTAATATTTGTATTAAATATTTGTATTAGTTCAGGCTCCTTACTGGACTCCTGTAATTTTGCTTCAACTAATGATCACTGCACCAGTGTGGCCAGTGGGCCTTCATGAAAATGAAATCAACTGAGACTCTGAAGCTGAAACCAAGGCAAGTTGTTGTGCTGTTAATTATGTAGTATGTGCTCTCAACTCAGCTAGTACAGATTGTGTTTGACGTCCTATAAATACAAATTTATAAATCAATTCACCAGGATAAAAGTGATCCTGAATATTATTGATCATAGTTCGTCCATTTTATCTTCCAAAGGTTGGCTGCTGTGTTTTTCCAGTTGCTGTTTATACTTCTTAACAAATATCAATTAACAATGCACTGAATAATATGAACAACATTATTACAAAAAACATTTACATCCTCTGGAACAATTTATTGTTGCTAGTGACTTCAACAAAGTAAATGGAAGGAATATTTACCATAAATAGCACTGGTATGCCCCCTGCCACATCAGAGATGCTAATATTCTGGAACTCTAATACACAATAAAGAAAGATGCTTACTGCATTATTATGTCCCAACCTTGAATGGCCTGATAACCTGCAGGTACGCCTGCTACCAGTTAATAAAAAACACTGAAAGGTGAGGAGTCAGCAAGAAAAGTAGTTCAGTGGCAAACTAATAAAGTATTATTCTGGATAGCCATGATCACCTCCAGTTTGCATGTCATCACAACCACTCCACAGAGGATGCCATATCAGTTGCACTTTATACCATTATGCCACATCTGGATAATAACACCTTTAAGCAGTTTATCCTGTTTATAGACTACAGCTCAGCATTAAACACTGTTGTACCATTAAAGCCGGCTGCCAAATTCTTTAGTATAGGACTTTAGTCTACTAATGGAATTTGGAATTCTTAACCATCAATTCTCAGCATGCAGTGATTGACAGTATCATATTTTACATGCTGACCCTCAACAGTGGGACTTTACAGGATAGTGTGCTGGGACCCTTATATAGTCTTTATTCACCTATGATTGGGTGGCCATACAAAGCTCCAACTCTATCATTAAATTTGCTGATGACACCACCAGCGTACTAATCATGCACAATGATAAGACAGCTTATAGAGAAGAGGTCTACCTGTTGACTCAGTGTGCCAGGATAGCAAAATCACCCTTAATGTCAGAAAAACCAAGGAACTGATTATAGACTTCAGGGGACAGAAAGGTGGTGGTGGAGGTGATGCTGTTAAAATGTGAAATTCTTACAGATACTATCAGTGACGAACTGAAGTGGGCGCAACATATTTCAGCTCCTGTCAAAAGAGGCTTGCTAACACCTCTACTTCCTCAGAAGAAAGCTCTCAGTTCTCCATCCGTTCTCACAAATTTCTGCAGGTGTAATGTGTATTTATTTATTTTTTTGTATAGTGTCTGCTATGATTGTGTCTTCAATAATTTTTTTGCTATTGCTAGACATTATTCTTTGTAAACTTCTGGACTGTTCTGCACATTTTGGAATATCATGATTCTATTAATTTGATTACTTTCATTATGAAGAATTGTTCTGGCATTAATAATAATAATAATAATAATAATAATAATAATAATAACAACACATTGAAACCCGTACTGAAGGTGCTAAAGACATTCATAGTTATTTGTTTTGGATTTTCTGCTACATCAGTTTGTTTTTGTTAAGAGTGACAACATTGTGGGCACCCATAGTAATTGATTCGTTCACAGGTTTCGTCTCCAGGAAGCCACACTGAGTTATGTCACTTCAGTGCTTAATGAATTTATTTGTAAAAGATTTATGGCAAATGACTTTGCAGTCTTGCTTTTGATTTTGAGTTTGTTTGACATCTTGATTTTGGCAATACTGTATAGAGATTTTTTTCCCAAAACTTTTGTAACACTAAGTACTTCATTATGTCATATTTAAGGTCAATTAAATTTGTTAGTTGGTGATTGTTTCCAGAAAACCTACATAACTAAAGCAGTACTTTGTAAATTAATGAGTCAACTGACCTACTCGTTATTTTTAATGTCGTTCTTTATTTGAACTTTTGCCTGTGATTCTGTTACTCAGAGACAGCGGTCACCCTAAATTGATCTTAAAAAATACACTGATGCTCTTAGTTAGACAATGTAATTACAATAACAATAACAACAGTTATACTAACAGGTTAGTGTTGCAATATAAAAATAAAATTATAATGTATGCTATAGATTAGCGCAAATTGAACTCTTTGTAACTTTAACATTTGTAGACAATTTGAGTACATAGTAAGTTAACCAATCAAACTCACTATATCATTCTTTAAAGTAGGAAGGTGAATCACCCCTTAGTACCAGCAACAACAATGGCAGCTGTCGAGACAATTGTGCATCTCAACTGGAGATGCTGTTTGAGACATCGCTGTCCAAGAAGGTAAATCTCAGGTTTGAATGCTGTTTGTGGGTGGAGATGAACCCCTTGGACCATCTCAGTAATCAACAAAACAACTGTAGAGAAATACAGGCTGCCAAGGAGTGAAATAATAACTCTTTTTGGTCTGGTGCAAGATGAATTGGAAAGACACACACTGGAATTTTGCCTCACTGACAGCTTCTGTCAGCTCTTCATTTCTGCGACACCGGTGTATTGCTCCAGACTATGAAGCAACATGGCATCAGCAAGGCTTCTGTGTCCAAATCTGTGCATAGAGAGAGCAGATTACTATTGCTCCATTAACACAACAAATACTGATGTTGTACATTGCCTTGGATAAAGATGCCAAAAAGTAAATAATATTAATAATAATGCAATGCTTTACATTACAGTAAAATTGGTTTCATGTTACCTCAGGCATACCTGGTACTCCCAGCTTCTTGAAATCCATGCATACATGTCAAAAAGGGTTCTCTGTGGTAAATGTCCAGGTGACATGCAACTGAACGTTAGAGATTTTTTATAGACATTGTAGCCAAGTGGCATGGGAATACATATGATGCTCTGGCCCAACACAGGAGTGTGTCAGATGGCATGGGATGATGATTTTGCTGAAAATTGTACCCGTTCTTGTCTCACCTGTCATTTCACAAAATTTCATGGGTCTTGGGTCATGACTCCATTTGCATTACTGATCCTAGCTTTGGTCATCTCAGAGATGTGGGGATTGAGAGGGCGCTGTTGCCTTGGACTCCAAGTGAGCAGCAGGAAACTTCAGTTTGGTATAGGTGGTGGTGGACACAGCAGAGGAAAACTGAGCAAAATTCAGCGACTAATCGAAGAAAAATCACTCTTGTCAATTTTTTAATTATTTTGTTATTGCTCTATTAACCTCTCTAACAGAAACGGTATAAGAAATTTGAATAGGCAACTGAATCCCTAGTGGCCTTCCAGCATCTGAAAAAATGATGTCTATTTCCTTTATAAACAGTTCCTTCAATCTTACGTAGAGGCATAAAAATTGTATTATAACATGGAAAACAGAAAGTTACTAGCTATTTAAACCTGCTCTACAAGTTCCTTTTGTAGTCTACTTAAATACTGTAAAAACATGAAATGCTAGACAAGTGTATAAGTTGCTCTTTTTCAACTTCTTGTGTCAGGCTGATGAAAGGAAAATTAAAGCTGACGCATTGCCTTGATGATTTGATGATTCTGAGTAATCCTTGAACCAGACAATATTGTATACCAACAGGCAGATTACTAGGTGTCACTATTGTTGGTTATGTTCCACATCTTATTAAGGAGATTCATTGGATCCAATATCTCTTAGTCTTATCAGTTTCCATCTTAGAATCTTTATTGGCAATCTATGAGAAAAGATATTAAAAACAATTTTCCTTCCTGTGAAATATTTACCAGAGCTAAAAATACCTTTGGGACTTCTCATGGGTTATTGTAAGCAACCCATGGTCTTGGAAGGAGATAATTGATTTTATGATGATTTATCAACTTCAGAGGGTTGTACAGTAATTTTAGGCATTTCAGACTAAGCTTTAACCTTTTATAGTGTATAGATATTTACGGTATTACAGACTATTATTTACTTCATGCATTTCCCATGAATGTATTATCTCGGAATACAGTCCAAAGTTCATGTTTCAGTCTTGGAAAAACTTTTCTAAAAATGTTGCCAACTTTAATCTTACTTCCTGATAATAAACAGAAAGCAATGGTCACATGGAGAAAATTATTCAGGACTCAGAGAAATTCTTTGGATGAATTTTGGAACAATTGGAAAAATCGCCATCCCTCGGCTGAATTTTGCTTGGAATGTTACTATTCTCTCTTCAATATGGTCCATAGAGATAAACCTGTCCCTATAATGGTAAGTTCAGTCCCCAATTCCCAGTCTTACAGGATATTTAAGTAATCTCTTGAGAAACTCACATAACGTATTGAGAATGGAAACCTCTGTAAAACAATTTTCTGACAGAAGGAGAAAGGTTCCTCATGATTACAAAGTATGTGGATTAGAAAATCACAGGATTATAAAGTCTAATCTTGTGAGATACCTGTTTGAGAATTCCTTTCCATTCATGTGTGTTCTTCTTTCCACTGCCCCAAGATATATTATCTTATATACTATTGCTAAGCCAGTGGGTTTGGTTTACCTGTTTCAAGCCATTTTAGAATTCATACTATTTTTCATGTTTCACATGAAACTCCAGACTATAATAGACATGGTAGCAGAGTTCATTATTTAATCGAATGGAAACGTCGTAGTGCAGAAGTCAGGTCAAGGGGACCTGCTTTGGACATTCGGTGTCATGGAACTCACCCTGGCAGCCCTGATAAATGTGTTCAGAGCCTACAACTTAGGAGGTGGGTTTTATTATGATCTTTATTTTTGAAAGATGAAGACGTATTTTCCACAGTTTTTGCTATTGTAATATTTTTTCAATTTGTTGCTTATGTTTCATAGCACTTTTGTAAGTTCATTGTGCTGCCAATTTCTTTTCACTTTCATTGGTGATCAACACCATTTTGTGCCTCTTTCTTTCATGGCCACAACTATATTTTTTACAGTTACTATGCCCAATGCCAGTCATGTGACATGGAAATTACATTACACATTGGACCGTCATGCTCTTCCTATTTAAGATGGTGGCATGCATCTTCTGGTATCATAGCTGTGGGATGTTTCCAAAAAGATCTTTTGTGCTAGCTCTGTGTTTAAATGTTAGTGTGTTTACACTATTTTTCTTATTAGTTTGCTTGAGATGCTTTTTGCAACATTTTTTGACCTATAGCAGCATTTCTCAACCTTTAAGTATTTGCGAACCAAGTTTTCATAACAGCTTTAATCGCGCCCCCCTAACATTTTTTTGAAATGTAGATGCATATTTTATTATACCTACTTAACTTTTATCGACATTTATCTAACTTTATATTTATTGTTCTAGTATCAGAATGTAGTTTAAGTTAATTTGTTTTGGTTTCAACAGATGTTTTTTTCATATTTTTGATTCTTGTTTTCTTTTTTTCACATCTTCGTGCCCCCCTTTTTGTTACTTCGCGCCCCCCTAGGGGGGGCCGCCCCACAGGTTGAGTACCACTGACCTATAGTATCCATCAGACCTTAAATTTGGACTTGTGACTTGTATTTTTTGATTTTCAGGTTTTCTGACCCTTGCCTGCATTTTTGAATAATATCATTCGTTTTCAAGGTTTGTCATAACGCCTTATAGACTTAGAATTCGGAGTTGAAATTTGGCAAAGGCCTCTGACAGGAGGAAAAGAGGCTAGGATATGTATATAAAGAAAGAAAGACAGTGAAATCAGAAATGAACTATGGAATGACTTGATGGTACCTGAAAGTAGGCAAAGGGTAAAGCGCTCCACCAAATAGTCCAGAGTTCGGAATATGATTTTTGTATAATTTTGTTCTATACAAAATTTATTCTGTGCTGTGGAGATTTGCCATTAGGGCCTCTTATCAGGATTGTCATAATAGGTGAAGCCAGTATAATGCTCCTTTTAGAACAGCACCACGAAGCATAAATTGGAGGATAAGAGTAAAACATACGCCAGCCTGTAAAATTCAATCAGGCTGCCACTCATCCTTCAACAGTTTTGCAAAGATGAATTTTGTCATTTGTCTCCCACAGAAAAGTCCAAGAGAACTGACAGCCTGCCTGTTATGCAATCGACCTTCTCTCTGTGAACTTTTCACATCCATCTAGATGTTTTAAAATCTTTGGTATCTTCTGGTCTGTTACACTTTTTACTTTAAAAATGCATGTGGATGCTTGATTTCTTCACTGAAGTTAATGCCACAAACTGTGGGGACTGCCTCAGTGCTGCTTATGTAAAGCATTTTAGTATTCTAAACTGTATCTTTTATTTACATAAAAAGCATGTCAAGATAATGTCTCTTGTGCCAAGCTCTTAAGGCAGACAGCAAGCATTTAAAATGAATAATTAGTGTACCTACAACATGCTGGATGCAGACTGGCGACAGAACAGATCTCTTCATCAACGCCTACTGCAGTACTTTGCAAGTGCAGTGAGTTTGGTAGTCGAATATGTACTTTTTGTCCTATTAAATAAAAAAGAAGTGTTTGACATTACAGGAAATTTAACAAGACCATTCTTAGGCTATCAATAGCCTATATTTACTTGAATTAAAAGTGACATCTCAGAAAGCCTTCATGTCTTTACAGCAGCACTTTGTGCATTTTGTCTTGTTAAGCAGCTGATTAAAGATATATCACTATAAGCTTTCAATGTGTCAGTTGCAAATACTGGACATAGTGAAAAACAAAGTGAGTTTCCAGATATATGTTTTATATACTGTCACACACGTGTGCCTTGGGGACAGTTTAAAGGCTCTGGTGGTGGTAGTTCCTCGCCGATCTGAAGGTTGGCTCTGTATACTCTCTGCAGACCGGATAATTGAGATACTTACTGACTCTGATGTCACTTCCAGTGTCTGTCCACCTGGACCGCCTCTTCCTGCTTGGCCTCGATTTAATAGGAAGTGTCTCCATCTTTTACAGTCAAATCTCAGACTTGCATCTACAGAGACGTTCTTTTCACTGAAAAGCATTAACTTTATTTGTATTCACAATATATGGGGTTGTGCTGTCACCCCAAACCTTTATCTTGTCTTTGTCCTCTATTACAGTACATTCTATTAAATGGCAAACTTTTGTTACCCTCCGGCTGCATCTGTAAAATTATTCTTTACAGTTACAAAAATATTAAAGTTTTTAACAAGGCTTTAGAAATAATAAGTCCACTTTGCTATGCTTTACATCTGACTTTGGCACACTTTTGGGGTTTTATTTTAATTAAATCAGTTAGAGCAGCATACTTGCCAGGGGCAGCCTCTCACTACCACCAAAATCCCATTTTAATGTAAATTATTTTCACAAACTGTACTTCCTTTATGTGACCAGACTCAAGTTTTATCAACAGCATGGGCTCTTGTCAAATTTCTTTGCAACTTTCTTGTCCTTTGTTATTATTACTACTTAAATAGTCATCCAAATTGTGATTATAATTGCTCTGGAGTCGCATATGTGTCTCATATTATCCCTTCAAGTGATGAAGTTGTCCACGTCTTACTATTTTACTATCTTTAAAGAACAGTGAGGAAAACCTTTTCATATAACATTTCTTGTGTTGCATATTGTAATTTTGTGAAAAAGACAGAAATTAAAAATGTTTCCAAATATATAAATTAGCAGAGCCATCTTAAAGATGTAGAAGGTAACATAAATCAACATGCATTATTATTGAGCATTTTAGTATCTAATACACATGGAAAATAAAAAATCAAGACAGTCTTGTTTGATAAATACAGTCTGTCAGAAAAAAGATGGCCTTTTATCTATTGTAGGGGAAGTTCTATTATTAATGTTACTGGGACAGAGAAATGGATTGAATGTTCATTTGATTAGGAAAGAGAATTGCACCCTGAGCCATGCCTCTGGTCTTTCTTAGATTGGATTACTCAGTTAAAACAGAGCAGGAAGATGTCATGCTCCTAATTCTCATTGATGGATTTGTTTGTCATTGTGAACGGCCAGACGGGAAATAGATACCTCTGGCCTGCTATAAAGCTCTGTTTTGAGAAGCTGGGGGCTAATGTACAAGCAATGGCCTATACATGATAAACAAACGTCCTATTAGACACAGCAGCACTGCTTCAGCTGCCATTGGAATAGCATGTAAAAATTAGTTTTTTTCTTGCAGCTCCTCTTATTCGCTGTACATGTATGAAAATCTTTATTTTACTGAGATCTATTAGCTGTAGAAAGTCAAATGTTACATTCACTTAAATCTACTTATTTTTCCAGTAGTTATGTATTAAGCTCAAAAATGTCAAAAATACACTTGTGAAAAATAATTACACTGCTTCTGACAGCTAAGTCACCTCAAGCAATATTATGCTTCTAATTATTTATTACTTATTAATCATTTTTTTGTTACCTCCGGTTTCCTCCCACAGTCCAAAGACATGCAGGTTAGGTGCATTGGCGATCCTAAATTGGCCCCAGTGTGTGCTTCGTGTGTGTGTGTGTGTGCCCTGCAGTGGGCTGGCACCCTGCCCGGGGTTTGTTTCCTGTCTTGCGCCCTGTGTTGGCTGGGATTGGCTCCAGCAGCCCCCCGTGACCCTGTAGTTAGGATTAGGGTAGGGGATATTAGGCCGAAGGCCATATCAGAAATTGCATGGGTACACTGACTCTATTTATAAATTTTTTTTATTTTCCAGACTATACCCATCCTACTAATTGTTACAGTTCAAAAATCTATCTACAGTTCCTATATATACTCAGCAAAAAAAGAAACGCCCCTTTTTCAGGACTGTGTATTTCAACAATAATGTTTTAAAAATCCAAATAACTTTACAGATCTTCATTGTAAATTGTTTAAACAATGTTTTCCATGCATGCTCAATTAACCATAATCAATTAATTAACATGCACCTGTGGAATGGTCGTTAAGACCTTAACAGCTTACAGAAAGGCATTTAAGGTCACAGTTCTAAAAACGCAGGACACTAAAGAGACTTGTCTACCGACTGTGAAAAACACCCAAAGAAAGATGCCCAGGGTCCCTGCTCATCTGCGTGAACGTGCATTAGGCATGCTGCAGGGAGGCATGAGGACTGCTGATGTGGCTAGGGCAATAAATTGCCATGTCCACACTGTGAGACGCCTAAGACAGCGCTACAGGGAGACAGGAAGGACAGCTGATCATCCTCGCAGTGGAAGACCACGTGTAACAACACCTGCACAGGATCGGTACATCCGAATATCACACCTGCGTGACAGGTACAGGATGGCCACAACAACTGCCCGAGTCACACCAGGAACACACAATCCCTCCATCAGTGCTCAGACTGTCCGCAATAGGCTGAGAGAGGCTGGACTGAGGGCTTGCAGGCCTGTTGTAAGGCAGGTCCTTACCAGACATCACCAGCAACAACGCCGCCTATGGGCACAAACCCACCTTCGCTGGACCAGACAGGAGTGGCAAAAAGTGCGTGAGTTTCTGCATGACAGCAATGTCAGTGTTCTGCCATGGCCAGCGAAGAGCCCAGATCTCAATCCCATTGAGCACATCTGGGACCTGTTGGATCGCAGGGTGAGGGCTAGGGCCATTCCCCCCAGAAATGTCCAGGAACTTGCAGGTGCCTTGGTGGAAGAGTGGGGTAACATCTCACAGCAAGAACTGACAAATCTGGTCCAGTCCATGAGGAGGAGATACACTGCAGTACTTCAAGCAGCTGGTGGCCACACCAGATACTGACTGGTACTTTTGATTTTGAGCCTCCCTTCATTCAGGGACACATTGTGAAACATTTTTAGTTTATGTCTTATGGTGTTGACTCTTTTAGTGTTCATACAAATATTTACACGTTAAGTCTACTGAAAGTAAAAACAGTTGAAAGTCAGAGGACGTTTCTTTTTTTGCTGAGTATATATCCTCAATTATGAAAATTAAAAATATCCAATTCGTATCAATATTAGGATAATGGATGGGTGGATGGATCTTTTTTTAGTATATTTCTGAAACAGGTGTCCTGTTCAAGGACTGTTTCCAGGGTTGTGCCCAGTGCTGCTGGGATAGGTTGCGGACTTCATGACCCTGCCTTAGATTCAGATGGTTTGAGAGTGGCTGACTGACTTCTGACATACATACAGTAACTATCTAGGCTGCCATAGTGCCAGTTGGTGCTATTGTTAACTAACAAGATGTACAGGGTGGTTGGATATGGGGTATAAATTGTGCCCTGAAGGTACTGAAATAAATGTCATGGCTGCACGGGGTAATAGGGGACTCTGTCACTGCCATGTGACACTTTTGGGAATAGCCAACAGAGAGTTAAGTAACTCCTGAGGGGTTTCACTTAGATGTAGGAGTGTATATGATAAGGAAAGGGTCCTCTGGGATCACGTAGTTTAGTAGAGCGGCTTTTAGATTGGTGTTTGAGTACGCAACTGCACAGACACAAGTCGCAGTATAATAAAAAGGTTTATTTGTATAAATAGCTTACAGAAAGGCTTTGAAATCACATATAACATAATTCTTCTTCTTTCTCTTTCTTCACCTCCTACTACCAGTGCTAAGGCACAGCCCATTGGAAGCACTTTCGGGTCCAATGGAAGTCCTACAAAGTAGGCAGCTCCTCCTTGTGGTTCCCAAAGACCCCAACAGGGTTGCCCCATAAGGACTACAGTTCCCAGCATCCCTTGAGTCCATGTAGGAATCCTAGCCCAGGGATGCTGCCACCTAGTGTATTGGGGAAAGAAAATGGTCTGAACAGTTTAACTCCTCCGATTCTACCATTATATTTGCCTTCAGGCCAGGCACCCATTTGAGTTTTGATATCTTGTGCTTGTCTCCTGCTTGTCTTCAGTTCACCATGATCCTTGACTTTTACTTGCTTCTGAAAGGCTCTCCTCCCATCCAATTAAGGAACCTTGCTCCATCCTGGTCTGAATGCCTGCTCATGTGCACCTCCCATCACCCAGCATATATTTGTATAATGGGTTAAAGTAATACACACAATATTTGTGTTTTTAAATGTTGTCTCTTTTGTCATTGCTGTCTGAAATGCTAGTGTCCATTCTGTCATCTATGCTACTTCTCTGATAACTATTCATTTCTACACTCTCAGGAGTTGAGAATTTGTTTTTAGTTGAGGTAAATTGTTGCCTAGTTAGAGCCATGAATGCTACTTCTTTGTTTGTCCTGGTTTACTATTATTTCACAAATAGATATTTAATCCCACACTAATAAACTGGATGGCTTGTTGAATAATTGAATCCATAGGCTGTGGAAAGTATCTGCAGTAAGACGGGACAAAACAACTGCTTAAACTCATTAAAAAGGGTGTTTGGGAACTTTATTCCTAAGGGGTATGGCAACATTGTATGCCCCTTTTGGACGCACATATTTCTTAGAAATCCAAGATGTCCAAGATGAAAGTAAATGGGCAAAAACTTGAAATTCAAAATTGCAAGTAAATGGGAAAAAAACTTGAAATTCAATATAGCAAGACACAATCCCCAATAAGACAAAATTGCCTGTTCTTAGAAGAAAAAGCTGTAATTATGCCAGACAATAAAACTGTTATGCAAATCAGTTGAATAGATAACAGCCTGTGATTGTAGATGAGATCCTGATCAGGTTAGTACAAAACCTTGTGAATCCTGATAATGGTGCCCTCCCATCAGCCCCAGTGCACTCCTACTGCCTGCTGGGAAATGTAGTCCTCCTCATTGACACTGGGTTTTGGGTTGTCCTGCTCCATTACAAGCCCTCACCCTGATATGCCTTATAGACTATAGTATGCACCAATGGTAACACACATGCAAAATTTTGTCAAAATCAGTTTCGCCATTTTTGCATGAAGGGTGAAAAAACAAACAGCTTATGAATTTATTTAGAGAGATTGTGGCTTCCATAATTCTGCATAGAATAGAAGTAAGAGATATTGGTCTATAATTACCAGAATCCATTTTGTGTCCTTTCTTTTAACATTGGAGGGATGTTTGCAACTTTCTAGTCATCAGAAGAAAGGACTTGAGGTAATATCAAAGGTCTTGTGGTTGGTCAGCTTCTTCTGGGCTGAGGGTAGATGACAAAAATACCGTATATACTCGCGTTTAAGTTCTCAGGATAAGTCGGGGCTTGATTTTATCGTATAATTTCCGGTATTTTATAATGTTGGTCGTATAAGTCGAATGCGGAAAACTCACGCTATTGGTCCAAGAGAGTTAACACCCACCTGAGAGAGTAACCATGGAGCACGCTGCCTTTTTTTTTCTATACATTGTATCTAACGTGACCACACGGTAATACCCAAACTGGTTTTAAATTAAAAGTCATTGAAGCGGCGAAAGAAATTGGTAACTGCACTGCTGCAACAAAATTCGATGTGTCTGAAAAACTGATGCGAAATTGGAGGAAGCTTAAAGATGTAAAAAAAAAAAAAAAAGCGTCTTATTTTTGAACGGGCATATAAGCTGGGGTCTGATTTTATGAGCGATTTTTCAGGTTTCAAGACCCGAGTATATACGGTAGTTAAGCTGCAGTGCAATTGTCATGGTTTTTCTAATTTTTGACTTTTTTCTTTTTTTTTTTACAAATTGTTTTTCTGCTTTTGTATTATTTTCCTTTTTTATTGTTGTTTTTACTTAGTATACTCATTTTTGTTGATCATTTTCTTTTGTCTCTTAATTGTGTTACCTTTCACTCTTATCTTGTCATGCTGGGCTAAGGGAGTATAGCTAACAGGGTTTTGCAAACCCCAGGCTAACCACAGGACATTGGCATCCTACACTTTGTCAATGACTCCCATTTTCTGATTTCCTGAGTAAATGTTACCTGATAGTTAAGTTAGTATTGTTGTAATGATTTAGTCCCTTTTTAGAATTTGCCCAGCCTTTTTATACACTTTTTGTGACCTTTCATTTTTGCACTAAAAGTTTTGATTTCTGCTGATACTAATTGTGCAGTTTAAAAATAACTCAAACCATGCATAAGGTCCTTTGTATATTTTGACATTTTTTTTGATGCCATATTGCTTTGTAAAGGGTGTCACTATGGTATGGTTCTTGCATTTTTCATTATCATGGAAGCGGCAGGGGTGTGTCGACTTTTTGTGATGACATATAATGCCACCACTATGCACTCCTGGGTCTTCTGAGATGGAAGTGAATTTACTTTAGTGTGCAGTGTACTTTGCTTTATTTTTGATGTCCGGTACGAAGACTTCTCACTCTGATGTTTTGGATTATATATTTTGGTTTCTGATTTAGGCTTTGTCAAAAGATAGCACTGCTTCTTGGTTAACACCTTTTGTTCGATTTCTAACTATGCTTCATTTTCCAATTCCTAGTTAAATAAATCCTTGTGCCTTTTCATTTTAAAGACACAACAACAGTGTTTAAAACTTTTCTTGGTGCTTGGCCTTTTTTCTTAATTATCATTGTATTTGAATGTTGGCTTTTTTGGGCTTGGATTTTTTCTGTAATTATTTTTGTATTTTCAAATTTTGGTCCTTTGTTTGTGGTTAGTTCTTTTGCCTAATAATCTCAGTATTTTTGGATTTTGGCCTTCTGTTTATTCTTTTCCTTTTTGTCTCTTGTATATGTTTTTGAATTGTGGTCTTGATGATTTTTCTTAATTATTGTTTGCTTGAAGTTATTAGCTTGCTTAGCTTGAACATTAGGATTGTGCCTTACGTGTTGGTTTTTGTAAATGCTATAATTTTTCCCCTTTCTCTTCTGTGTTCTCTATTAAAATTTTATATGTTTTATACTTTGTCACAGACGACTGGGGTTCTGACCCGGCAGGGATGCCTAAAAGGACTGGAAGGTGGCAAGAATAGCTTCCAGGCCATGAGGGGGCAACCTCCCTGGAGCAGGAGAGGACCATGGGAGAAGAACAAAGAGCTTCTGGCCTGTTGGGACCCGTGGCCACCGCCAGGGGGCGCCTCAAGCCTCGTAGGACTCGGAAATAGTTACTTCCGCCACACTCTGCAAGATGGCGGAGGAAACCTGCCAGGGACGCCCGGAGTGCTTCCGGGGCAAAGGGCAGCACTTCCGCCACATCAGGAAGTGCTGCCGGAAGGACATCATTATCTGGGCAGGAATAAAAGGTGCTGCCTTCCAGCAATCTGGGAGTTGGAGTCGGGTGAGGAGAAGGACAGAGCTTGGTGGAAGAGGCAAGGAGGCGGCCCAAAAAAAGTAAGGCATAGTGAAGAGGCCAGGACTTTGGGGATTTGCGGTGCACTGGACTTTGTAAATAGTGTAAATAAACATGTTGTGGGTGAAATGAACTTGTCATCCTGTCTGTTGTCCGGGCCAGCATCCACAACTTCTATCCATATCCTTCTCCCAATTTAAACCACATGTTGGCCTCGGTTCTGTGGTGTGGCATTAGTTGTATGTCATGTTATTTATCTCCAATCTTTGAATTTTCGTGAGGATTAAGTAATTCTATTTTGGATTTTTCTGGTTTTTGACCCTAGTTTGTTCTAGTTTGTAATTTTTCTCTTGGGTTTTGATTTGCACCTGTTTGCCAATTCTTTTAACATTTTTAAAGAATTTCTTGTTTGGTTTGTTTAAAGTTATACTTTTAAATGAAACAACCAGTTTTATAAGTATATGTTTTGTTCTTTTGTGCCAGGGTTTTTTTCACACTTTCCCTCTCCCTTTTTGAATTTGTAAACCTGGCCCTCATTTGTGTGTGCAGGCCTCAAGCTTGCTCTTGTGTTTTAGTGCCTGTCCTGTTATGAAATGGTATGACATATTGTTTCAGTGTTAAACTATGAGCTCCTGAAACCACTAAAGTGTCTCAGGATGAAGAAAAGATGACATGCTTTGACTACTCTAAGTGAAGACTTTCGTGACAGAAAAACAAAAAATCAGAAATAACTTACTGGCTTTAAGTTTCGGTTTGTTGTTATAAACACAGCCCATATTTGGGAAAAAAGGTCAGCTGAAAGATTCCTGTCCTGCATGTCCATTCAATCCACTCAATACTCAAATGTATTAAACTGAAAAAAGCTTCTGATAATGTGTGGGTTTTTTAGACCTGTTTGCAATGCAGTCAGTATAAGTATTTTTTGTTTTTGGCTTTTTTGAGTAATTAAGTAAAACTACTTAAGGAACAGTTAAGTAAATATGTTACCATGTTATGATTAAACACATTACTCTCTCCCGTTATCAGCTGTGAAGTGCTTTCTTCAATGTGATTTAGTGCCTTGTGTGTCTCTTGGCGATCATCAACACAAGCTAATGCAAACATCTCTTATTAATTACTCCCAAATAAACTGAATGCTTAGGAGCTGTCAAAGGCTTTGAGGAAAAAAATGCCACTTTATAGAGATCTTTTGAAATCTTATTATATCAGCCGGAATAGGAATTGAATATTAAATATAATTACTGTATATGTGGTGTTCAATGGGGTGACTACAACAAAACAAATCCTATCTTTCTTGAATGCTCAGTATCACACTGAAGACAGTATAATAAACATTATCTTAGAATAATTGCATGGCAAGCTAACTTAATATTTAGAGATATTTCAAAATGAATGTCAAATATCGGAAAATGCAGTACACCCTTTTAGTTGCAGTACTGTAGGTATTTTATATAACTTTGTTGTAGATGTGCACTGAATTGAATACATGGTACATGTTAGTTCTCAAATTGAAATTACACTGTATATACTTGCAGATATGCCTACCTGTGGAAACCCAAAATTTTTAACCAAAATACCAATAAAAATAAGTATCACCTGTGGATAAGCCAAATGTAAAAATTTCAAACAAGAGCAGCATTTGAAAACATAACATACATTTTTAAAGTAACATAATGCTTAATTTCTTGAATTATAAATGCATTAAAAAGCATTACTGCATTACTGTAGAAGCTTATAAAAGTATGTTACTTTGCACAAGTATTACCTTTTAATATCAGGGATGCGCAGGCTCCATCCATCTGTTGACAGCAAGTGAGAAAGAAGTTAACTTCTTGCGTAGTATGCAATCAAGTAAAAAATTTGGACATGAGCGCCAGTAGGCTTTGTGCGCTAGGAACCAAGTTACATGAACTATACTATAACATTTCAGTAATTTACTGCTCTGATGCTGATCTTTCTGATCATAAAATAGGTTGTTTCGAAAGCAACTGATAAGAACAATTCATAATTCATTGCAGAATTACAGTATTAGAGGGTTCCTCTAGAGTGCCTCTTTCTCCAACACGATTTGGCTCAAAAACTAATCAGCACATCGTCATCTCATAACAGGCTTAAGTTTCAAGTTGGATATTTTCCCGTCCAGCTGTTTAAGCTCTAGACTGTCCTCAGGAAACTGTGACACACACAGACACAGACAGACACACACCCATCATCAAGATATCGATTTTTCCGGTATCAGAGGACTCTAAAACACTGAGATCCGTAGAAAAACGGAGATCAAAATTTTTGATGAATCTAAAACTTTTGCTCCTCCACATTAACGATAGGTTATGGAGGCAGAAGACACAAAGCAAACAGAAGTGAATAAAAGTCAAAAATATACATTTAATCCTGCATGTGCTGAGGGTTACATTTAATCTGCCCAGTTTAAGGATCACAGGGAGGCAGAGATTATCGCAGCTGCACTGAGTGTAAGGCAAAAAGCAATCATGGCACACAGGTTCATTGCAGGGCACTGCCAAGCAGTAAAGATTGTGCTGCGTGCGATGCACTAACACTCTGAATATGCTGTGCAATTGTTAGAAACTGTGGGGCAGCAACTACTCACACCACACAGTGGTTATATACGTGCTCAAATTGTATGAACACATTCGGTCTGATTAGACTATACGTGTACAAGCCTCCAACGGATAGTTCTACCTATTCAAAAAAAAACATGACGAAGGCCACAGGCTTCTCAAAATGTCAGCAAAAAGAAGACTTGCTTTCCTGGCTCTTGCTGTACTGTGCTCTGAAAGGACTAAGAAAAGAAAAAGGTAATGTCTGTCTGTTTTACAGAAAGAATTAGAGGTGCATAGACTATGCAATTTATTGTGGTGTGTGTTTATTTTGGAGTCTTCCAGTAAATAATTGGCCATTTAGTTGTATGTAGAGTTGCTATATGATATTTGGATTAAGGTCAAGTGAAAAACAGAGAAAATAAAGTAATACACAAAATGTACTGAAAGATAACTAAGAAATCAGATGACCTGTATTCAACAAGATTGGACAGTTGTTATATACACAGAGATTTCAAGAGTGATGGCTCAACCCACAGAGTACAAGAACCAGAATGTATCAAAATAGACTTTTATTTTATATAGATCATTTGGATGTAAATCAACAAACCAACCAGAATATATTTATGCACTAGCAGAATACCCGCGCTTCGCAGCGGAGAAGTAGTGTGTTAAAGAAGGTATGAAAAAGAAAAGGAAAAATTTTAAAAATAACGTAACATGATTGTTAATGTAATTGTTGTGTGTGTATATATATATATATATATATATATATATATAGCAAAATACATATCTATATACATATCTACATATATATATATATGCATACCTATCTACATCATATATACACACACATATACATACATACATACACAGACACACACATATATATAATTTGTGTGTGTGTGTATGTATGTATGTGTGTGTGTGTGTGTGTGTGTGTGTGTGTGTATACACATACATACAAACATACACACAGGTATATATAAATAGCAGAATACCCGCGCTTCGCAGCGGAGAAGTAGTGTGTTAAAGAAGTTATGAAAAAGAAAAGGAAATATTTTAAAAATAACGTAACATGATTGTTAATGTAATTGTTTTGTCATTGATATGAGTGTTGTTGTCATCTCTCTCTCTCTCTATCTATCTATCTATATATATATATATTGTGAACGCTGGCCCCGGCACAGACAGACGGACATCATATTCTCACCACACACCGTTTATTCACAAGAATATTTTACAGTTTTTGTGCTCACGTGCACCCCCAGTGCCTCCAGCACCGTTCCCCCAAATGTCCAGGCCACACAGTTCTGTGCCTCTCTTTCTCCTGGCCTCCTCCTGGCCTCCTCCAGTCCTCACTCCAGCTCCGTCCACTTCCATCCGACTTCCACTGCTGACTGGAGGGAGGCGGCCCCTTTTATGGGGACCCGGATGAGCTCCAGCTGCTTCCCGGCACTTGATGTTGGCCACACCCCTGTGTGGCGGAAGTGCCGGCTGCGCACCCGGAAGCCGTCCGTGTATCCCCGGTTGTCTTCCCCCCGGCACTTCCTGGTGTGGCGGAAGTGCCGGGCTCCCGGGATAATTAGGCACTGGGGTGGCCACGGGTCCCTACAGGGCTGGGCTTCCAAGCCCTGTACCCGAGGCCCCCTGCATAACCAGGACGCCCCCACTCGGTCTGGAGGAGGCACAGGCCATCTTGCAAGAAATGTAGATGTAAATGCAGAATCTCTTTTCAGTTGCACAACATCCTACATCAGAGTGTCACAAAGCCAAGCTGTAGATGCAGCTCCTTAGCTTTGAGCAGGTAACAAAGATGGGAGATGATGACAGTGAAACACAGTCACTAACCACTTCATTTTTGTTTCCTCTACAGTGGATGAAGACTCTGTGGACGAGAATTTAGATGAAAACTCTGCCCTTCTGCCTACAAAAAACAAGGTACCATTGGAAGTCAGTGGCCACTTTGGATAGTGATCCCCTTGAGGACATATCAACCAGCAAAGGCTATCAGAAGCCAACTTATTGAAATGTCCATACATTTTTTACATTTTTTGGTACTTTCCACAACAAAAGAAGTTTTTTCATTTTAATTAAGGGGGCTACTTGGTGCCCCAACATGCAAACAGTCTCTCTGGTGTCTTGCTTACACTTTAGCTATGGACACCTATAATTTCTTCTAGACTCTTTGACTACTATATTTTATACCAGCATTCCCCAACCTGTGGGCTGCAGCCGACCATAGATGCCCCCCAACACAACTCTGATGATCACACTCAATTCACAGTGGCAGTATCTCAGTTGAATTGTGGCTGACCCCCAGATGAAACCCCATCCACTGGTCTGATGATTGCACTCAATTGTGGTTAATCCTGGACGACTTCCCCAAACTCTGCTCGATTCATCAAGGAGGAAAGGCACTGACCATCACATTTAATTCATTTAACACTCTGGATATTCCATTGAAACTTTGACAATGGCACTTGATTCACCAAAGGGGACCACTTCACTCCCCTTGCCCAGGAGATCATGCTGAAATCACGTTTGGCTAACACTGCTTTATACAGTATGTTGTGGCCAATAGAGGGCACTACAGCTCCTCAAACACAGAACACAAATGCAGTCACACACAGTCAAAAGGCTTCAATAAAAGTGGGTTATTAAATCGAGTACCTTTTACAGGTTTTAATCATCCACAAACAGACTTCTCTCAACAATAAATCCTCCGTCTGTTCTCTAAGCAAGTTTTGTCCACTGGTTGATGCCGGGTAACTCCTTTTATCCCAGGTACTTCCGGTGTCAAATTATTACAGCCCAGTAGCACTTATGAGTCAGGCGGAACCTTCTTTGAGGTATGGAAATTTCTTAAAGCTCCCTCTGGGGCACCTACATACTCCAACAGGGTTGTTCTACTAGGCTACATGTCCCAAGGTGCCCTGCAGGAGTATGAGTGGGAGCTCTGCCCGAGAGAAGCTGCCGCCTAGGGTACTGGGGGAATAAACAACCCCCAGAGACAGTCCTTCCCAGTCTTACCATTTTATCCTGCCCGGGAAAGGTACTGAAAGCACATCTGGCCCAAGGCACCTGTCCATCCACCTGGGGTTTCCCATCTGCGTAAGGAACCTTCCTCTTTCTTGGTAGGGATGCCCATACATCCTGTTTAGCACTTCCAACATGTATCTAAAAACTCAGTTATGAAGATGTTATGATCTATATTTTTTCAATTTAGAACCATTTACATTTAGTTACAATGGCATTCGCTGTGCTTTATCGTGCATTACAGATTTTCATACTAACTTGTGCTTTCCAATACCTTTAATCAAGACTTCCTTTGAATGTCCCTGTCTTCAGGATATGCACTAAAATCAGTTGTCTTTGAACTGAGGATCACAGACAAGCATTGACTATTAGAGCTGATTTTTCATGATAAACAGTTTACTATTATTACTGCATAAACAATACAAAAGAGAAAGATAAAACTGACAAGAGGTTTAATTTACTGCAGTACTCCAAAATTCTACACAGTACAGGAAACAAAGGAAAAGTGAGCCATATTAGAATACTTGGCGATCAGGCAATAAAAATACCTACACAGGGTGCCTACCTTCTCATAAATATCTTGATAATAGGACTCATTAATAAGAGAGTTAATATGGGTGATCTCACCTCTTTGATCATTCTCCTCCAGAAAGAGAATGATTTACTCAACATCTAATGGCAGAAGACAGCTGATATGGATTTAGATTTAGTATACAGAGTCTGAATTTCTGTAAGTGAACATTAACACATTATCCCTGCTGAGGTTCATTGTGGAGAGTTCATTCCAAACCCCTTCTTATGCTTACATTTCGAATTACATTTCAGAACAATTTGGGGAGAATAAAAACTTTAATTCACACTGACACAGTAACCTGGACAGTAGTACTGAAGCAGCCAGAGCTTAGTACAGTTAAAGGTGATTTTGGGACAGTATAAGCCTAACGGAGAGTCCACATTATGAGCAAAGCAAAAACAGCAAGTCACAGAACAATTGTGTCCATTGTAAAGGTTTTATTTTTTCATGAGCTTGAGATATTTCTGGTGCCTTGCCTCCATTTGTAGCTCTTAATGAAGGATGGATGTTCTGGAGTCCTCATGTGAATACAAGGGCTGCCTGGTTACCCTGGAGGAACCCGTTGCTGCCTTTGTGTCCTCAGCCTCGGCTCTTTCGGTAGATGTTGCTTTGTCAGTTGCTTCACAGCTTTGCCTCTCCGGGCTAATCAGGCAAAGTGTTCACCCCTTCGGACGCTTATCTCAGGGAGACTGCGATCTAAAAGTACTTTATATGAAAAGAAGAAGCTAGTAGTACACAAGTATTACTATTACTGCAGTCACAATGCATTGCTATAAAAGATAGTGTTCAGTTCAAACAGTTATCATACTGTACATGCTGTATTCTGTAGCGTTACACTGGAAGATTCATTGTCTGTTAAGAAAGCCCAAAATTTAAAAAACAGGTTAATCTAAAGATAAAGGTAAAGAAATATGTAGCAACATGTGAAGCCCTCTTTGGTAAAACGGAACAAACGATGAGGATGCAACACTGGCACAATAATATCAACTTACATTGTCAAAATACACATAATGTTGTGCATATTATTTTATCTTTGTGTATAATTAAAGTATGTTACTTGAAAATCTGACTATGAATCATTGGTACCAGTGCCTTTGAGTAGCTGCAATCCAACTGTAACTTGCTGACTGAACGGTTTTCAAAAATACACTTTTCAGGTTTGTTTCCAACGAGGACATACATAGTTTTGGGATGTTGCAGATTCATTCTGGTGAGTGGACAATAGTACATTACTTGAATATTTATCTATTTACCATGCTAATCAATTACTTTACAACGACACACAATCAATTAAGGCAGATGAACTCAGAAAAACATTTTCTGTGTCTTTTTGTTTTTGTTGTAATCTAATAGGGTTTGTCGTCCTTATATGCAGTGGATTCAGAAACTGTTCAGAGCCTTTTATTTACTGCACGTTTTTGTGTTATATATAGATTTAATTTTCAACACATAAATTTGCCATTTATGACCACCAATCCATTCTTAATAACCCATAATTACAAAGTGAAAACATGTTTTTAGAAAGATTTGCAAATTTATTAAAAATCAAAATGTGAAATATCTCATTCATACAATTATTCAGATGGACTCTTAATTCAGTACTTTGTAGAAGTACCTTTGGCAGCTTTAAGTTTTCTCGGGTAAGTCTCTACAAGCTTTGCACACCAGAGTTTGGGCAGTTTAGCCCATTCTTCCTGTTAGATGCTCTCCAGCTCCATTACACTGCATGGGAAGTGTCTGTAAACTGCATTCAGGTCTCTCCACACCTGCTTTGTAGGGGTTTATGGCTTTGCCTGATCCACTCAGTAGGACAGTCAGAGACTTGTCCCAAAGCCACTCCAGTGTTGTCTTGGCTATATGCCCCTGTCTGAGCTTGCCTGCATTCCTGGGCAGGTTTTCTTCAAGGACCTCTTTGTCTTGGTCTGCATTCATTCTTCCCTCAGCTGTGACCAATCTGAAAAGCACCTTCATAACATGATGGTTCCACCACCATGCTTCACTGTAGGGATGGTATTAGGCTGGTCTTCACCACACACAGTGCTCAGAGGTCTGCCCAAAGACTTCAATTTTTGTCTCATCAGACAAAAGAATCTTTTTCCTCAGGCTCTCGGTGACCTTTAAACTGTCATATGCCTTTTATTCAAGAGTAGCTTCTGTCTATCCATTCTACCAATAAATGCCTGATTGATGGAGAGCTGTTGAGATGCGCGTCCTTCCTACAGGTAATCCCATCTCAGCAGAAGACTTCCGAAGCTCTAATAGAGTGATCATGGGGTTATTCATCACCTCCTTGACCAACATCCTCCTTGTCTAGTTGCTCAGTTTAACTGTTGGTTCCTGATGGTTCCAAACTTCTTGCATTTCACAATTATTTAGGCCATTGTGCTTCTGGTAATACTAAAATCTTTTGGAACGATTTTATACTCTTGGCCTTGGGTATTACATCTTGCCTGAAGAATTGGCCTGAGTTGCCTTGAAAGCTTGCATATTGTAATCTTTTTAGTTAGCCAATAAAAGGTGTCATTTTGCTTGGCTTTTCACTACTCTTGGCCTGATAATTTGATCACTCAGGTCTGCAGAGAGATCTTTTGATTACATGGCTTGGTTTTTGACCTGATATGCAGTGTAAGTTGTGGGACCTTCTATTCACATTCTGAACGATGTCCAATCAAATAATTTTCCTGCAAGTGGAGTCCAATTACATTTTAGGAACATCTCAAGGATAATTAAAGCAAACAGGATGCATCTGACCACAATTCGGAGTGCCACAGCAAAAGGTTTGAATACTTATATGAATGGAAAATTTCCATTTTTGTTTTTGAATACATTTCTAAGCCTTCCCAAAAACATGTTTTGGTTATGGGTTATTAAGTGTAGACTGGTGAAGCAAAATGGCAATTTTATCGGTTTAAAATTAAATATACAACACAATAAAGTGTGCAGAAAGTGAAGAGTTCTGAATACTTTCTGAATTCACTATATAAATATTATATATTGCCACACATGCCCATCGGAGGATCTCCTCACATGCTTGATTGAGGTAAGTGATAACCCACCGGGGTGAGAGGGGGCACTGTTGCAAAAATTTTCTTCTTCTCTCCCTGCAACACAGAGAAACTGCCCAGTGAGGGCACTTAGCCTCCCCTCTTCCAGTGTGTGAGATATAAGAAGTCTGGCTGCCTGGAAGAAGGCGTCTTTTGCAAACAGAGCGAACTGCCGGATGGAGCTCTAGTGATTGATGGCAAAGAGCCGAATATCTGTTGTTGATTTGCCCAAGGGGATTGCTTTATAGTTGCCAAGAGGTGAATTTTATGTTGGACTTCCTATAATTAAACAGGATGACCCTCTTGGTGCCCCAACTTGTCCTCCGCTCTATGATCTGTCATTCCTGCCCCCGGCCACAATATAAATGCAGCATGTAATATATATGAGTCGAACGACCAAAAAAGAACAGAAGTTCTTTTACCCAAAGCAGGTGAACCTTCAAAACAATTCCCCATAAACACAAATAACAAAAATGTACCCTGTAGTCTTCTTTCCTTGCCTAGCCACTTAATAGTGGCTTCCTCCCAACTTGTTGGCCTCCTGACTTTAGGTGCCTTTTATGCCTTGGTCAGGAAACCCATCCAGGTTACCCGACTGGTGCTCAGAGGTGTGCAGATACCCTTGAGGGACGCCCCCTAGTGGCACTAGGTTTCCTTGCGGCACTTTTCCCTCCACAGTCTGTCTGACTGACCTCCCTAGTCCCTGGGGACACTAAGAAGGGTAAGAAATTGCTTGTTATCCGTCACACTTTCACAATATATATTGTCACACATGCGCGAGTATGGAGCAGCCGACCGGCTCAACGGAGCGTGATACTTCACAGGAAATGGGTTTGGAAAAGAGTACTAGGGTTTGGAAAAGAGTACTAACACCTCTGTCTTTTATTCAGCAGGAAAACAGGTGAACAAACAAACATGTAAGAAGACACGCACTCGAGTTCCCTTCCGTGTTTACAACAATCGCAACCCGATCACTTCTGGGTCCATGTTTCCACATCACCCTGATGTTTCCTGGATCTTCCCATCATACCCATTGTACATAATTTCCTGTCTGTCCCTTATATAAATCACCTGTTTCACTAGTACGGTGTCCTTGTTGTAATTCATTTGTATGAATGCAAAAGTCTATACAAGACGAGTGGACCTTTCAGTATTCGGGGAAGGCAAAACCCCAAACCTTTGCAAGAGTATTGTCTCTTCTTTGTGTTTTTGCAATATATATATATCTTTATAGCAGCCTTGTAATGTGCTCAGAATACATGTTAAGTAGATAAGATGAGAAAATACAGCCTTCTGCTTTTTCTTTTCCCATATTTGCCCCTTGTTTAATACGTTGGTTCTTTGACAGTTTAATGTGTACTGTAGCATATTATAACCAACTCAATCATAATGTTGTTATAATTAGTGAAATAAATAGAAATATTTTCCCTTGGTTTGATAAATATTTGGTGATGAATTCATTGAATTACAGGCATCAGTACCAAAACTATGCTGTCAGACAGATTTCAATATTGCAATTTGAGTCACTTACAGTCCAAGTGGACGCTAAGAGGAATAAAATAGAAACTTCCACATTGTCAAAACGATCAAACTGAAGATGTTGTGCCGTACTCTTTTATGGTAAACGTATGTTACAAGGTCATTTGCTCATGTTTTTTTTAATAATTTGGATCATTTGTTTATCATTTTTTTAATTAATCAAAACACTTAAGTGTTTCAGGTTGTTGTAATAAATCCATTCAACATGTTGTTATAATTAGTGAAAATATTACACTTTTTTCCTTGATTTCACTATTTTTCAGCACATTTTGGGTTCTTGCTCTTGTGTTTTTTACCGCTCCTTAGCCCAGCTTCAGTCGTCATTAGTTCCTGTTGCCTTAATGGGGACTGAGGGCAACTGTACACTAATTTGAACTTCCTCTGTGATCTCATTCTTTTTGGTCTGTTAAGATTAAGTGATGTGTCACAATCAGTTAGCAATTTCACATTTGCTGACACACTTACATTGACATCTTGACTGAATCATCATCATGACCCTGAACAATTCAGCTTATATTTCATCTGCATCTATTGTATTTATATTTAGTTGTTCAGTGAATGTTAGTGTTCCAGACATCTTTAGTTTGTATTTCTACCAACTTTTTAATTGCTATTTCCTCTCTCTCTCTCTTTCTCTTTCTCTCTCATAGAAATATTTTTAATGTCCCTATCTTTAGGTCTTTCATTTTCATATGAAGCATCTTGCTGTCCTGTTCTGAGCTCTCCTTTCTTTACCATTATGGTTCAGAATCATTAAGCATGGCCCTTATCCTTGTCCCTGAAGGACACCACTTTACCCTAAGTTGAGCACTTTTCTCTTATCTCCACTTTCAATTTCCTGCTCATTAACCAGCCTGCAATCCAATTATGAGAATTTTCATAGATGCCCACAGCGTCCAGCTTCAGGATTTATCTTTTTTTGGAACTCTGTCAAAAGCTTTTTGGAAGTCTAATTTTGTGGTATGGTTTGCTCTTATCTGCCAGTTCTCTTACTTGCTTGCTTAAAAATCTGTTGTTTTGGCAGAGTGTGCCCATCATAAATCCATATTGGCTGCCCTTTAGGATATTGTTTTGTAAGAGCATACATCTTAAATGAGTACTAGAGGAAACTTGTAGAAGAGACTGATATAGCCTTATATTTTGCACCCTACCAGTGCAATTTCACACATAGAAGTCAGAAGTGATTCTTTACAACAGACAGTCTTCATGACTTCTATAATTAATTGTATTCTTCATTGCTGCCATAAAATAATCTCTTGTCTTGTTATTATAAATTATTTTCCTTATTCTTTAAAATGAAGATATAGCACAGGTACTTTTTTAACACCAAAAGCACAATACATTTTTGTTTTTCTTTTAAGCTGTTAGTTTTTATAGAGCATGATCCCCAGAAAACAAGCACATGGCCTTAATATACATTTTAAATTTTTAAACAGTAATATGAAAGTGTTAAGCCAAGTAACATTTATATACATAATATATACATATTCATGTAAATGTAAAGTAATACTGAGATCCATAAAAATGGTCTCTGCTTTTCCCAAAGGAGGAATTTAAGAAGCATCCATCCAGTAAATGAAGTACAAATGGACAAATCACGTTGACCAGATGATATGGCTAATATTAAATATAGCCAGCTGGCAATCAAGGAGCAGAACACAAAGGGTCCTGACAAACATAAACGTCCACAAAAGGCCTTGAAAATCAGTCAGATTTGGACTAGACAGCCATCTTTCTCATTCCTGGCAGCGATCAGATATGCTATCTTAGATCACATTGTTTTTTCATCATATTTGAATAATTATGACTCAAACAATACGTAAAGTATTTAAACTTTTTTTTACATATTAATATATACCATCGTAGTAGTGCTACAGTATTTGGTTTCCATAAAAATATAGCAGGGAAGTCATTTTAGAAGCCATTATCACTAAAGCCATGTTTAGTTACTGCTTAAATAACATCAGCTTGAAAGAACAATGTCTAGGAACACAAATCTACACAATGTCTGTGACTTGAAGAGGATGAAGTGTCCAGCAACACAGGCTTGCATTGTGATTCTGTATGTGTGCATTTTACCTTTGCAAATGGTCCTGTGTATAAAATATGGTCTGCCCAAACTACATTTGCACAAGTAGAAAACAGCACAAAACAATAAATTCAACTTATTGCAGTGCAGTCTTTTTATTTGGGAGAATTGCGCTTTCCTGTTTTTGCCCATTGTTCTGCATTTTCAGTCTTTTTTATCATCTGGTGTAACCTGAAGGAATGAAACAATTCAGTTGTGTGCTTCTAGCCTGGTCAGTGTCAGCATACAACCACCAGAGGGGGGCAGTAACAGTGGCCATGGTGCATTTGGGCAGCCCAGTAGTGCAGGAGGGATTATAAAGTGTATTTGAAGCACAAATGTAAACAAGGCATCATGTAATCATTTGTAAGTGATCTACTTGTGATTAATGATTACAAGATCTTAACTAATGTGAAAAAAGGTGTGACATTGTCATGTTACAATAAGGATTTGTTCCCTGGATGTTTATTTTCCTTTTTATTGTCATTTCTATTCTTTGAAGTACAGATAATCCCCAGGTTACGGACATCCGACCTACGACTTACGAACGGGGCCGCAGCTGTGAAACATGCACCTCAGTAACTGCCGCTCCGTCATCTTTGGCCTGGGGACGCTGCAAGCAGTGGCTGGAGGGGGGCAATTTTGCTGCCTGAGCAGTGTAGTATCCCTCGGGTGGCTCCCAGCGGTAAGAGGTTTCACTGCCTGCCCAGCACACACGGCTGCCCAGTTCATTCTTGGTGGTCAGCTGGTAATGCTGCAAGCGGTGACCTGGTTGTAGTTGAACGGACGCCATTGAGGGTGAACGGGGCGACGGGGGGTAGCATTGTAGTTTGCATCGGATGGCTGCCTATTGAATGGGGGTGATTCACTACCCGCCTTTGGCCACACCATGTTCGTTCTTGGTGGGCAGACGTTGCAGGCAGCATACTGTAGTGGAGGTGACTGTGAGGTGGGCTGGTGATGAACCGCCCGTCGGTGCCCCCATTCATTCTCAATAGCAAGCCTGCTTGTACTGTTACGCAGATAAGAGGAAGTTGTCTCTTGTCAGTACATCAGACGTGTTGACAACTGGTGCCTTCGTGCTGTGATTGCGTGTACAGTGTTGTGCTGAAGAGCTCATCTTAATTTTTTGTCTTCACCCGTCAATAATGTCTCTGAAACACAAATATGATGCATGTGCTGGTGATACAGTAAAGAAGAGAAAAACCATCACCATTGAAAATAAAGTAGAAATAATAAAAAGGTCAGAGAGAGGTGAAACTCCATCATTTATTGGCAGAGCATTTGGTTACAGTCGGTCAACAATAGCATTTATTAAAATAATGTACCTGTTTCGACTTACATACAAATTCAACTTAAGTACAAACCTACAGTCCCTATCTCGTACGTAACCCGGGGACTGCCTGTATTATTATTAATGTGTTTATTGTTTTTAAGCAATTTTTTAATATTGTTATGTACATTTATTATTTAAGAATAATGTATTGTGTACACTATTTGTGTTTAAAGGGTACATTTCTAGTGTACTATTGGTGGAATCCCAGGAGGTGGGGCCTCAAATACATCACTGCTGAAGGACCGCCCCCAGCCTATATAGTTCAACCTGATCATTGACATTAGCAGAGAAAGGTTTGTTAATGTTAGCATTGCTGTTGTGTTGTCTATTTTTTGTGACTTTTTGTTTTTTGCTCAGGTCTTTTGGATTTTGGGTTTGCACATGTTTGGAATTGATGCCATTATTTTGTTTTCTTTCATTTTTTTTTCACTTTTTTAACTCTTTTAGGGCTGATTCTTTTCCCTTTCTCCCAGGGCTGAATATTTTTCCAGAAATATTTTCTGAAAAGCACACAAAGCAATAGTTTCTCACCTAAACCAACATAAAATGTCTATTGCTGTGGGAAGTGCCAGGTTGCCGCCTGTTAGCCTGCTCTAGCTGCCGTCGAAGCATTAGCGGTTGTGTTTTGGTGAGGGAGACAGCAGCAATGGATCATCTGGGGACTGATCAGCTGATGCTGGTACCTCACTTTCATTTTAGATCACGATATCCAGATCACTTGCACCCAATTTGAGGTTTGACAAATCAGAGGTCATCCACTGAGTATTTTGCTTTGCGCATTCGCTTTGCTCTCTGACTCAATGTCGATGCCATTCTAGATGTCGTTTCGCACATGCAGGAATTCAATATCAAGTCAACGAGTTTAATATTCCTCCTAGCACAGAGGATACACCTTTAAAAGAACTGTCTGTTTTGCCGATGTTTACAGCTCATTATCACACTCTACCTGTGGATGTCGACTTTAGTCAATGTCCGACCTCAATCCTGTTGTCGACAGAAGTCGACATCTGCCCTAAAAGAGTTAATTGATTATAAATACATCCTCTATTCATACAGATTTTAATTGTCCTTGTGTTTTCAAGCTAGAGACTTTCTCTTCTCCTTTGAAGGGTGTTTTTATATTTCTGAAATATTTATTAGTATTTCTGAAGTTTTTAATCTTGAGCCCCGTTTTGGTTCTGTACAGGCCTACAAGTTTACTGTCTGAGTTTGAGGTCAGAATGCTCGAGATGAAGCCTGTTTTTGGGTTGCAGACCACAGTAGCACTGGTTAGGTTTTGGAATTTTTAAGGCCTGCACCCCTTTTCACCAATCAGAACAGACATGATTTATCTTGAACTCAGCGATTATACCACAAAAAAAACCTAACACTTCAATAAGGGTATGTACAGTTTTGATGTCCACTATGAAACACTAACTCCCAGGAAAGTTATTTTAGTAACCTCCATACAACTTGTTATCATTTTTATTTAAGAAATACCGACCATCAAATATTTCCTAAATTTTATTATAGTAATACTGCTGAAAATATTAAACTGAGTTTTTTTTACTATAAATTATTTTTTTAGTAGCTTGCACTTTGCTGCTATCATACTTTTGAGTTTATTAATAAAATCAAAACATGAATATTGTAAAGAATTATAAATACATCCAAAACCTACCATTTACCTTTAAAATTTTAGAAAGACTGAATAATTTAAATTTGGCTTTGTCTTTGTCACTACACATAATCAAGCTTATTTAAATTAAAGATGTGCCTTTGTCCTGCAGCACTTATGTGCTCTGCTTTTGGACTTAAGCACAGCTTTTACTGTAAACTGTAGCTCTCTGCACAGGCATTATTCGGACATCCACTCTCTATTGTGTGCTATAAGACTCTGACTCCCCTCTTCAGACTATGTTAAATAGCTTCATTATTTACATTACATTACATTTACATTTACACTACATTATTTTCTTTAAGCGCTTACTTTTGTGTGTTTTTTAAGTAATTTGTTCTGTTTTTCCCTTTATTTTGACTTTATTATGATCACTGCCATTTTGTCTTCTTGTTTTATGGACAGACACCATGTTGTCAGCGGCTGCAACCTTTTTGGCTAATGATGCAATGGATTTAAAAGGTCATCCTTGAATTAACTTCCCCTTCTGATTTTGTGGATTTAAACTCCATTTCACTTTCAACATTTCTGTTATTCTAAAGTCTCTTTTGGTTTTTGACTCATGGCACACATTTTTGACCTCGACTTTGTCTGTTGTTTTGATATTGGTAAATAGTGCGGCTTCTTTTCCAGTTTTGACCTTTAATTTTGATCTAGACTACACCTTTTTCTATTGGTTACTCCAAAAATCTTTCATGCTAGTTTGCTAGTAAAACAAACAAAGATGATTGTGCCATTTTACCAGTGCTCTGGCATTGTGAGTCTCTACCTTTTGTGAGAGCCCTTTAAGTTCTGCTTTCCCCCAGTATCTCGAACTCTTGACCTCCAGCTTGTTTTGTAGACTTATCTTTTGCTTAGTATTTTGAATTCTAGTGCTGTGAATTTTTGCTTCCAACTGGCTCCTAACTTGTATTTTGACATGCAAAAATTTTTATTTTCATTAAAATTAATTTGATGCTAATGTTTTGAATTCCAAGCTGACCTTTTTCACTCTCTCTGTTGCCTAAATCAACAGTAATATGCAACCTGTGGGATCAGTAATGCATAATACTAAACACTCAGTGGATTAATGTATTGTGAATCCTTTTGTTCTGACATATTATGAATTTTTATGTCTTGTTGTTTTGCATTCTTTTATTTCTCCATTGGTTTCAATGGGAGCTGCCATTTATTTGAGGCTGTGAATGTGACGCATTGTCAAGTAATGAGGCACACACCTCTGTAGCATGTGACACTCATGCCATTGCATTTTGCAACCCTTAGAGCACAGCAAAGGGTCCAAACTTTGATTTGAACAAAGGAAAGACTCTAGCTTGAGTCTTGGTACTTTAACAACCAACAGAAATAAAATGAAAATATGTAAAAGAAAGTGTTGACTCAAATTTAATTTTGTGGTTTTGATTCTGGTTGAGCCCTCATGACATGATGAAAGAATAATAACAATTACTTTGTATCATCTCTCTTAAACATTCTCAACTATATGACTGCTGACTTCTAAAAGAAAGACTTTATAATTTTTGCCACATGCTACAGCATTTGTTGCCTGGTCCCTCCTGTTTATGGTAGTGAACACATAAACTGCTGTGTTGTGATGTCTGAACACAGGACGTATTGACTTCTTTGGAAAATGCAGCTGTAGATGAAAGATAGTCAGTGTAAGAGAACATTTTCAGTAAATAAAGAGTACTCTTGAGTCATTGTTACAAGTATATGCAATAATGGATGGCTTTATTTACACCAAGATGCAATATGGCAGACCAATCTATCCTAAAGGAATAGTTTCATATCAGTTAAGTTAATTTACGCAACATCTATCTATCCATTATCCAACCTGCTATATCCTAACTACAGGGTCACAGGGGTCTGCTGGAGCCAATCCCAGGGAACAAGGCAGGAAACAAACCCCAGGCAGGGCATACACACACACACCAAGCACAATTTAGAATCGCCAATGCACCTAACCTGCATGTCTTTGGACTATGGGAAGAAACCAGAATACCCGGAGGAAACCCACGCAGACACGGGAAGAACATGCAAACTCGACACAGGGATGACCCGGGAAATGAACCCAGGTCTCCTAACTGCGAGGCAGCAACACTACCACTGCACCACCGTGCTGCCCTACGTAACATAACTAAAAATATTTTAATTTGTAGCAATCAGCACACAGATAAATGGTATTTTCCAATGTATGTCTTAATATTATCTAGAAATCTCAAAATAATTAAATAGATTCAAAGTTTGAGTAGGCAGTTCATAGACATAAAACTGCTTATATGTAAATTGTTATCAGAGAGCAAAAATAAAAATTTAAAATTTAAATGTTATATAATCTGATCTTTAATTTAAATGTAGTGGCACAAATAAAGTCAGGATGTCCTAGTTTACTAGTCAGTCAGTTTGAAGCAATTTTTGCTTTACGTCAGCACATCTTGAAGATGTGACACTGTCTTGGGAATTAGGCTAGATGCACCAGCTAGTAAAAAAATCTAGTCATAATGTCCAGACACAGTATATACAATACAATACAATTTATTTTTGTATATCCCAAAATCACACAAGAAGTGCCGCAATGGCCTTTAACAGGCCCTGCCTCTTGACAGCCTCCCAGCCTTGACTCTGTAAGAAGACAAGGAAAAACTCCCAAAAAACCCTAGTAGGGGAAAAAATGGAAGAATGGAAGTGGTATTGAAATAAAAGCACATCCAATCCAGACGACGGCGCTACACACATGCAGAGTAGGTTAGAGATTATGAAAGCAATGGAATTCGAAAGGCTCAAAAAAAAAAAAAGTTGGCACAATACACTTGTGGAGAAAGTTAAAGAATATGAAAGTAGGAAAATTAGAAATTATAAAAAAAAGAAAGTAAAGATCACAGTAGCGCAAACAAACAGAAATTATTACTTGAAAAAGGGAAAATAATCACCACAGACCAGGGGCCTCATGCATAAACGGTGCGTACACACAGAAGTATTGCGTAAGAAAGTTTCCACGTTCAAATGCGATGTATAAAACCTACACTTGGCGTAAAGCCACGCACTTTTCCACGGTACCTCATACCCTGTCGTATGAAAGTTCTCTGCTCGGTTTTGCAGACTGGCGGACCCAGCGTCAAAGCAGTGTCTACTGTTCCTGTGTGGTTACTCTTTATTTTCCTGACGCGGCTTTATAAATACACTGAAACTAACCGCATATTGTTTATTAGTGTAATGCATCTGATTGTAATTAATTTGTAACAATATAATGGTTCAGGAAATAGCCATAGTATTCCAAATACCATAACTGCTTTAGCATTGTTACTCTCACTGCATCCTTCTTCTTCTTCTTTTTCTTCTTTCAGCTGCTCCCTTTAAGGGTTGAACAGCGGATCATCTTTTTCCATATTACTCTCACTGCACCACTATTTATATCACTGTATCTGAGTGGGGAATCACAGCAGCAGCTGATCAGAAAGAGAATTATCAGTATCCAGCATCAAGCACATGCTGCCTCAGCCACGACAAAATGTTTCAAAGCCTTTCCTGTACGGACCTCGCGGTTCAGAAACAGTTTCATCCCAAGAACTATAAACGCACTCAATCAATTGCTCCTTGTAGGACAGTTTGTACTTATAATTACAATTATCCAACTGTAAACTTGCACTACAGTTATAATATTACACAACCTGCGCCACTTTGACGGTATCATTTGTAAGATGAAATGCAGCAAAATATGTTGATTATATTATACAGATAAAACTTTAACTTCATTTAAATAATCTGTATTGTTAATAATTAAACATGTGAGGACATAGTGGAGCTTGCATGTTCATGTATTGTTCCTGCCTTGTGCTGTATATTTGCTGAGACTGGTGTGACACTGGAAGGATAGATACAACAACAACAACAACAACAACAACAACAACATTTATTTATATAGCACATTTTCATACAAACAGTAGCTCAAAGTGCTTTACATAATAAGGAATAGAAAAATAAAAGACACAATAAGAAAACAAAATAAATCAACATTAATTAACATCGAATAAGAGTAAGGTCCAATGGCCAGGGGGGACAGAAAAAACAAAAAAACTCCAGATGGCTGGAGAAAAAAATAAAATCTGTAGGGATTCCAGACCATGAGACCGCCCAGTCCCCTCTGGGCATTCTACCTAACATAAATGAAACAGTCCTCTTTGGATTTAGGGTTCTCACGGAAGGGCTTGATGATGATGGTCACGTAGAATTCTGCCTTTTAATCCATCCATCATTGTTGGAGCATCATGATGCTTTGAGTAGGTGGAGGTGGCATAGATGGATAGAATAATTAAACAAGTACTATGAAGATATTTCCATGTTCCTTAAAAGTTTTGAAGAATCATCGTTGTAAGCTTACAAATGGCTTAACGTCTATTACAGAGCTGATTGTGTGATGATTGGGTATTTGGGGAAAGAAAAGTAAGGACAAGAATTGAAGGTTAGTACGTTTGAAAGAGACACTACTGCTACAATAAATTATTTCATCTAAGGTTGCGCATGGTGCAGCAGCATCTTGTATGAGACATGAACAATCACTGCGCCACCGTGTTCCCATGTTTAATAACATGCTTTCATTCCAATCATCATGAAAATGATATCACGTATACATCTCAGTATTTTAATTATTCAGAGAGCTGTAATATCACAAATGTAATGGATTCTGTGTCCTGTTGGAGAAAAAGAAAGAACGGAAGCACGTAGTGATTCACACACATAGAGCACACTGAAGATCAAATACAAAACAAAGCATTTATCGTGCTACTTTAGTTATGATGGGATTTGAGAAAATAGTTAATTAAATGATTTTAAGATGAAGTTTATGTTCTACTTTAATGACAAAATAAACTACGTGATTAAATTGGATATTTCGAGATTGAAGTTAACATTTCGTGCTTTTTTTCTACTCTGTGCCATTTTTTCTCACTGTACCCTAATAAGCTTCCATATGACAAACGGTGGGCTACGTCACGCCTTTTCACGGTGACTTTGATATCTGACAACTTTTTTATGTCGGGCACTGTGCGACTTTGTGAACTTGAGCTTGTTTCTCCGACACACTATGTCACTCGATCAACTTCCTTTTGTTGATTATACCACTGTATAAACCAACAAATAGTACATTTTTCTTTGCCTCCACTTGGTATTCGCTGAAATTCTTATATTTTCCCTTTTGCTTTTGCCATTGCCTTTTCACAGAATGCTGAGCTTAAGGTCTATTTATATTGATTTGCATATTCAAAGAGGCATAATTCTGGGAGGAGACGGGGCAGGACAGAAGGCGTGTGCATGTGCGTTAGTTTTCACGCTGATCGGGATTTATGGAGCAGAAGAACATGGAAGTTGGCGAACGCACAGATTCCTGTATCTGGAATTTTCTGTGCGTAAGCACATTTCGGCTTTTGTGCTTACATCATGTTATAGTGCGAATTCTACGCATGGCGTTATACATGAGGCCCCAGGTGTCATTGAAAAAAAAGCAGGATAAGGCAAAGTCAGAAATAAAAGACAAAGTACAAAACAAAGTAAAAAGTCATAAAGAGGTTAAAAAACAAGGGGGCCAAACACATGCAGAGCAGGTTAGAGATAATGAAAACTGGAATTCAAAAGACTCACAAGAAACGTAGGCGCGAAACACATGCAGAGCAAGATACAGAATATGAAAGCAGAAAAAAAATGACAGTGTCAAAAAAAGAAAGTAAATATCGCATTAGTGCAAAGAAAGAGAAATTATTACTCGGAGAAATAACAAAAAGGCAAATAGAGATCGAATATATGGACATAGGTGATATGTCAGAAGTATGTAAATATTCTAAGGCTTTGAAGTTTAAGTCAAAAGAATTTTAAAAACGGAGTTTACCTCACATGCATTTATTGGTTACTTTGCAAAAAAATGATTAAATGCTGATGATGTAGATCGTTTTGCCTGTGCTGAAATTCCAAACAGAGAAAGCTATCCTGAGTTATGGTACAAAGTCATTAAACACATGTCTCACAGACCTCATTTAAAAGATTCAGCACGTTGGGACTCGAAAGATTCCAAATATTATTTTCACAGAAGTTCTCAAAATAAAAGTGAAACTAATGAAATAGCAAAGATTCAAAGAAAAAGAAAATCTTAAAAGTGTGTATCCTGAAAAACAAACATGGGGGTTGGCGAGCGAAGTGAGCAGGGGGCAAAGCCCCCTAGTTTCCTTTAAAATAATGCATAGAAATTTACTAAAAAACGTTCAGAGTATACTTTATAGTCATATGTACTCTGTACAATGAAAATCTTATTCTGCGAGTCCTCCAGCAATAGACAGAACACACAACAACAGACAAGAATACACAACAATAAGCCAAAAACACTCAGGTAAAAAGAAATGAAAAAAAAAAGCAGAAGCATTTGCAAATAAATGAATGATTCATTGTAAGCTCTGCAGGTATATGGTCTCAAGATGGCCTTCCATCCTCCAGACATGAGCTAGCTTGCAGTGCTGAAGGGAAGGAGCAGTGGATGGGTTTTATACAAGCCTGATGACATAAGGGAGAACACTGTCTTTCAGCCTTGTTGTTCTTGCTGTTATGCTCTTGTAGCGTCTTCCTGATGGTAGCAGTTTGAACAGTTCATGTTGAGGGTGGGTTGTGTTCTTATTAATATTATGGACCCTCCTGAGAACTCTTGTGCCATAGATGTCCTCTAGTGCAGCGAGTGCAGTTCCAATGGTACTGCAAGTGATTGCCAAAGCAAAAGTGAAAGATTTCATCAGTTCATTAGGAAAAATGTATTATTAATTATATAGACCACTGAGTGAATTAGTGGCACTCGTGATCAGAGTCATATAGCTTAGCTTTACCACAGGACCTCTGCATTAAGATATTATCTGGCAGTCAGCAACACTGGCTGTGATGGCAGTAGCTCAGCATGGTCAAATAATATTCTACAAGCACAAGGAATTGTTAAGACATCACACTGTGAAACTGTGATTTTTTTTTTATTTTAGGTATACAAAATCCCTGAGTGAACTTATTTATATGTTTAAATGATAATATTTTAATTTATAGGTACTCTAATACATTTATGTAATGTTGACTTAATTTTTAACCATTAAGCCACACATGTAATTTGTTACTGTATGAAGTTTGGCAAAATAAACCTTAAACTGAAGCTAATTACTGCATATATAGAAAATGTGTAAAGGGGTTAGCCTAAACTATGGTGTCTGGTGTGCTTAATTTATATGGCATGTGCATGATCTCCCCATGTTCATGTGAGTTTTTTTTACAACATGTGACATTGATTTACAGTAACTGGAAATGCAACGGAGTGCATGCTGTCATGTTTCTTCAAGGTGTCATACTTTGCTCAGAACTGAAAACTAAAGAAGAGAAGAGTTATAAAGCTTTCTCAAAATCTCCAACTAGATTGATCCAAACATTGCAAGTAATAACTCCAAGAGATGCCTGAGAATATTTTTTATGAATGTTAAACTAGAACAAAGAAATTCCTTTTGTAGCTCTATTTGTATGTCCATTGTGGTCTATGAGGCTGAGTGAGTAGGTGTAAACACAAACTGAAGTGTAAGCACTGCGCTTTCTTGAATGGTATCTGGCTTCATTTTGTAGAACCAACCGAAGCTTCCTTTATAAATGTTTAGTCAAAGTAGAACAAAAGAAGTGTGCTGTTTCATAAGAAAACTGAAAAACTTAAAATGTAAGAAGGTTAAACGAAAAAAAAAATCACTGAAAAGGAGCATTTAGTACTGAGAAAAAATCTACTGTTAATGTATGAAATGAAAAAAGTATAAAATGTATAGTGAAAAAAGTGTTTGGTTTTGGTATTTTTAGTGGTGATTTTGATATAAATTTAATTCTTTCTTCATGCTGACATTTTTGTTGGAAAAAGTCTAATGTAATCTTTGACATTGAAGTCCATATTGAGATTGTCTAATAAATTTAAATGCTAAACTCTGTCACTTTAGAAAAATGAGCAGCCAAAAAGGAAAAAAAAAATTTTAACTCATGTGTTCTGCGGATTTGTGACAGCTAACTGGATTGATGAGCACTAAGAGGCTGCTTGATAATTAACTAATCAAAAATGAATCTGTGGTTGGCCATTTGTCGCCTTCTCTCGGTGCTCAAGCCCAGTTAGACTGCTTCCTGTGTCCGTTTTGTGTGAACTACCCGCATGTCCTCCTTCAAGCCGACAGGTTAATTAGCAACTGTAAAATGGCCCAATGCAAGTTTTGTGTGTGAATATTCCCTGTGATGTGTTTGTTGTCAACATGATTGGCTCAGGTTCCTTGAAAATCTGTACTGGAAAATGCAAATCTGGGAAATTGATGGCCTAATAGAATTAATTTGAAAATATCCTAATATTTAATACATAATTCAGTTAATTACATCCTTCATGTATGATCAATACTGCTAACTGCACAGACGTCTGTGCTTAAATGCTGTCCAGCAACATAAAGGTGATATGAAAAACTCACATTAAGTTTGTAATCATAATCAAATTCAATTCAAAGTAACATCTGGTTGGGAGTTTGCCCAACCAGTCTACATGTGTTTTATGGACTTGGAAAAGGCGTTCAACAGTGTCCCTCGGGGAATCCTGTGGGGGGTGCACCGGGAGTATGGGGTACCGGACCCCCTGATAAGGGCTGTTCGGTCCCTGTACAACCGGTGTCAGAGCTTGGTCCGCATTGCAGGCAGTAAGTCCAACCCATTTCCAGTGAGAGTTGGACTCCGCCAGGGCTGCTCTTTGTCACCAATTCTGTTCATAACTTTTATGGACAGAATTTCTAGGCGTAGCCAGGGTGTTGAGGGGGTCCAGTTTGGTGGACTCAGGATTGGGTGACTGCTTTTTGCAGATGATGTTGTCCTGTTTGCTTCATCAGGCCGTGATCTTCAGCTCTCTCTGAATCGGTTCGCAGCTGAGTGTGAAGCGGCTGGGATGGGAATCAGCACCTCCAAATCCGAGACCATGGTCCTCAGCCGGAAAAGGGTGGAGTGCCCTCTCAGGGTTGGAGGCGAGATCCTGCCCCAAGTGGAGGAGTTCAAGTATCTCAGGGTCTTGTTCACGAGTGAGGGAAGAATGGAGCGTGATATCGACAGGCGGATCGGTGCGGCGTCCGCAGTGATGCGGGCTCTGCATCGGTCTGTCGTGGTGAAAAAGGAGCTGAGCCGTAAGGCAAAGCTCTCAATTTACCAGTCGATCTATGTTCCTGCCCTCACCTATGGTCATGAGCTATGGGTAGTGACCAAAAGAATGAGATCGCGATTACAAGCGGCTGAAATGAGTTTCCTCTGGATGGATGGATGGAGTAACATCTGTTTGTATATCATTTAGAAACAGTCTGTAATAAAACTATACACTATGATTTCTCAATTGCAGTGTTAGGATTTAGGTTATCAGTTTGTAGTTAGCTATGCAAAAAACACCACTATTTAAACATTGTTTTAATACTTTTTAACATATGAATCATGTTAATAAAACGGCTGCTAACATAACATTCTCAAACTCATTCCATTTGATTCATGGTCATTGGTGCCAGGCCTGGACCACATAATGTGTTAGTCGTGATAATCAGCTGGCCAGCAGCGCAGACAGAGTCCATTTGCTTTTAGTTCCAGATGACCTCACTGAATTGCCTGCTGGCTACCACGAGAGCAGTGTTAACTGGACCACGTGATGTGCGACACTGACGTGAGTCAATGTCTAAAACATAGAGAGGCTGCTGCTAAAAAACAAAAAGCTTAACTATTGGTGATGTTGAAGCAAGGATTAACAATAATTGTTAACAGGAAGTTACCCAATTAAGATGCTAACAATGTAAACAAAGCTGAGAAGTAGAGATGCTACGAGTTGTGAACAATAAGACATAAACTTCTAAGAGTGCAAGAGCTGACGTTATTTGTGGGATGAATCCGTAGTCTTGGATGCTGTATTGAATGTTGTGTGGGGTTTTAAAACCTTTTACATTTGTGATGTGGCATATAGTGGTTTTTGGGGCAAAGCCCTAGCATGTCCTATCAATACAGCCACAAAAAGCAGAAGCTACAAAGTGGTGATGTGATGCACTTGAAATTATAAAATAAAACTATTTACACTGGTTCATAACCATATTATTAAAATGTAGCACACATGTCAATAATTCTTTAGGTTAAAAAATTCCAAAAACCCACAACAGAACATTACCAAAAAATGTATTTAAAACAAGAACACTTTGGACAAAATGTCCCATTTTGTAACACCTAGCTTGCTCTCACGGATGTGTGTGGAATATACCAAGACCATATAAACCGTGGCCATGCCTCGGGTTCAAGCCCAAGGGTTCAAAAGGCAGCAGGGATACCTACATCATCTTGCCCGGCCCAAACAAAAAATACTGTTATCTAATGGTACACACACGTGTTTTGGGAACAGCTGAAGGACTCTGATAATACTCCTCCAGACCAGGGGTTGGCGCTGTTGCTTATTGCCTTCTCTTTTCTTCCCTCTGCAGTACAGAAGACCAACACCCATACCACCCTTGATGTCACTATAGTCATTCATCCTTCTGGACTTGCCTCTTCCTGCCTGGATCCCATATTACCACCTCCTACTCCACCTCATCTCAGTCTCGTCTTGCACTTCTCTCTGAAAAGACATAACCATATTGTTACTTTGTTTTTTTATGTCATCTACAATAACAGGAATCATATACATGATCCAACCCTTAATGATCTGTCTATGTCAGTGTTTCCCAAACTCGGTCCTGGGGGCCCACTGTGGCTGCAGGTTTTTGTTCCAACCAGATTCCTAATCAGTGACAACACCTGAAAACATGGATCTCATTTAATTAGCTGGTGTTTTTTTTCTTTTATTCTACATTCAGAAAAGCACAGCAGTCTGATTTTTACATTTATAAGACATTTAGAAATGTTTCTGCTTTTGCTATAGATTTAATTTCTTAATTCTCTTTTGTTGATTTCATTATACTTTGCCCTTTCTTTGTGCAGTTTTCCCCTTCATTGTATCTTAATAATGACAATTAAAAACGAGCAGAGCAGACACCCAGGCAAACAACGCTGAATCATGAAAGGCTGCAACTACTTTAGTGTCAGACCCACTAATTAGTAAATAATGGATTAATTAAACAATTAGAACGCCTAGAAAAGTAGAATGAAAATCAAGATAAAAATATTGTTAAAAAGAAAAAAATACATTATTCCCATATAACTGCTTGGTACATTTTAATATATTTTTTTTTTTTACCAAACTTAGTTTTCTAATTTCTATATTGTTCCCAAAACACAGAACTTGGGAAATAACACATCACTTAATTAGCCCAGGAGTTCCAATTAAAAACAGAAGCTGGTTGGAACAAAAACCTGCAGACACAGGGGGTCCCCAGGACCGAGTTTGGGAAGCACTGGTCTATGTCATTCTTATTCTAAGTAATAAATTATTGTCATAGGTTTGGCTATAGCAGTCTTGATACCTGTTAACATATCTAGTGCACAAAGTGCAGATACAGTTCATACTGTAAATTTATTTTTTATCTCTGCTGTCATGTATGCACCACAATGCACAAGCATGTCTAATGTGGAGCATGGAGTAGCACAAACACAATTCAAAATTAAAATGCTACCCTCAGGCTACTTTCATCGAGTCTCTCAGTACAGCGAGGTCTATTTTGCTCTCCATGCATTTGCAGTATTGACAAACTTCTGGTTACAACTGATTCTAGGGAGGTCCGCTAGTGGCTAATCAGTATTGTAATGACATTATGATTACATTTATGGAACCTGCAAGCAGCAAATAGTATTTGATTAAAAAATGTGTTTATCCTTTGATTTGTGAGGGCAGTCATGTAAAATGAATAAACCCAAGAAGATGTAAAGAAAATACAGTATATATTGCAATAACTAAGGTTTAATCAAAGAAAAAATCAAGGGGGGATTTACATGTAAGATAAACATAAAGCAATAACACTGTGAGTATAAATCTATGGGGTGACTTGTCCCTTTACATATAAGTGGACTACTCGCTTTACCTCCCGTCTCACTGCCAGTACTAGAGATGGAATGGGTACTGGAGTGGGGTACTGTCTTCCTCCTAACTACTTACTTAACTAATCTTGGGCAGTGAGGTGGTTTAATGTTCCCCACCCTGGGCCACTGATAAGAGTCAGAGGTGACCTTTAGTAGGCAACAGTCCACTTGCTGGATATTGGATTACTTGCTCCCTAGCTTCTTAGAGGAGCACATCATGCTAGACCCAGGTCTCCACTTTCTGATCTTGTGGGTTCCCTGACTTACTGCCTTTCTAGGACGCCTGAGACATAAACAGGGAGTACTGCAGCCCATCATGCAATGTGCTGGCCTCAGTTTTAGCTGGTGCCCATTCTGATCCTATGTTGTCTTTTGCTGCCTGGGTCAGACCACTCATTATAGTTCAATTCCCCATGATTTGCATTTCTTTCCTTGTGATGAGTGTAAAAGTTAAAACCGAAAGCAAAAAGAACCCATCAAGTGCTCACCAAAACCAACTCTTAGTAAGGTGACTGACAGTCCTAAAATTCCAGCTGTGCTGCTCTGCCACCTTTGATGTTGTGAAAGGTTGTGAGGCTCTTAGGCAGATAAAAGATTCAAAATACTCTTCAAATGTTTGATTGCAAGATTTTATTCAGAAAATTGCATATTAAGCATTCAGATTTGTAATAATTCATGTTTAAAAAAGGAAATAAATCAACTCTGCTTGTACATGATGTGCTATGTGTTTTGGTTGCCATCTATTTGATGTTAATGGGCTAAAGACACAGCAGTTGAATGCGGAAGTTGTAAAAGTAATTAAAATATCTTGTTACACTAACATAAGCAACTATCAGTTTCACTGATCAATAAACAGTGTTAGGCAGTCATGAATTAGCAGAAAAAAAACATTCATCTCATGTTCTTTCTCGTAATGCACTGTTAATAAACTATACATCAATTATTTAACTTATAAAATGTATTTATTCTGGTTGAAATCCAGCAGCTTGCCTTGTAGAACAATTGTGACACAGGGCACATTATGGGATGTGCTTAGTTCACTGTCAGTTTATGTTACAATATCCTGTTAAATGTATTGCATCTGCCGAAAGTGGATTCAAATTGTAACAATATAATAATAAAATTACAGAAATTAAGACTGAAATATCATCACTAGCAGTTTAATGGCCATTTTCCAGTTTTACCCATGTGACCCAGTTTCCTTCCAAACCCTTTTCCTCCAGTTTCAACTGTCTTAGGCATCCTTTGGAGTGGGACTCATTCTTCTTATATCATCTGACACCACCATCAACCATGAAGGGTGAGGAGATAGAGCCTATAGTGCCCAGTGGGCACCACACCAACCGGCATCAAACAGGAAAGTGAGAAACCTAGTGGATCCACAGTAGGATGAAACCCAATTTAGGACTGTCCATCTAGACCTGATATAGTGTGGGGGAGCTGGTTTGTAACAAGGGAGATAAAAGAAAGGCGGTGAGTGAGAGATGTGAAGGAGAGGGTATAAGGATTGTGACTTGAAGTGTTGAAAGTATGACGGGAATTTTAGGCAAACTGGTGGAAATGCTGAACAGGAGGATAGATGTGTGCTGCATACAGGAAATAAAATGGAAACTAATGGTGCGAGACCACCAAGTGGGAGAAGTGGAAGGTACAAGTGTTTGTGGTATAAAAGCAGAGGTGGCATTGCTGGATTAGGTGTGTTTGTGCCAGATTAATGGATGGAGAAAAAATGAAGGAGAAGAGGGTGAGTGACCATGTTGCAATCGTTACAATGATTGTTGGGTACTGAAGGATGAATGTAGTCTTAAAATATGATTGGCATAAGCATTAAAGAGAGTGAGAGAGAGAAATGAGTATGGGGTAAGTTGGTAGAAGTGATAGGCATTATGGAGGCACTTCAAATTCAGATGATGCAGAGGATGACAGAACAATCTATAAGGAAGGAAAGTGAATTGCTAGAAGCATAGAGTTGGGAATTTGCAAAGTAACCCACAGAACGAGACAGCAAGAAAAAATAATATCTTCAGGACTATGAACAGGGGATGTTGTTGGTGGGAAATCCTTGAATAAAGGGAGCATTTTGATAGTAGTGGGATTACGGATAGAAAAAGTACATGGAGAAGTTGCTTAAACAGTCATGAAAGAGCCAAAGAAGATAAAGCTAGGGTCCAACTAAAGTGGTACCATAAATGTTAAAGGAAAGGAAGGTGCTGAACTTGAATAATTGACAGACCCCAGCAACAAGATTGTGCATGTGAAGGGAGAAGTCTTGAAGACTGGAAGAGTGTGCTCATTCCAACATAAAATGGAAAAGGTAATCCATTGAAATGTGAATCTTATTAAGCAATCAAGCTCCTGGAGTGGTCAAGAGACTGCTAGAACTAGGAATCAGATAAAACTCAGTCTGTTTTCTTGTGTGGGAAGTAAGCGATAAATATGATCTTTGTTTTCAGGCAACTGCTAAGTCTCATGTGATTCACAAATGAGAATACATGCCTATTAAAACGTGTGTATCAAATAGCGGTGAAATCCTGCGCTGTAAAGGCTTCACCCACAGGGCTTCTTCCTAAACAACCCCCAAAATTGTTTAGTCGGGGTATTAGGGAGAAAGCAAGAGATACTGAATAAAAGACTTGACTCTGAGAGAAAATGAAAAGCTAAAATTGCTGTTGCCAGTTCAGGAGCTCAGTAGCTTAATAATTGTTAGTACATTGAAGTGAGTGCTGTGACAGTGGAGACAGACAGACAGACAGACACACACTATGATATCTTCCTGTCATTTTAACTATCGCATTACTATGTGATATAACAACAGCAAATAGAGTTTAACTAAGCATTGTGATCTATGGATATACAACGTGTTAAAATGCAGTGACTATTTTTCATATCATGCTTGCATTTCCAATTAAAAAGGAAGGTTACACTTCTTCAGTTATTCGATGTGAGAAGGTGGATATTGTGAAGTCTCATCTCTGCATCTACTGGTGTTGTTAGTCAGATTTGTTGATTCGGGTGTTTTGAGCACTGAAATCCCTGGGGCTCTTCTTTTGACGGAGTGTGACACACCGTTTACTTCAAATGCATATTTTGCAGTTCATTTTTTCATGAATATAGCTGCCAATTATACCAAGCTTACATCAACTCCTACACTATCATCATAACAGTGAACAAAAGAGAGAAAACACAGCCCCTGTGACAATGTAGTTTTCACGTTCACCACTCATTTATTGATGCCGTTGACTGCCAGCGTATAATCTGATGCTACAGAAAGTTTTTCCCTTGCATCAGGTTATGTTTATTTTTAGAACAGGTTTATGTTTAATATATGTAATGTACTCTCTGCACACAAGACCCACTTTTCTGTGTCTAACAATGTTTTTAGGAGACTTTTCGACTGCAGACAGTTCATTGTAAACAGTAGCTTGCTGTCTGACCAGGTTAACGAGAGCACCTCTGATCTTTGCAGTTCAAAATCACCGCCCCTACTTTGAGCTCCGCCTTCATGAGGTGTTGGATTGGTTTAGAAATGTGACACTCAGTGAGTCGTCTAGTTGTTCCCACCCACTTTTAAGCAAAATTCATTCATGGTTGTCTCATGTCTGACTTCATCAAGACCAGGCAACTACAGGAAAACATCACGTGAAGCAAATTAGCTGTATTGTGCATTTATAGAGCTAGAGAAAACATTTGACAGGGTTCCGTAAGGGGTAGTGAGGTGGGCATAAATTAAGTTTGGTGTAGTTGAATTGTTAGTATCGGCATTGTTGTCAATGTATGAGAAAGCATGAACAGTGGTCAGCACAGCTAAACTGGACAGTCAGTTTAAAGATGAAAGTGAAGCTACATCAGACCTCCATCCTCAGTCCATTGCTTTTTCATGATAGTGATGGAGATAGAGTCTGGAGAAGTGTGTGAAGGGTCACCATGAGAGCTCTTGAAGGCCAATGAACTTCTGTTGAAAGAGGAAAATAGCAAGAGACAATACAGTACAGGCCAAAAGTTTGGACACACCTCCTCATTCAATGTGTTTTCTTTATTTTCATGACCATTTACAGCACTCCATCACTCTCCTTCTTGGTCAAATAGCCCTTACACAGCCTGGAGGTGTGTTTGGGGTCATTGTCCTGTTGAAAAATAAATGATCGTCCAACTAACCTGACTTCTGCACAACACAACTGCTGGTCCCAACCCCATTGATAAAGCAAGAAATTCCACTAAATAACCCTGATAAGGCACACCTGTGAAGTGAAAACCATTTCAGGTGACTACCTGTTGAAGCTCATCGAGAGAATGCCAAGAGTGTGCAAAGCAGTAATCAGAGCAAAGGGTGGCTATTTTGAAGAAACTAGAATATAAAACATGTTTTCAGTTATTTCAGCTTTTTTTGTTAAGTACATAACTCCACGTGTGTTCATTCATAGTTTTGATGCCTTCAGTCATGAAAATAAAGAAAACACATTGAATGAGGAGGTGTGTCCAAACTTTTGGCCTGTACTGTATATCTTCAATACCCCTTCAAGTGCTCTAAAACTTGAACACTCCTTTACTAAAATCTATGTTGTTTTAAAATGGGGTGGTGCAGCAGTTAGATCCACTGTTTTTGAATCTTGGGTGTTTTCATGTTCTTGCCAGGCATGATTAAGTGTTTCTCTGAGGGTTTCATTTTCTGAGATTTTACAATTTCAAATTTGAGTAGAACCAGTTTTATTCAGTGCAAAACAAAATTATTATAATTAAGTTGACAGAATGTCAAAAAAAATAAAAGCATACCTAAGAAGTACTTCATTTGGGCCAACAAAGACTTAAATTTTTTTACAGAAACGTTTCCATACTAAGCTGCAATGCATCATTCAAAATAAAGAAGTCAGTTACAAAAACTGTCTACATTAAATGTTTGGAGACATAAAAAGAAAAAGGTTTTGGACTTTGGCAGAGTCCAGTATATTGCAAATGGCAGAAATCTTATTCACAAAGTGTTACTTGATCACAAGCTCAATATTCTATCTTGCTTTTCTTCCTGGAGTTGGCCTGCTGCCATTGTCTATGTGGTTAGAACTTTTCTGTCCACCAATCAGATATCTCAGTGCCCTTGTCAATGTCTTCGAGCAATGCTTTATAACAGATTGATTTTATTTCACAGGATCTGGCTGTTCAGGTCTGATGTTTAATACTCTTTGAAGTTTGGCCGAAAAAAATGGATGTTGTGGTGCTTTTTGTGTTTAATCAAATTATAATCTAATTTATTTCTGAACATAAATTTATTATTCTGGGTAGTACTGACATGCAGCAATCTGCAAAAATCCACCAAAATCCACTTTTCATTTCTAGACTTAAAGAGAACTGGGACAGGGTAGTCATTTGTACTCCATACTCAACGTTATCTCAGGGGACAACCTAGAAAGTCCCAAGACTTTGGTGTTGCAGTGTCTAAAGAGGGGTTCACTACACCTACTAAAAACACTTTGTTTTATGTTAAGGGAATGGAATCCAGTTGTTGACTGCTCTCTGCCATTTCCACCTGGGCATAAAGTGCTATCATCTGATGGGTTCGGAGAATAAAACTGACTTCCAATTAATCCCAAAGGACACGTCTCTTAAACTCAATTTCTGTTTTGAGAACTTTGAGTTTCTTTTAAGTTTGTCCTGTATGTTGCTGCCATCCTAGCATTAAAATAGCCGAGTGCTATGGCTGCTTCATGAACATATTATGTTTTGAAAACACCTAACAACTTTCACCAGAATTTTTCAAAAAGTGAAATTTCTTTTTGAAAATTGTAATGTGAACGATGTAAATTGACACTCATTATCCGAATAAAATCACAAAAGAATGCCATCCTCCAAATCATCTTCATTGCAAAAAACTGTCATTTGTGTGTATGAACCAGTACTTTAATGTCTCTTTAACTTTAATGTATTTCCTCTCATTTGAAATCAATGCCTTTCTCTAAATAGTAGAACACAGCTCCCTTCTGTCCAGAACACACCTCATGTGCCACTTTAAAAGGGATTAGAGGCATGCCACTGAGGCTGGGTGAGGCCTTTTCCAGGCAGACAAATGAGGCCTGCCTGGCTAGCGAAGCCTTTTGAGGAGAATTTGGAAGCCGCATCCTTTTTTGCCTTTTTTAAGACTCCACTCCATGTATATATTGTCAAGCATGTGTGACAGAGGGTCACCTTCTGGGCCCATCCAAGTTAACCAATACCACCGCAGGACTCAAGGGGATATAGTTGCTAATGGTGTCATCTCTTTTCTACTCACATCTCTGAGAAGATGTCCAATGAAGGCAACTGACTCTGCCCCTTCTGGTCAAAGGACTATAAATCTGAGGAGCTCTCAGAAAGTGTCTGCTCATTTGGACACAGACCCTTTGCAGGATGAATTCTTGCCCCAGACAGACCACTCCAACAATTGTCTGCTTTTAGAGAAGGCACAGCAGCCTTCTTTGTTTATCTGTGCCAATGAGCGCTGTTCCTTTTGTACTTGAAACCTTTATAAAAAGAAAGATGTAAAAGACCTAGTTAGCACCCCAACATTTAGTCTCTGGAGTAGTACACAATAAGAATAGTAATAAATAGAAAGAGAAAGCAAAAGATTTGGTTCACCCATAGGCAAACCTTGGAGGAACAAAATAACAAAACAATTAACACTCTGTTTAGAAGTGATGTTTTCTAAGCATATAATATTAGATTAAACACCCTACCTTTTATCATTGTAGAACAGTTTAAATACCTAGGGGTAAACATCACAAGTAAACATAAAGCTCTTAATCAACAAAATTTCGCCGTCTGCGTGGAAAAAATTAAGCAAGACTTGTATAGACGGTCAACCCTTCATCTCACACTAGCAGGAAAAATTAACACTGTTAAGATGAATATTCTTCCTAAGCTCCTTTTTTATTTCAAAACATTCCAATATACATCAATAAATCATTTTTAAGCAATTAGATTCAACAATATCCTCATTTATTTGGAACTCAAAACATCCACGTATCCAAAGAGCAACCCTACAAAGACAAAAGGCAGAAGGTGGCATGGCTCTACCTAACTTTCAGTTTTATTACTGGGCAGCAAACATACAACCTATAAAAACCTGGACACAAGTAGATGAACATACACAGGCCTGGGCCGCAATAGAACTAAAATCCTGCAGTACTTCTTTATATTCCCTGCTCTGTGCCCCAATTAATGCAAGTTATTGACAATATACTAATAACCCAATTGTGCTTCACTCGCTCAGAATATGGAACCAATCTAGAAAGCATTTTAAGATGGAGAAGCTTCTATCTGTGGCACCTCTGCAAGAGAACCACCTCTTTCAACCTTCACAAACATATGCAGTTTTTAATATCTGGAAAAAATTTGGAATTAACTTACTTAGAGATCTTTATATAGACAACGTCTTTGCATCCTATGAACAATTACATTCCAAATTTAACTTTCCAGCTACACATTTCTTTCACTATCTTCAAATTAGGAACACTGTTAAACATAACCTGCCCGATTATCCTCATCTTGCACCCTCGTCCATGCTGGAAAAAATATTGCTCAATTTCAAGAACTCAGACACCATCTCTGCAATATATAAAATTATTTTACAGTCCCTCCCTTTCAAAGATCCAAGAGGACGCTGGAAAAAAGATCTCTCAATTAATATATCAGAAAAGGAGTGGAAAATAGCAATGCAGAGAATTCACTCGAACTCCATATGCACAAAGCATACAACTATTCAACTCAAAATTATATATCGAGCACATCTGTCTCGCCTAAAACTCTCCAAAATGTTTCCAGGAAGATCCAACCTGCGAACGCTGCAATCAAGTCCCAGCCTCACTGGGTCACATGTTCTGGGCCTGCATCAAACTATCATCATTCTGGACAAAAATATTAAGTGCCTTTCAGACGGCCTTGGTGTCACAATCCCTCCTAACCCATTAACAGCTGTGTCTGGGGTTCTTCCAGAAGGGTTTAAATTGGAGAAGGACAAACAAACTGTGATTGCATTCACTACACTTTTAGCACGCAGACTTATTTTGCTAAAATGGAAGAATTTTAACTCTCTTCTTTTAAGTCAGTGGGAAACTGATGTTTTATACTATTTGAAATTGGAAAAAATCAAATACTCAGTTAGAGGATCTGTACAGACTTTTTTCAAAACATAGCAGAATTTAATCAGTAATATTTTAGAATAAGCTCTTAAAGCACAGATGAAGCAATTATTTCTGTATTTCTTTTGCTCCTCCATTCATCTCTATTGGCTTATCAAACTTATCAATTTAGGTATGTTTACAAGCCTTACGTTTTACTCCGTTGGCCTTGCTCTCTCTCTCAGGGGTGGGGGTCGACTTGTTCTCAATCCTACTTTTTGTAAAAATTGATTGATTTGTATGGAATGATTGCAATAAAATTAATAAAATTTCAAAATAAGAAGTGATGTTTTCTCAGATGTGAGTCTAGCAATAGACCAACTGCAGATGGTGGTGGAGTCGGCTAACAGGCCAATAGATTGGAAGACGGTGAGTTCAGGTGATCAGAAACCAGAAGTGATGTCATGACTTGTCTTGCTGACAATCTTCAATGGAGATATATTAGATGACAGTGTAAACTCTCAGGCAGGGGTGGAATTACAGTCAAATGACCTGTTAGTTTGTGTCCCTATCACACGTGTGTGACTATATACAGTGGGTATAGAAAAGAATCACTCCCTTCAAAATATTCCCATTTTTTTGCGTAACAGCCTTAAATGAAAACACACAAACCAATATTTTTTCCAGCTTTACTTTATGCAATCTACAACATCCAAGTGAAAGATATCACAGTTACAGTTCAGAGGAATTATAAAAAAATGCATTGAGTAAGTAAAACTGGGAAGAAATATTGGGTTGTGTGTTTTCATTTAAGGCTGTAAAGCAAGAAAATTGGGAATATTTTGAAGGGGGTGATTCTTTTCTATACCCACTCTACATATATTGCATGGGGAGTTGTAGGTAATGGGAAGAATGTTTAGGGTGGTCATAAATGCCAGTGCACTGGTGCCAAAATAGAGAGAGTAGTTTAGACCGGAATGTAGAGCAATGTGTTTAAAAACAGTGAATGTAAAATAACAGAGAGAAGTAAAAGAAGAGGCAAGAGACAGACAGGTTGAAGACACAATTGTTTTATTATTCTGGAGGCGCAGTCAGAAGGTGGATAGGCCCTTCAGACTCACCTAGAAGAATGGCTCCTGTGCAGCTTATTCTGCTAGGTTGTCTCAGTAATAAGTAATTAACCCACATGACATTTATATGTGTAATATAGGCATGTAACACTCCTGAATGATTAACTTCAGCAAATCATATCAATATGAATTTTGTTTAATGTGATAACTAAATTAGGGTTAATAGATGATTGCAGAAAAAAAAACTCCAGTTAACAGCAGAAATATCAACCTCAGAGTGGCCATGATAGATTATAACAGTTACAGTCAAAGTTCTGAGGACCAAGACCAACTGGTTTATGTTTTCCTCTTGGGTATTCCAAAATATCATTGACACATACTGAAAGTACAATATTAAACTAAACGAATTCTGTTGAATCGCAGGGCTTCCAATATCTCTTATATCACTTTCCATGGCAAATGCCATAGCAGAATACAAGGAATGGAGAAAGATTAGAGGGTCAGTAATAGTTGCATTAGTAATTATATTTTTTTAGACATTACTAACAACTAGAGATACAACAGGAATAGCTAATCAGCAGCTTTAAATGGGATATGCTAGATTAATTTAGTGAGTCTTAAACCTGGATTTACACAAGTTGGCAGAACAATTCTCAACTCTGGGACCCTTTCCCTAAGGGCTCGGCCTCCCATAGTAGTTAGATTCTTGACATGATAAAGTCAGCTTTGAAATATTTGTATTAGCCTTACAAAAACCCTTTCAGGAAATAATAAAATGTAGTAAACTGGAGTACAATACAATACAATTTATTTTTGTATAGCCCAAAATCACACAAGAATTGCTGCAATGGGTTTTAACAGGCTCTGCCTCTTGACAACCCCCCAGCCTTGACTCTCTAAGAAGACAAGGAAAATCTCACCAAAAAAAACTCTTGTAGGGAGAAAAAAAAATAGAAGAAACCTTGGGAAAGGCAGTTCAAAGAGAGACCCCTTTCCAGGTAGGTTGGGCGTGCAGTGGGTGTGAAAAAGAAGGGGGTCAATACAATACAATACAATACACTGAACAGAACACAAGTAATCCTCAATACAGTATTAAAATAAAAATTCTAGAAGTATGGAGTAGAATTTAACAGTAGATGATATCACATAATATGATTTGGATTTGTTTAGAGTCCTGGAGACCTCATCTATCAAGCTGCCTCCCCCATTTGGCCGTTCCACAGCTGAAATAGTGCCAATCCGATGAAAGGACCCCTTTACCCCACGATTCCAGTGATCCTCCATCAGGGATGACTTTACCTTAGTCAGGCAAAACAACTTGGCAGGTGGGCTGTGGCACCAAGTGCCACATTTGAGTACCGAGAAGAGAAGCAGAATAGGTGAGGGTTAGTATCCAATTATAACTCTCATGTTACTTAAGTTTTAGTGCTAATAACTAACAACAGAGATGCAGTCTGTACAGTTAATCAGCAGCTCTAGTCAGGATATGCAAAACTGAAGTAGTGAGTCTTCAGCCAAGATTTAAAAGCTGAGACTGAAGGGGCATCTCTTAAAGTAGCAGGCAGACCATTCCACAATTTAGGGGCCCTGTAACTAAAAGCTCGACCTCCTACTGTTATTTTATTAATCCTTGGAATCCAAAGCAGACCAGCATCTTGAAATGTTAGTGTGCGCTCTGGTTTGTAAGTCATGATAAGTTCAGACAAGTAAGCCGGACCTTGGCCATTTAATCTTTTATATGTTAAAAGGAGCATTTTGAAATCTGCCCTAAACTTAACCGGGAGCCAGTGTAAGGATTTAAGAGCTGGAGTTATTTGTTCGTATTTTCTTGTTCTTGTAATAATTCTTGCAACAGCATTTTGAATTAACTGGAGGCTGTATAAAGAAAAGTTTTAATATCCAGTTAACACCGCATTGCAGTAGTCAATCCTACTAAAAATAAATGCATGAATTAATTTTACAGAATCCTATTTATTTAGAAAACATTTTTAAGATGAAACATGATTTGGACAACTTTGTAATATGCGCTTTAAATTACATGCTAGAGTCAAAGATAACTCCTAAATTGCGGGCTGATTCAGTAAAATTAATGGTGATTCCAACTTAGTTAAATGATGACAAAATATTATTGTAATCAGCGTCATTCCCTCCAACAATTAACATCTCTGTTTTATCGGTATTTAAAGACAAGTAGTTCTCATTCATCCACTCCTTTAATTCACTAACACAACTAATTAAAGACAACATCAGAGAAACTTCATTTGATCTAAATGAAAGGTATAACTGGTTATCATCTGGATACAAGTGAAAATTAACATTATGTTTCCTAATGATAGATCCCAGTGGAAGCATGTAAAGTGAAAACAGTAAAGGTCCCAGTACTGAGCCCTGCGGGACACTATATCTCACTTCTGTGTATAATGATGGAGTACTGTCAGCACATTTCTGTACATATTGGAATCGATTTGATAAATAAGAACTAAATAAATTGTAATGTGTGCTCCATGGATACCCATATGAACACAGAAAATGGGCAAACTCTAAACAGATAGTTACCAAGTTGGAAATCAAAGCTTGATTCCTGAAAGTAAGCAGGTAAGGTATCTCGTAAGACTTGGTTGATTCTCTCTATTGTCAATTCTTTTGATGTTTTCAATTTAAAGAAGAACAAGTAATTTGCTTTAATTAAAGATGTGTTTTTGAACATGGCAATTTGAACAATCATGGCAAAAATCCGGATGTTAGAATGGAAGGCTGCCAAAGAGCCCACTCTATAGACCCTTACATTACTAACTCAGTAGCAACAGGCACATAAATTGCTATCACAGTAAACATATTGTATGTCTGCTTAACACTGCTGGCTGCACCTTCAATTTTATTAATCAATCACAACACATGTAGTACTATTCATTACAATTTTAGTATTTAGACTATTTCAAATTCCGTATGAGCCAAATTAACACTCTGAAACCAGCCAGTGGTGTTTTGGTATTTGTGGTACATAAGTCTGATTACTCCAAATCAAACAATTTTTTTTTCTACTTATATATATATACATATACTAGCTGATTACCCAGTGGCTTCGCTCACTGAGTGTAAGGGAAAAAAATAAAATGTAGTATATAAATTATTAAACAGTAAAACATTAACATGTAAGAAGTAAAGATACATTGAGCAGTACTGGAGTGCTTTCGGGTAAAGTACATTTTAAAGGCACTATAACACAACAGGTAAGTAGCACTAACAGCAGCTTAAATGTATTTGGATCATCTCTCGGTAGCAGATCCCTTGTGAAAGGCGCTGCACGACCGCTGTGGTATAGCAATTACATTTTCTATGCGATCCTGCAAATTTCCGCCTGACAACCTTGCACTACGTGCCTGTGATTTAAGAGAAAAATTATTCTGAGAAATGTGGACGCTGCTCTTCCATGCTTAACGGGCAGAAGGTCCAAACAATTCCCAAGTCCAAAATTTAACATGAAGAGGTCGGTACATCTTCTTAGATGTAAACCCTCCATCGTCTTAAAAGAATTCACCACAAAAGCACAATTGAATGTTGCAGGGTTTTAGTGACCTGAACTCACCTTAAGGGACAGTAAGTAGTCGTGCAGCACAATTTACAAAGAGAGTTTTACTTCCATGGCGCAGATCACACTCATTTGCAAAGATTTTCACTCTACCATGAGCTGAGGGGGACTCGAAGTGTCACAAACAGTGTGAGAAGAGAGGATGCTGCCCGAAATTGCGAAGCTCTCGACCCGGTGGAGCAGCCTGACATTCCGCGCCTCCCAGCGTCCACTTTGTTCTCACGACCCCTCACCGCTGAAGGCGGTGTCGTCTTCATATTGTTTACAGCTTGGCACAGTTAAAAAGTACAAAGACGCAAAGCTGTTTTCCTCATCTCTTCTACTATCAAGTACTGCCAATTAAAAAAAAGTTATAATGTAGCAGTTTCCACGACAGTCACGTGGACGAATTAATAAAACTTCTCTGTCAGAATGCGCCTGGCAGCGGACGGCTCAGTGATTGAGTCCATAGAAGAGGGCTGGGAGAAGGTTACGCGGGGGCCCACTTCTATGGGATAGATTGGCGTGTTTGTGTTTACTTCTTTTCAATATTAGTAAAATAACTCTCACACAAATAATAAGAATTCGTAGACGATATAAAAATGGCGTTCACAAACGAAGTAATTAGTTCCTGTATTATAATATGTTCTGTGGTCAGTCATATGTAATTTCTGTTTCGCGTGGTCATACATAATTTCCATTTCAAATGTGAAAAGAATTTTATATCTATAGATATCTACTCTATATATATAAAATCCTAAGCCTAAAAGTGCAACGTTGATGTTTTTTGTCATGCTTTTAATCGGTCTTATTTTAAAACCTACATACATATGTTTGGTATCATTCTTTTCAGAATTTGCTTTAATCTGATGTTGTTAGATTTTCAAGTTCTTATTCCATTTTTAAATTATAAACTAAAAAATATCAAGAACTCATGTCTTGCGAGACAGGACTTTGTGCCAAGAGATTTAACCATGCCGGGGGTCGGAAATAAAACACAAAGAGTAGGGCAGCTGCTGTACAGGCTTTTAAATGTTCAAAGTGCTGTGCGAGATGCAGATCACATGGCTCGGCAGCAGCAGCACCAAGCCAGCAGCTGATCGAGCAAAGAGGGGGCAAAAAAAAAAA
>JANRMT010062854.1:45007077-45019358 GCA_026402145.1 Polypterus bichir lapradei
TATATATATATATATATATATATATATATATATTAGCAAAATACCTGCGCTTCACAGCGGAGAAGTAGTGTGTTAAAGAAGTTATGAAAGAGAAAAGGAAACATTTTAAAAATAACGTAACATGATTGTCAATGTAATTGTTTTGTGACTGTTATGAGTGTTGCTGTCATCAAGGATTTGATTATCATTATTTGTTTCAATCAGGTTCGTATTTGAAGGATGTGTTGTGTTCAAGTTACATTCTGTGTTTGTCTAGTCTATCCCTGACCATCTCATCTTCGTTGTCAACCGTTGTAAAGATAACAGGTTTCATTCATCAAAGTGATCACTAACCGTACTTGTGAATCTAAGATGTTTAACAGGAATTCCCGGTATTAAGTTGTGGATTTGCCTGCGAACATTTAGCGGCAGCGTGTCTATGAACGTAATTTAAACTTAAGCTTTACACCTTGCTTTCCTATTGATATGTCTACAAAAGCTTGTTCAGCTTCAGAGGGTTGTTCCTTTCTTACTGCATCAATAAACAGCTCGTCTTCCTCTTTATCTGAGACATCACACACTGCATGCACAGGTTTACCTTTCCTAGTCCTGCAAACTTTAGCGAAGTGGTTCAATTTACCACATTTTGTACACTGTCTTCCTTTAGCTGGACATTGACTTTTTCCACCGTGTGGTTTGTTTCCGCAGTAGGTGTACTTATGAATATGCGTGTATGCGTCAATCGCTTCATATTCTATTGTTGCCATCTCAATTGTGTAATGCGTTTTTTGTTCAGCGTTCTTTGGAGCTCTTGCTTGTTGTCTGCGTTCTGCGTTTACAGTCAGTTCACGTGAGCCTCTCGGAGTACATGCATCGAAGGTTCTCAGCTGTGCTTGTCCTATCTCGTGCGATCTTGTGATGTCCATGGCTTCATTTAATGTTAGCTCAGACCCAGCACTTAAAAGTTTCTCTCGCACTTTCGCTGAGTTTATGCCAAACACTATTCTATCCCTGACCATCTCATCTTCGTTTGCATAAGCACAGTCCTTCACCAGCAATTTTAACTCCGTTACAAAGTGATGAAAAGTCTCGTTTATACCTTGCGTCCTCTCATTAAACTTGTATCTCGCGAATATTGTATTCGTCTTAGGCATGACAAATGCCAGCGGCAGCATGTCTATGAACTTAATTTAAAGTTAAGCTTTACACCTTGCTTTCCTATTTGTTTGCATAAGCACAGTCCTTCACCAGCAATTTTAACTCCATCACAGCAATTTTAACTCCGTTGCAAAGTGATCAAAAGTCTCGTTTATACCCTGCGTCTTCTCATTAAACTTGTATCTTGCGAATATCATATTCGTCATAGGCATGACAAACGCCAGCAGCAGCGTGTCTATGAACTTAATTTAAACTTACGGTTTACACTGTGCTTTGTTTCCGCAGTAGCTGCACTTATGAATATGCTTGTATGCGTCACTCGCTTCATATTCTTTTGCTGCCTTCTCAATTGTGTAATGCGTTTTTTGTTCAGCGCTCTTCGGAGCTCTTGCTTGTTCTCTGCGTACTGCGTTCACAGTCAGTTCACGTGAGCCGCTCAGAGTACATGCATCGAAGGTTCTCAGCTGGGCTTGTGCTATCTCGTGCGATCTTGCAATGTCCACGGCTTTATTTAATGTTAGCTAAGACCTGGCACTTAAAAGTTTCTCTCACACTTTCACTGAGTTTGTGCCAGACACTATTCTATCCCTGACCATCTCATCTTCGTTTGCATAAGCACAGTCCTTCACCCGCGAATATTTAGCGGCAGCGTGTCTATTGGATTGCTACTGATGGACGGCCTTATATGGGCAGACACTCAATTACGTGAGAGGCGTGATGATGGGGGACGCAACTCCGCCTTACACTGCGACCGAGCTGCAGGCTATGGCTGTATATATGTACGTAAGTAGGTTCCAGTTATGACCATTACGTGTAGAATTTCAAAATGAAACCTGCTTAACTTTTGTAAGTAAGCTGTAAGGAATGAGCCTGCCAAATTTCAGCCTTCTACCTACACGGGAAGTTGAAGAATTAGTGATGAATGAGTGAGTGAGTGAGTCAGTCAGCCAGTCACTCAGTGAGGGCTTTGCCTTTTATTAGTATAGATATATTATTTACTTAACACCTGTTTTTTGTAATGATTAGTGCTAATAAAATCCCATTTCACATTTATCTCATGTTTCTTTTCCAATTTGCTTGTACCCCTAAACTTTACTGCCCACTACAAATTCTTTAGCCAAAGAATTTTATTTTTTTAAGTATCATTAAGACTGCATAGTCTATTTTTTGGTAAATCTTTTCTTTTAGAAGTCTAATCACATGGCCATCTCCACTCTCAAAGCAAACTTAATTAAAATGCATCTCTTTCTCTTTCTGTCTTCAAAGAAATCTAAAGTGAAGCTTAATAGTTCTCTTTTGGGAAACAAGTAATTCATATAGATGCTTTCAGCTAATTTGGAAAAAATTAATTAAATTAAATATAATTTTAAAGGACTTAATTGTTCGGAGGCAGCACAGTAGCCCAGTGGTTAGCACTGCTGGGTTTGAGTTCTAGCCTGTCTGTGTAGAGTTTGTGTATCCTGAGTGTGTCTCTGTTTTTTTCTGTATAGCTCAGCATGATAGATTAATTGGGAACTCTAAACTAAAACTGGTACTTTGTGCATAAGTGTTTTTTTTAATTTGTTTTTATTTTTCACCCTCCAGTTCATTTTCAGTTTAGTTTCAGTTGTCCAGTATAACCAGTTCTACTGTAGGTTTTTATTTTTGGCCATTTAACTCATTTAATTTTTATTTTTAGAGCTTGTTTCAGTTTAATTTTCATTTTAGCTTAAGAAAATGGCCATTTAATGAAGATCAAGAAATGCATTTGTAACCTCTCTCTTTTATAACTGTCTGCATTGTGATTAAGGTGAAATTTTCAGAATAACGAATACTTTTTGTTAACCCGGACACACATTCATGCAACACCACGTCTAACAGATTTTGTTTTAATCAAATGATTTCAGTAGAACAAATGTTTTTTGACCAAAAAAGATAATAATGCGATGCCAAAAATATTTAATGCTGTGCCTACACTTTCACAGAGTATCAGAAACCCCGCGAGAGGCTGTCTCTTTCTTGTTAGATCAAAAGAAAAAGACAGTCTGTTGCAAAATTTCTGATCTCAGGCAGTCTCTGTGAGGTTCAGTAAAAGTGTAGGAGTGACATACAGGTATAGCCGAATTTTGAGTCAGTGCTCCACCGTGCATACTATATTACTGTATGGAGAAGGCAGGCACAGTCTCAAGACTTCATTCAGAATCTGAGTTGATACTTTAGTACTCAAGCACATGAGATAGGAGCGGTGTCAGGGGCTATTGTCCTGCTTTAGCTCCAATCTTCAGATTAGAAGAACACCAGCGGCTTGGAATCACTGCTGTGGCAGACAAAGACAGTGTGAGGAAGATTTTTAATGTTCTAAACATTGTGCAACAAAAATGTTATGTGGTAAGCCAGATCCTGCAGGGGACAACTAATTACTTTAAATTACTTTAATTTACTTTTAATTTTACTGTTTACCAGATGGAGCAGGGCAGGTATGGAGCTGTCCTTGCACTGCTGCCATTAGTGATGGCGAATCACCGGCAACCCTGGTCACAATAGTATACATATTTTTCCCATATTCATTATAACGAAATATTTTTATCGTCCCATGAATTTCATTCACAAACTACTAGGTCTTGAACCTTTAGTTTGGTCTTAATGAAGAGCTTATGATGTGGTAGGCACTTCTGTAATACTTCTGCTACCCCACCAACATAATCAGGCTTCAGGTCCTTATAACAGTAAATGGCAGCAGAGACACGCAACATGGCTGACAAGAAAGAACAACTGTTCGGTACTTGTCATGGGTGATGAGAAAAGAACTGTTTTGACATCTGCTGAGATTGAAGCACATCATACAGGTTAATCAGACATGTGTCAACTGTGGGATACACAATGTAGGTACAACAAACATGGACAGCTGCCTGCACAGACTGACATCTGCGAACACAGTAATAGTAAGAAGGAAAAAGAACAGCATGGAACACCTTTCTTTGAGGACTAGAGGTCTACATGTTTCCTAGTTAATATTATAAAATAATAATGATAATAAAATAATGAAAAAAGAAACGCTATATTGAGCCAAAAGTCAAAACCTTTACTTCACAGCAGCCATTATAGAACATATGCAAATGCACTTCTGTTCTTTCCCTTGGAAATTCTCATTTACGTGTGGGGGGTTGTTAACTATCTCTCAATTCTTAATGGTGCTATCTTCTACAAAAAATAAAAACTCAAAAAATGTCCCAGAATTAGCTATAGGATGGATGTAAATTGAAGGTTATTCCACCTCCATTACATATGCTGTATCACCCATAAAAGGCAGTGACTCTTTGTTTGCTCCAGCCTTCTGTAGTGTATCTTCCAAATGTTTTGTACATTGTGTATCATTCATGTTACTGCAGAGTCTGCTTGTTCAAGGAGAAGCTGTTTACTTCTAAACTTTGGATCAAGCACCTTATGAAGGCAAGACATTTATAAAACCTGCAAGATGCTCCTGATGGAATAGAGAGCTGTATCTACACAATCTCTTTATGAATTTGATCGACTGAGGTGAACAGGCAGCTGCTTTCTGCAGACACAAACCAAAAGTTTGTTGACCATAATTTGTTATTTAACATATTTGTTAAGTTTGTATATTTTTAGTCTCTTTATACAAATCTTTGTGAATGTAGTTTAAGTGTTGTTTTAATTTGCTGGGTTCTTTCCTTTTAACTGAGCTAAAGAAACATTGATTAAAAATGCTTCTTTGGTTGTTTTAGCTAGGCAGGTGGCACAATGGTAGTGCTGCTGCCTTGCAGTAAGGAGATAGTAGGTTTCCTGCATGGAACACAAAATGCTTTGTGTAGTGAGAAATGCACTATAAAAATATAAAGAATTATTATTATTATAGTTTTCATTAAACATAATAACACTGGTGATTGTGTCCTACTGATAAACTATCACCATTACCACCACTGAGTCCTACTTTATACTTGATACTTCTGATCCAGACTAATGCCCTGTGACCATCAAAAATAAACAGATTAATTCTTCGATCCATTCTATGACTGGTATCTGGTAACAGTATCAAGGCAATTTTTCTTCCTTTTATTTTTATAAAAGGTTTCTGCTTGAAAAAATTGATTTGCATGGTTGAACCATCCATCCATCCATTATCCAACCCGCTGAATCCAAACAGGGTCACGGGGGTCTGCTGGAGCCAATCCCAGCCAACACAGGAACCAAATCCTGGGCAGGGTGCCAACCCACCACAGGACACACACAAACACACCCAGCACACACTACGGCCAATTTAGAATCGCCAATCCACCTAACCTGCATGTCTTTGGGAGGAAACCGGAGCACCCGGAGGAAACCCACGCAGACACGGGGAGAACATGCAAACTCCACGCAGGGAGGACCCGGGAAGCGAACCCAGGTCTCCTAACTGCGAGGCAGCAGCGCTACCACTGCACCACCGTGCCGCCCTATGGTTGAACCAATTTTAAGATTTTTTGGCATCCTTCAGAATTTGACATCATGATGGTGTAGTGGTTAAATTAGTGCTGCTGCATCATAGATCCAGGAGACTGGGTTTACATTCCAGTCTGCTCACCTTATGTCTGTGTGGGTTTTTCTTTAACTTGTTTACTGACAACTCAGAACTGGCGCAATATGAGTGAGTGTGAACATTCTCCGGTGGCCAATCCAAGGTTGGCTTCTGTCTTTGACTTGATACTGCTGAGATGGGCTCTGTGACCCTAAAAATTAAAAAAAAAAGATTGATGAAATTGTATAAAATGCATTTTGAAATTCCTTATGGAATTATAAAGAATACTCCATTAAACTACCAAATGATTTTATGTGGTGATTTATGATTACCAAAAAGTATATTTTAAATACATTTTATCTAATAAAATGGTACACAACTGTAGTGGGGTGTAAAATGACTGCATATACAGTATCTAGCATATATATCATAAATATTTTGTTTGTCTTTATTTGAAATATTAAAGAGTTTGGAAGCTGGACAAACAAAATCTCTCTGTTATATTAAAAATAGTTTTTGTTGTGTCAATGTTATTCACCCTTGACCAATCTCCTCCACACTGCTCACCCAATCATTACTCCTACTGCATACATCCTATCTCCGTATAACCTTGTGACACTCTCAGTGCTAACACACCCTTCAACGCATTCGGTTATAATGGCAAGGCAGAAAAGCAAATGATCTATTCAAGAATGTTGAATTTTAGATTATGAAAGGCTGATAATGAAGTTTGAAAAAAAGAAAATGAACATAAAGAACTGTATTCATAGCATCCATAGTTTGAGTCTCGATCTGATTGTATGGGTGATTACCTACCAGGTAATGTATGTGGTTGGTCTGCCAGTCGGCAAACATCCGCCACGGGCCCTCTCAGTTGCAAGAAGCAGATCATAGAGTGTTACATAGTTTTACTGTCAAATAATGCAAAGAGTATGCGGCACGTACACATACAATCAGATCGAGACTCAGACTACGGATGCTACGAATGTAATTACTCCGATCTCCAGGCTGTCAAATAAAAACGAACCACACGCCGTGGTGCAGCATAAAGGGACTTTGTCTCTGATGCTGACATCTGAGGTTCGATTCCCACGAGGGGTGCGGTGGAGTGTGTACACCTGATAAGCCCAAATAAGGGCGAAACACATGTTGCATACTCTTTGCATTATTTGACAGTAAAACTATGTAATAAAGAGCTGTATATAATAATAATCAAGAACAAATAGAATTGTCCAATAAACAAAAAAGACAGAAATATCCTGAAAAATATGTGCACAGAAAAGTGAAAAAGCATTGTTTATAGAATGTAAGTTATAGGATAAAGTAATTCATAACATTGTGAGAGTCTGGAAAAGAAATTACCACTGAGGCAATATATCCTAAAAAGCCATAGAAATGGGGTTGCTCAGAGTGCTCAGAGCCACATCTGCCACTCTTAAATAAAGCAGCCACTGGGATGCTGGTTTGGGGAAATTGTTAAAAAAAAGAGTTACAGAGGGGGTAAAAACGAGTTTGAGAGGTGTTTGACACATGGTTGTTCTTCATCTGTTTTTTTGGACACCGTTGTTTTTTTTTCTGAGTTTGCATTGTCCAGTTAAGATGGAAAAGCAATAAAACCTTTATTTTGGACTGCTACAACCACTGTTTTAACTTGGCTTGGACATTACATGAACTTATAAGGCTTTTCCTGAAGGAAGGTCATGAACTGCCTAACTGGTAGGGAGAGGCTACAACTGAACAAAGCAACTAGGGAATGAGTGGGTTGTACCTGAGCAATTTTGTCAGTGACGAGGAAGGGACAAGTTGACTTATTCTGGGATTGGGTTTTAGCTGAAACAGGATTGGGTGAACCAAGGGAGCTGCCTGCACCCATTGGTCTAGAAATACACCAAAAGAAGTTGGACCTCCCCATCAGTCCCTCTCCTTTCTTCTTGTGGCCATGAAATGAAGTATAATAGTCCAGTGGATCAAGCCTGTTATTTTAAAATGAGATCAACAAGAACACAGGGACACAGCTGGAAACTTGTTAAGGGTAAATTTTGCAGAAACATTAGGAAGTTTGTCTTTACACAGATAACCATAGACACATGGAATAAGTTACTAAGTAGCATGATAGATAATACTTTAGGGACTTTCAAAAGTCAACTTGATGTTATTTTAGAAGAGTTTAGTGGATAGCTTTGTCGGGCTGAATAGCCTGTTCTCGTCTAGATTGTATTAATGTGCTAAAGAGACGACCATTTCTTTCTCTTGTTGTTTCTCTGTGATGAAGACAGCTCTATTTTGGCAACCATATTGAGACAGGAATACAGCCTGTTTCAATACTCTAATCAAAGGCCATGTGTTAGCAAAGTTCAAGGTTAGATTGAAGATAAGCTGAGAGTCACTGATGGACACTGCAACTTATTCTGTAATGGTATTTTTATCACACTTACTTTATTTTGCTTAATAGTTTGGGCATATTATCTCTAATACACTTAATTTAAAGTGTACCTCTTATACTGTTTTTTTTTTTTATTTTTCTATCTTGTTGCCTGAGGGCATAGATATAAAAGACAGTGTAACATATGAAGGCTAAAAGTATAGGATTTAGGACAATTTGTTAACATCTGCACAACAGAGTATAAAAGGGAAACTAGGATTGCACAGTTCCCTATATGACAGAACAACACCAATATGTTGTAAAATAATTTGCTATGTTAGGTTTACTTTTCACATGTTTTATAATGAAAAATAGCTCAGTTGTACCCAAACTCTATCTGAACATTCTGAACAGAACTTGGAAGTGGGGATAAAGTTAGTTATATAGCCACCATTTTTTGTTAAAAAAGGAACAGCATTTTGCTGCAAAATGTAGCTGCTGTAGCCTATTGAGCCTCTGTGTAATTTGCTGTAGTCCTCTTTTACTTTCGCCCACCTTAATAATCAATTAATATGTGCTATCTTTGATCCTTTTGTTAATAACATGTCAAGTCTCATCTCTCCATCACAATTGCTATCTGCTCTCCATTATGACACTGATGTTAAATTACTCGGCTGTACTGATGGCTGTCAGATTGAAGACCATTATTCATAAACTAATTTGTTGCACTCTAACTGCCTTTTTCCCTTTGATAACGACTGCAGTACCGTTTGCTGCAGATTGATTCATTTGGTTTCTTGAAACAGATAAAATGCTTGACCGTTTGCAATTAGTATGACTTTGTGATATTGTTTACTGTATGCATTTCTTGTTGGATTTATCTCCATTGGATCTTATGTGATTTTTTTTCCCTTTCCTAATTTAAATATGCCCTCATTCAGGCTAGTATTTACTTCCCATCATGTTAGAGTCATTTCTGTAGCCAAGAGCACATTTTCTCCAAAGTAAGTGCTTTTGTGCTTCTGATTTTAAAGTGATTAGTGTCTGTTCTCCCTGTCAAAGCACTCAATTCTCGGTTTGTCAGACCATTCACTTATGTCAATCACTCAATCAATACATCTATTATTTTTTATTTTGTATAACATAGTTAAATTATAGTGCACAATCAGATATACAAAGTAATCAGTTCAATGTTGTTAAAACAGCAAGATCAAATAATTCTAAAATAAAAACAATCATAAAGAGTACATATAAGAGGAAAAGTTGCTCTTTTTGACAGAACCCTGAGATCTCATCCTGTCCTCAGGTCTCTAACTCCTGGCACCAAAGACGACACCTGAGAGCAGTACCTTTCTCTCTCTCTCTCTTCATTTCACTGTGTTTTGCCACTTGATGTTGGGTACTCTTGATACATGTAAATGCCATTCTCACCCTCTGAAATATTCTCGGTTGTACACATAAACTTCAATCTTAACCCTTTTAAGGATGCAACCGTTTTTAAAATTTCTCCTGACATGTCTCTGAAACAAGTGATGGCTCAAAAACGACAACTCTCTTCAACGCTGAAGTACAGTATGTAAAATAAAAAAGTAAATAAAAAGTTAAAATTTGCCCTCTTTTACTGTCAGTTTCATTTGCGGCACAAGCGTACGGGTGCCATTCTCATCCCTACCACCTTTGCCGTCATTTCCCCTACCTCTTCATATCTTAAATCATTCTTGAGGCAGATTGAAGACTTATGTGCCAGCTTATGTTAAAAATTAAGAAAAACGTACTAAATAATTGCAACAAAAACACTGACTTAATCAGTTTTAATGCAAAAAGATGCCGACTGAAGAAGAGAAGCAGTGGGCCGCTAGGGTGGAGAAAAGAAGAGCTGCTCAGGAAGCAGCAAGCGCATCAACCTCTGATTAAACTAATGAGAGAAAGAGTGTGAAAACTATGAATGCTCAAGTCAAGTGTATTCACTGCATGATAACGTCGTTACTGGTTTATGAAATATTTACAGAGGTGAGATTCTCACAACAATGATGCAACATCCAAGTTAAGGACCCCTGACCTAAATGCTCCTTTGAGTTTTGCCCTGTCAAGCTTCACAAGCGTGCTAAACCAGCCCTTGGCCACATGATGTTGCCCTCACATCACCGCTTCATCAGCAAGGAAGTTACTCGCCGTTTGTTGTGGCATTAATATCAGTGAGTCAGTTGATATCTTATTGTGCCACAAATGATGGATGTGTTGTTGTTACTCAATTTCTTGACTAAATTCTTGCTATTGGTCTACTTTCTAATTTCTGCCCCTCTTTCTTCAAATCTGAAAGAATCAGATTTCCCACCCAGCCATAATCTACAAACTACCATTCAGATGGTCCCAGCTAAACTGATATGCTATACAAAATGGGATTATTTACAAATTTTAAAATCTATAGTTTCATAAACTAGAAACTGCAGCAATATACAAACTTTACTTGAGCAATTTCAACAGCTGTCTTCCTTACACAGTACAAATCCAGCAGCCTCTAAGGGTTCATACAGCAAAAGCAAAGCAGATCAATGAAAATCCTACAATAACCATGAATCAGATGCATGTAGTATAAACTATTGGTAGTTTAATTCAGGAAATATTTAAAAATGATGTTTGAAGACTTGTTAAACCTTCAAAAAGTTGTTATATTACTTAAAGTGTGGACATATTTTACATAGAAATTCTTTGAAGCTGGGCTTATCCATGCTTCAATAGGTGTTTCTGCCTATAGCTGAAAAGACAGCTTCACTTCAGTTCACTGTGGTACCCTTGTTAAAAAAAACAAAAAAACAAAGCCTGCTACAGAATAGTAACGGCCCTGTTAAAGACCACACTTTATTTCAATGGATCATAAAGAGTAGCCTGCCTATCTTTAATAAGGCCTATTATTTATCATTGCTTTTTCTCAATTTCTTACAACAAAAAGCGACACATATTCCCAACAGGAGAAAAGGGCACTTGGACCAACTTGGGGAAAGGGGCAGAGGCCTGAGTCACTGCAGCCACCCTTTTGTGCACATCCCTGCTCCTTGACATGTGCCCTCTAGGTCCGCTTTCTCTCTTAGTTCATGTAGATTTATCTCAGGGTACTCCAGTTTATTTTCAGTGACATGCAGTTACACTAGTTGAGCAATTTACTTTGTTATGTGAGAGTGTGGGTGTGAATAGCACTTTTGGCACTCAGTATGTGTACTGCCTTACCAACATGTCTCAATTCACTTCATTCATTTTCTGTTCTAGTGTACATGCCAGGGTGATCCTATGTATTACATATTCTGTGTAAATTATCTCACTGACATGCTAGCAAAGATCAAAGCAACTGAACATTTGATCTCTTTTTCTATTTATCCATCACCTGCATCCTCTTTATCTTTAATAGAGTTGAAGGGGAAATGGAGCATATTCCACCAGCAATGTGCACACTTGGCAGCAGAACTTGAAGTCAATAATCAAGTGCCCACTCACATTTATAAAAAACTGTACTTTTTCTGTATATGCTACTACCTTGTATATGTTAATTTGAAAAAAAAATCTATTGATAAATTTGTAAAACAGGTATCTCACAATAAATGTCTGACATTTAATACATAGAAAAGGCAGACCTAGGCTATTTCTCTGTGGATGTAGAAGATGTATCGTCACCATTGAAGGCTGTGTTATATTTATCCATTAGCTTCCCAGTTTCAGGCCATCTTAATGAGCTTTCTGATGTGTAATTGTTTATTTATTTAGTTTTTTGGTGTAGGTTAGTAACACTAAAATGCTATCCAGCAATAGAATAAGTTTGAGAAAATAACTGTTCTATTTAAGGGGCAGGAATTCTTCTGTGCCCATTAAACACAATCAATTAAGCTAAATCAAAGCACTTCACTACATATGAACTCTATATGTGTTTTTATTCATACCACAAAGTATATAATTTTAAAGCCACTAATTAACTTAACCTACACTTCTTCGATGTTGGGGATAAGAGTACCCACAGAAAAACAGGCATGAAGAGAACATGCAAACTCATCACTGACAATGACAGAACGTTGGACTCGTAATGTTGAATTTTAAATAAAAAAGCTCCTGAAGCCTGAAAATCTGTGCCACCTGCTTATGTGCAGTACACTTGCATAAAGTTCTCACTGTAACTGTGACTGCCAAGTCAGAAGTTTTCTTTCATTTCAAGTAAAATTCTATCTATCTATCTATCTATCTATCTATCTATCTATCTATCTATCTATCTATCTATCTATCTATCTATCTATCTATCTATCT
>JANRMT010062854.1:45019368-45053236 GCA_026402145.1 Polypterus bichir lapradei
TCTATCTATCTATCTATCTATCTATCTATCTATCTATCTATCTATCTGTCAACATGACCACCTCCAACACACACAAAATAGTGATCCTCTTCATAAAATGAAGCAAAAAAATGTCAATATGGTGAAGTCAAATAAAAAAACTAACATTAATAATTTCAAAATCAACAGGTGAGGAGGGTGGTATTTGGAGATAGTGTGCAGAAAAGAATCATATGGTGAAAAAGTAGAATTATGACATCAAAAAGCCAGAAGTCACTAAATGTTATTATGTACTATTACTTATCATATCTGAGTAAAAAAGAAGACATCACATAGAAAGAGTTCAAAATTCCTGGTAAGACTGGCACAAGACCCCTACTAGGAGTAACCCTATAATTAGCCAAGGACCAACCAAACCTGTTAGGTCTGTGATATCAACTCCGCGACAGCAAAACTGTGACTTTACTTGTTATAAAGAACTGTGGATCCCTAAATTTTTATGGTCCCAAGCAATGCTTTCATTTCCTGCATAGCCAAATGACCAGTTCTCAGTTCTTGTGAGAACTTATACTAACATAACTTAGTTTATATTATAACTGTTCTCTAATTTTTCTACCTTGATATGTGGTTTAAATATAATAGTTTATTGTTTCTGCACTTTGTTATTCTGTGTGAGCACTCTGAGGCTGTACACAAGGAAGAGTGCTACATGAGAATAAACCAAATGGAATCTTCTTTAACTTAATTGTAGTTTGCATAATTCAATAAAATGCAAAATGATAAAATCCTGAAACTATTATCATATTCAGGTCCACTTGGATCCTTTTGTCCTGGCAGAACATTTTTTTAAGAATACATTCATCTTGCTTTTTTTTTATGTTATCCAAAGTATCTGTTTGCCAAAACTAAATTGAGTGATAGAGGAAATGAACATAAATGTATTTTCTTATTTCAGCATTATCAAAAATACAACTGTTGTCATTTGTTTGTTTAATAAGCAACAAATAACAGGCATAACCGATTTAATAGTATAAGAAATGTCTCATTAGGCCTCAATTACATTTTAGCAGAGCCAATATGTCTACATTAATGGACTTCATTGTAGACGCCTTTATCTATTCTGATCTGCCATGCTTAGTAGCCTTTCCTGATTAATAACTGATCTATTCATAGGCCCAGATATAACCTAGGACATGCAGTAAGTTAACTACTAACCGTACTTTTATTACTTAAAAGTTTTTTAATTGTTTAATTTACTTTATGGCTTCAAGCACAACCCACAGTTAACACTTGTGCTGGTGCAAAGTGCACAAGTGAAAACTTGCGTTGGCTTTACAAGGTGATTACCTATTTAGTGGCCAGTGGATATAAAGGAGAGTTTTTTTGTGTTGTTGATTTATAAGATAATGATCTCTGGTCAGAGAGGAAAGGGAGAGAAGACAGCTTTAGCCATGCTGACTGCTGTGAGGAAGAGCAGGGTCAAAGGCAGCATGTGGATTGTGTGTGGTGATAGCACTTGCGACAGCTGAGTGGTGAAGCAGGACAGAGGAAGAGAGTTAATTGGAGGAGACAGGCTCAAGCACAGTGACATTAGGTAGATGGGCATGTTTCCCTGTGAGCTGCGGTAACCATTGTGGAGTGGCTTCGATCCACAGGATAGATCAGGGATGCAGTGGGCTGAATCTGGGAAGTAACCGTTAGATGGACAAGGCACCCTGGGAGTTGTAGGCAGTCACAGTATGGACCTGCTTGAGGATCAGGGAGGCGACGGGCTATGACCTAGAGGTCTGCTGTGACCCTGACAAGGATCAAGAATGAAAACATGGAAAGAGAACAAGGATTTTATCTCTCTGTCATTTGGTTTTAACTGTATTTACTTTCATCCCAAAAGACATTTGTTTTGTGGCATGATTTTATGAATCATGATTTTATGGATTTATTTATTCAAACTGTTTTATTGAAGACTAGCAAAATACCCACCTTTCGCAGTGGCGAAGTACTGCCTTAAAATTTTTATTAAGAAGAAAAGTAAACCTTTTTAAACTGAGGGAAAAAATACCAATAATTATTTGTTAAGGATCTCTTTGTATGCCACGTTGTCAGTTTGGCCCTCCGGTTGTAATATGACCAAGCTGTGCGCTGAGCTTACTCTTGAGCATGCAACGTACAGTTGGCCATGTGAAAAGCAATCTTGCCTCAAATCTCACAGCTTGGATTGCTGCTGTCATAATTGGTTTGAGTTTCATGGTTTGTTTCAATTACGACAGTATTTGCTGGACTTGTTGTGTTGAAGTGACATTCTGCATCTGTCAAGCGTTGTAAGCATACAACCGGTTTCATCGATAACTTCGCATCCAGCTTTTGAGAGTTTAAACATTTATAAACATCAAAGTGTCCACTACTCAAATCATCACCTGTGAATCTAAGATGTTTAAGAGGCATTGGCGGTTGTCCAAAGGTGTAAAATATTTGGCCATTTCGGTACACTTGAAAGCGACAACCGAACAATTGCCATCAACTCACATGCAGAACCATAGGTGAAGGGCTTAAGCATTTCACACTTATAGTGTTCCTGTGTAGTATAATTATCTCCTGTACCGTCATCAGTCCACACCTTGAACCTGTCCCAGTCATTCAATAGATAAGACACAATGTTCCTCCGGATATCAAGAGTGAGCCTGATATGGCCGTGCAATATGTAACACAGAAAATGGAAAAGGCAGGCGCCATCTCCGGGCATGGAAACCACTCGGCAAGTGACAGTTCTTTGATCGATGGTGATCACCTTGATAGACATGTTAATGGGGGTACGGTTGGAACGATAAAGGAAATGGGTACCTGAACAATGTAAAGTAAGTCTAAAATACCTATACAATAACTATAATCGTAATAAACGAACAATAAAAAGCCATGGATTAAATAAAAAGGCTGCAGTTATCAGCAGGGAGATGTGAATACCATGGCGAAGCAAGGAAGGGAATGAAGAGACCGGAGCGATGGACAGCCTTATATAGGCAGGCAGCCAACAACGTGGGAGGCGTTGGGATGGGGGACCCAACGCCACTTCACACGGCGACCGAGCTGCAGGCTATGGACGTATACATGTACGTAAGTAGGATTCAGTTAGCGTTGGGAACCTGCGTACCAAATTTCTTGAAGATGGGCCCATAGGTAACAAAGACCGTTGGAAAGTTCAATATGGTGGCCGACAGTGGTGTCATACCACCAAAATAAGTACGTACATTGGTTTCGGTTAGCACAGGGAAGCCGCCTACCAAATTTTGTGAAGATGGGGTATGAAAGTTTAACATGGCGGACGTTGTCGACCATTATGACTGTTACACATAGAATTTCTAAATGAAACCTACTTAACTTTTGTAAGTAAGCTGTAAGGAATGAGCCTGCCAAATTTCAGCCTTCTACCTACACGGGAAGTTGGAGAATTAGTGACGTTGTAAAGTTCAATATGGTGGCTGACATTGGTGTCATACCACCGAAATAAGTACGTATATCAGTTTCGGTTAGCGCAGGGAAGCCGCCTACCAAATTTCGTGAAAATGGGGCCATAAATAAGAAAGTTTAACATGGCGGACGTTGTCGACCGTTATGACCGTTACGCGTAGAATTTTGAAATTAAATCTGCTTAACTTTTGTAAATAAGCTGTAAGGAATGAGCCTGTCAAATTTCAGCCTTCTACCTACACGGGAAGTTGGAGAATTAGTGATGAGTGAGTCAGTGAGTCAGTGAAGGCAACAAAGACCGTTGGAAAGTTCAATATGGCGGCTGACAGTGGCGTCATACCACCGAAATAAGTACGTACATTGGTTTCGGTTAGCGCAGGGAAGCCGCCTACCAAATTTCGTGAAGATGGTGCCATAAATAAGAAAGTTTAACATGGCGGACGTTGTCGACCATTATGACCGTTACACTTAGAATTTCGAAATGAAACCTGTCCAACTTTTGTAAGTGAGCTGTAAGGAATGAGCCTGCCAAATTTCAGCCTTCTACCTACACAGGAAGTTGGAGAATTAGTGATGAGTGAGTGAGTGAGTGAGTGAGTGAGTGAGTCAGTGAGGGCTTTGCCTTTTATTAGTATAGATATTAGAACTGCACTCATTGCACATTTTGAACATTTTATTTGGTGTTTTAATAAAACTCTGCCTTTATTTTTATTACAAAGTCTCGCTTGTGTGCTTCACATGCTTGGGTCTCTCCTCGGTTATGACTACTCGGTTATGAGTTCCTGAACATGGAGAGATGACCTTGACCGTTGGTCTGGGGTATCACACAGATATGAACAGAAAAAAGGATTTAGCAGAAGGATTAGGATTGGCGAGCTATGTTGATTAAAATGATCTACCATCACACACAAGCAAAAACACATGATAGATACCACCTTAGCCAGTGAATGAGTGACTAGAGAAAAAACAAGCAAATTACCCCAATGCTCTTGACTAGCATTTGAAGGGCTTCAATGTGGATGGGTCTCTGTTCAGGTACCACTAGGCTGATTTTGTGTTGCTTGGGCAGGCCCTATGTTTATATGCAAACATTGAAGAACATGAAATTTTTCACAAATGAGACAATTCAGTCCATCATGCTTTTTACTTATCTAATAGCTTATCGGTTCCAATAATGTTCTCACCTTATGAGAAGAAATTCCAGTGGGCTCCTTTCCATCCACTTTTAGGCAGAGTACAGAATTGATTAAGAAGGCTAAATTGGATATAAGGCTATATAGCACAGTGATGGGACTAAAAGTCAAGGGAGGTTATACTTAAACTTTAAAACTTATCTGGAAAAGTATGTGCTGTTTAGTCTCCATACTTCTTCATCTTTTGGGTGCTCCTGTTAGGGGTTGCCACAGCTGATCATCTTCTTCCATATCTTTCTGTCCTCTGCACTTTGTTCTGTTACACCCATCACCTGCATGTCCTCTCTCACCACATCCATAAACCTTCTCTTAGGCCTTCCTCTTTTTCTCTTCCCTGGCAGCTCTATCCTTAACATCCTTCTCCCAATATACCCAGCATCTGTCCTTTGCACATGTCCAAACCAATGCAATACTCGCCTCTCTGACTTTGTCTCCCAACCGTCCAATTTGATGTTGAATCCTTAGAACGACAGCAAGGCTGATTCCAGAACTGAGATGTATGACTTATGAGGAAAACTTTAAGAGCTTAAGTTCAATTAAAGAGAGATTAAGAGGTGACATGACTGAAGTTTTTAAAATTGTGAAGGGAATTACTATCATGGATTCCAGCTGTTACCTTAAACAAGTTCTTCAAGAAGAACACAGGAACACAGAAACATTTTAAAGGTAAATTTCACAAAAGCATTACAACGTTTTCTTCACACAAAAATATGGAGTAAATTACCAAGCAGTGTGGTAGACAACAGTACTTGAGGAAACTTTGTAACTTGACTTGATATTACAGTTTTTGGAGAAATTGCGTAAATAGGATCAATGAGCTTTAAATATTAAAATGTTAATAAATATATTTTGCAATTTTCTAAAAGCAAATCATTTTTCCCTTTGTTTTTTATTTTTAACATAGTAGTGTTGTCAATTTCCAGCAACTGTGCCATGTTTTCATCCTGAATGTACAGATGTGGTCTCTTATTTACAGTATCATAATACCAACAGGGCTTGTCAGAAGCAGGCTGCCATACTATTTTAAACATCAATGTAATATTCAGCTCAATTATTTTTTCTTTCAGGAATGTCTTCCTGTAACCCAGCATTCATGTCATTCACTTTGCCTTTTTTAGTTCAATGGTAAAATATACTTCTACTTAATTACATTCATTAATCGACCTTTTCATGTTTTATCTCTGACACACCTCGTTCTGGTTGAACATTATCTTCACCTATAACTGGGCTGGCGATTGTCTTCCTTTTGAAGTACTGATCTGCTACTTTTCCTGTAGAGCATGTCGTTAATTAATTGAACCAATTTTTAGAGTAACCTAATCATTGGCCACCAGAGGACAGAAAGTGCTTTTTCTTATCATATGCTCACCTTATCATTTCTTATCAGTTGTTGTAGAAAATGGTGTAACTTCAGCTAATCTTTTCACAGATCAATAAGTTATTCTAATAATAGAAAACTGAAAAAAGACTGTCATTGAAATTTTTAATAAATTGTAAAGACTTGCAAAATAAACAATAGTTTATGGTGAATTTTAGATGGCAAAATGAATGCATCTCAGCATGTCTCACACTTCATTACCTACATGTAAAATCTGTATTCATGTTTATTTAAATTATACAATGGAGTACAAAATGCAAATGTGACATGATATTGTATTATATCTTCTTAATCTATAGATATTGTTTAAATGAAGATCAAATCTTGATATAATTGTATATGTTAAAAAAGAAAAAAGCATTTCATGGCATTTCATGGGGTGTGCTTACTTTTTCACCTGACTGTGCAAAGACAGTTCAGCGGCTAGAAAAGATTACATGGAGCAAGATAAACATGTATTTTACATTTATCATGTAAAGTTTCCAACAGTAGCAATAAAAATGAACATTTCATGATTTTAAAAACTTAAGACAGGCACTTGAAAAGTTACTCTTTAAATAATAATATTAAAAGAACAACTTGCTGTTTTCTATAGTTTTTCTACTCAGTGAAAAAATAAACTGAATTGAATCAAAGTGACAATGAAGATTACATTGGCAGATAATGCAAATGCATTTTTTCCACATCTTCAACACAACCTCTCTTAACTTGTACTTTAAATAGCTTGAGGTATGCAGTGACCCAACATCCTCTGTGCCTCACTTCTTACACACTTGCTGGATGTGGACAATGAGGAGACTACTAGGTATACTTTCTCTCTGCAAACCTTCATTGCGTAATTATATCAAATATTTATACAATCTATTAGATAAATGTTTATTATGGTTATTGATTTGTAACAATTCAGTGACCTCTGGAATCTACTTTCACACACTTTTTACAATTAATCTTTTAGGTGCAAGAAAGGAACCAGCTCTGCATGGAGGACCAAATTCCATCTAAATATTTTTTTTTCAATTTTAGGTTGGTTAATTATAGGAGATCAGTATCTTTATGTAAAGGGCATAGCACACTTCCAGTATATTGCCTTTGACCTCGCTGAATGACCTTGCAGAATATTCAAACTCAAAAATATTACTCATCTACCAACAAAATTATTAAACCTGCAGTTACTAAGCTTACTTGGTTTAATGAGTTTTAACCCCCACATATGCCTTCCCAGAAGTCCCTGCCCACTCCATTTAAGTGCACCCATCCGGCTGAATGACTTAAGACTATTTGAAATGAAGCTACAATAAGGTGTGTGTGCCACCTTATTCTCTTACATAATTCATATATCCTAACTACAGGGTCACGGGGGTCTGCTGGAGCCAATCCCAGCCAACACAAGGCGTAAGGCAGGAAACAAATCCCGGGCAGGACACCAGCCCACCACAGATATTCTAAATTAATTTAAATTAAATGTGTATTGCAATAAACCAATAATAAACAAATTGGAGTCCTTTGGGCAGCAGTAACACAGAATAAAACCCTGTGATGGTGCGGGTCAGTCCCACCAGAAGCCTCTTCAACAAATCACTGCCGATAATCATGACCAGGATAACAAGGGGATGGGGAAACAGTGCTCAGTGCTTTTATTAAAAACCAACTGTAAAATGTTCAATAAATAAATGATCCAAATAAAAGAAGGTGTCTCTGTGGAGGTTAAAATCCAATCAAATAAATATTCCTTTAAAAACCCAAGGTTAAAACCAACAGTGCAGGAAAATGTCCTTTGAAACGCATGCCCTAGTGCAGTCCATTGAAATCACCGTCTCCCCAGTGTATCTTTATGGACCTTGCAGCCGAGGCGGCGCCTACCCGACAGACACAGCCATCTTTCTCCTGCAGTCTACAGGTCCAGGTCCCTGCTACTTCCATTGGCCTCCCAGTAGGGCTCCCAATCCGGACCTAGACTTGGGTCTTTCCCTACCATGGACCAAGGAAAGGCGCACGGTCCAAGCCTCTGTCACTGACTCCAGCTGCCTTTCCGGACTTGACGCGAAGCCACACTCGTCCTGGTTGCTCCCGCTACCTTAAATCGTTCAGCAGAAGCGAACCATCACTGCAGCCCCAAGCATCAGCCGCTTGCTGTCCTCTTGGGGCTCTCCTGTTTTCTGTCTGCTCCACACTCTCTTCTTAAATCTCCCTTTGTTTTTTGTCCTTTTCCTTGCTTTTTTTCCCTCTACCACCCAGTCTTCCCTTTTTAAAGTGGGATGAGGTGCAGCTACAGGAATCACAGCTCCAGTGCTAATTTGGGTCACAGGTGATGCTGCACACGTGTATAAAGTGCAAGACCTTCTGCTCCCACATCACACACTGAAGCCGCTCCTGACACGCTACCACACCCCACCCAAAGACGGAAGTGTCATTGTTATTTAAATATTTAAAATCCTGCCCTGCACTACAGACCATTCATCACAAACCTCATCTCATAATCACAGAATTAAAACTGATACTTGTTGATTTAGTGAGTTCTATTTAAAATCACAACATAATGTTGTCAGTTATGCAAAATGATAAACTAATTATAGGCTTTTGATGTACACTAAAACTCATTTTCAAACTGATGCTAATGGAGTTTAGCTTGTTTTAAAATGCTCAGTAATTTAATGAAGAGTTTAAATATGTATTGTACTTATTGCTGCACTTATTGCTGTCGTGTGCCTTATGTTCCTGATCATTTTGTCATCCCAAAAGATCATTTTATTTAATAATTTCAAATTTTTTTTTGCTTGTTGCATTTACAATACATGTTAAAATTGCCAGAACTATTTTGGTCATGTCTTAATACTTTTATTACAATCGAAAGGGATTTTAAAAGTGAACATAGCCTTCTTGGGCACAGCCATCATAAGTGTGTCTGTCTGCGGAGAGAGTGTTGACTTTGTCGAGAGGTTTAGTTACCTTGGCAGTGACATGCATGTCTCTGGTGACTCTTCCTATGAAGTCAGTAGATAGATTGGGAGACCATGGAGGGTCATGAGGTCACTGGAAAGGGGTGTGGGGCATCTCTGCAAAAGGATGAAGGCCCAAGTCTTTAGAGTCCTGGTGCTTCCTATGGTTGCAAGACATGGCCACTATCCAGTGACCCGAGACGAAGACTGAACTCCTTTGGTACTGTGTCTTATCGGAGAATCCTTGATGGTCCTCGCTGGTTTGACTTTGTGTCAAATGAGCAGTTGCTCATGGAGTCCTGAATGAGGCACATTACATGCAGTGTGAGGGATCATCAGTTACGGCATTACAGCCATGGGCCGAGGGTGATCTGGCTCACAGAATCCTCAGTGTTAAGGGCCCGAGTGGCTGGACCAGGCCAAGAGGATGCCCAGATAGAGGATAATTTCTGGAGGGTGGGATTGGACCACGTGTCTGCCTGGGGGGTTGTCAACCAGGATCTCAAGCTGTTTTGTTGTGTGGTAGGTGCAGCAATGCAGTATACCAGTGCATGCTCCCCAAACTGACTGATAGTAGACACACGCAGACACAACATAGTACACATTTTCTCAGTCTGGATGACGTGTTATATCTCTTGTAAAAAATACTCTGTAAGGAGAAACAGAAAGTTGAAGATCCAGCAGTGCTAAATATTTATCTGTTAAAGAAATGTGCCACTCAGTAAACATGGCTGTTCTGAGAGATTTTAAAATGCTTATCTTTTAACTCATTGTTTAAACTGATTTCTAACTTTCATCTTTTAATTCATTTTTAAAACGGCTAATCATTTAAACTGCTCATCTCATCTGCCTATTCTTTATTTAAACTGCTCGTCTTGATTTTCATAGATAGATAGATAGATACTTTATTAATCCCAAGGGGAAATTCACATACTTCAGCAGCAGCATACTGATAAAAAACAATATTAAATTAAAGCGTGATAAAAATGCAGGTATAACAGACAATAACTTTGTATAGTGTTAATGTTTACTCCCCCTGAGTGGAATTGAAGAGTTGCATAGTGTGGGGGAGGAACGATCTCCTCAGTCTGTCAGTGGAGCAGGACGGTGACAGCAGTCTGTCGCTACAGCTGCTCCTCTGTCAGGAGATGATCCTGTTCAGTGGATGCAGTGGATTCTCCATGATTGACAGGAGTCTGCTCAGCGCCCGTCGCTCTGCCACGGATGTCAAACTGTCCAGCTCCATGCCTACAATAGAGCCTGCCTTCCTCACCAGTTTGTCCAGGTGTGAGGCGTCCCCTTTTCTTTATACATATTTCATTTCTATTCATGGTCTACAGTAAAGACCGTTTTAAACTTTACAACTGCCACAGCATGACATTTATTCTTCTTTTGTTTCATGGTCACTGCTACTAAGGAGGAAGTAAACAAATCAGTCCCCAGTGGGTTGGCTCTGTCCCTCTCTTATGTATCCTTTCATTTGTCCCCTGTAAAGTTAACTTGATTGCCACACTCTGCTTTGACCATCTTTAAAGAATTTGAAAAAATCCATGTAAGAAGACTATGTTTTGGTGACTTCTGTTGTCATATTTAATGAATAAAAGGAAGAAAAGCAATAACTTGGAACCAGCTAATAATAAATAAAAGTAATGTTTAAAGTATGGAATGGCCACTTTATAAAGCCTTTCCCACATAACTGACTCCTAAGTCAGTGACAGGTTTACACATTATATACACAGTGTGCTGTTTAGAGTAAGGAGCTACTGATTGTGTGTGTTGCGAAAATTTAGAATTTTCTTTGAATGGGGCAAACTATTACGACACCAGATCTATTTCCATGAGTGCTTCAGCTGGAGACATCAGGTACTGTGCAATAATGTCAATCCAAAACATTCAAACAAATCCCTGGGACCAAGAGTCAACTGCATGGATCATCATCCTTAGACCACTCCATCGATCTCCAAAGATCAGATGAGGCCTTCAGACAGCTTTTTTCCCTTCAATGCCTGGCTGAAGACTTTCTGTGCTGATCACAACTATGCTTATGCTGAAACTTTCAATTTGTTCTGAGAACATTTTTTTAGGCTCTATGGACCACATCTCAGCAGGAAAGGTGCCTAGGTCCTCAAGACAATACAGCTAAGGTAATTAATCAGTTTTGATTAATCATAACACTAATGTATAATATGTTTCAAATTTACCTAAGCCAGTGGCTGAATTTTCTAAAAATGTAATTGATGCATTAAGGAGGGTATACAGTTAGCAATTGATATCCACTATTTAATTAATATCCATGTCATTAATTGTTTGATAAAATTGTGCCAATCCATGATTTATAAAATGGCCTTACTTAGCATCGGTGTTCAAAGTAGCAACTCATTCTATGTAAACAACTTTATTAATGATTACAAAATTGTTAGGAATAATAATAATTCTTGATGTTGATTTAATTCATTGTCATTATTCCTTAGATTTGTGTAAAGAGATCCTCTTGATTATGCCAATAGAAGGTATATGTAGATATACAGTATCAAAAAGCAGTAAGTTCTCTGGTGCAGATAACAGTAATCTAGTTAACATATGTATCCATTCAGAAATCCGTAAGCAATCTATTCCCAAGGTAATTAACTTGGCTTTTCTGAATGTTTGGTCTTTAACGAGTAAGACGTTCTTCTTGAATGATCTTATTACAAAGAAGAAAACGGACTTTATTCATTATGAGACTTGCTTGATTCTAATTCAGCTCCAGCTTTACTTGAAATGGTTCCACCAAACTTTAACCTTTCTATGTCTGTTGGTGTAGGGTAAAAGGGCAGGGGTTTAGCTAACATTTTCTCAAACTGTTTTAAATTATAAAGAAATCAATTTGGGTAATTTTAATTCTTTTGAATACCTGGCTGCAAATGCTTAAGCTAAATTACCTGCTCTATTAGTAGCAATTTCCTTTAAAATATACAATAAAGCTTCATTTTTTCATGACTTCTTGGATCTACAACAGCTCCTTCTATCTATTATCTATAATAATTACTTAATATAAGGAGCTTTTAACAGGTGGTGAATGAAACTTTCATTTGGATAAACCAGGAGACCTAAAAGCAAGAGAATCTTCTGAACTTCTGGAAAATCAGTATTAATATACAGTACAACAAACTGAGAATTTTGCTGTCTCCGATCTTTGCTGCATTTTTTAACATATTTTTTTTTGTTGCTATTTCAATAAAGAAAGTACTTGTAAAGGAAGTTGCTTTGATAATGACACTACAATTATGTTCTTTAATATCTTAAAAAGGTTACTCAAAACACAATGTTCAGTTTTGATCCAATGCCAATGTAAATAGCATGGTCAATGACTTCACTAGTAAACTGAAGGCAAAGGCAGACATTATAGCTCCTGTGAAAGTCATCAAACAAAGTTAAAGTGTTTTAGACAAATCAAGCAGTATGTAAACAGAGAAGAGAATGTCACAAGTTTTAACAGATGAGGAGAAAGACTAAATTAACAGCTGATTATGAAATTCTGAAGGCAAATACAGTACAACTAAATACAATGCAGCACTGCAATCTGAGAGGCCCTCATATTTTAGTAAACTCATTAATGATAACACAGGAAATCAAAGTGTACTCCTTCAGCCATCAATCAGCTCATACATTCAGCACCCACTATGAAGTCTCTTCAGTCCCCAGTAGGTGAGTGGGAAGAGGAGTTTGCTGCATTTATTTAAAGAAAAAAGAGGTAACCTCTGGTCTAGAGTAGTAAAAGCAACAATAACAGAGCATATTGATCCATCTCTATCTAGATCTTGTAATTTAACCTGTTTTGCTAACATAAAATGAGTTGAACTTCATAAAATAATAACTACACTTAAACTATCCACCTCTATTCTTGACCTTATTTCATCAAATGCCTTTAAAGAAATTTGTGATGTGCTAATTAATGGTGTATTTGATTATATAAACTATTCACTAGACTTTGGCATTTTCCTGGTTTTATTTATAACTGTAGCAATTAAGCTTCTGGTTCAAAAAACATAACCTTGATCCTTCTGTATTAAATAATTTTAGAATCATTGCTGTTCTTCCTTTTTTAAGTAAAATATTGGAAAAAGTAGTCTTTTTTAGTTAAACAATTACTTAAATAAGCATTGGATATTAGATAAATTCAAATCTGGCTATAGATCTAACTAAGCACAGAAACAGTCTTAGTAAAAAACATTAATGAGTTACGGCTAAATACAGATAAAAATAAAATATCAGTTTTCATTGTCATAGATTTGAGTACAGTATTTGATTAAAATATCACACGACTCTTATTAGTAGAGTTAGAAAATGGGTGAGGCTATTCAGTTTAGCTGTAAATTGATTTAAGCCTTATCTCACACGGAAGTTTCTTTGTAAATGTTGATGACTGCATATTGGAAACACATAACATTAAATATGGCGTCCTGCAAGTATTAGTTCTTGGTCCATTACTGTTCTCATTATACATTCTTCCTTTAGGCCAAAACATCTCAAAACACAATGTAAACTGTCTCCGTTATGCAGATGACATGCAGCTTTATTTATCCAGAACACCCGATTATCCAAAGCCTCTAGACTCTCTGTTCAGACTGCTTAATCAGCATTATGCAGTGACAAGGTTGTAGTTTTTTTAAATTAAATAAGAGGAAATTTAAACTATTTGCTATCAGTTACAATAGAAAATGTGTAGAGGTAAAAAATCTGGGAGTTATTTTAGATTTTAGAAATTTTAACATCTCATATTATGTCACCAGAACTGCATTCTTTCATTTAAGAAATATAGTTAATGTTTGACCCTTTATGTCCTTAGAGAATGCAAACATGTCTCTGTCTTTAACCATTTAGATTACTACAGTGCACCCCTATCAGGTCTGCCAAAAAAGATATAAATCAATTTCAGATGGTTCAGAATGAAGTTGCAAGAATCCTAACTAAACAGAAGAAATCTGACTTCATTGTTCTCTTTACGCTGGCTACCTATGTCTTTCAGAGCCAATTTTTAAATACTGCTGTTTATAAGGCTTTGAATAGTCTTACACCTTCATACAGTATATCTTGAAATGCTTGTCCCTTTACACTCCTAGGCGTAACCTTTGATCCTGAAATTATGCTTTGCTTGCTATCCAAGAGTAAAATATAAAAGAAGTGGTGAGACTGCGTTCGGTTTCTATGCTCAAAAAATATGGAATAATCTACCTTTAGAGATACGTCATGCCAGCACAGTGAAGATGTTTAAATCACATCTAAAAACTTGCCTTTTGTTTTCTCTTCTCAGAATCCAGTGTTGGCCCTGTTTCACTGCCTTCTGGATGAAATTCCTTGAAGCTGGTGAGAGGAAGAATACTAAGATCTTTTCTTTGATGACGTTTGCACTGGCTTACTATATCTTCTTTTCTTTTTTCTGTATATTAGATATATGGTTTTATGGCCAAAAGGGTCTAGGTTGGGCTTTTAGTCACAGAACTCCAGAAGTTTTTTCTCCATTGGAGTTGTTTTTCTTTCCTCACTGACTACCTGACCTTAGTATAATTATCTTATTTAATTGTTGTTTTTCTCTTTTTCTGTTTACTACCATTGGTAAAGCACCTTGAATTACAGTTTGTATTGGAAGATAGAAGTGGAAAAAAGTAGGTTTACAGTTGTCCAAATGGAAAAGACACGCAGGTTATGATAATTACAAAGCTTTATTAACTCAATAGAATGTCACAATGGTAATCTTGGCAGATACATTTTTAAACTTAAACATTGCATTAGATGAAACAAAGATATAGGGGAAATACCTAACTCAATAGACGCTCTTGTTTTGATTTTTTGGGGCTTTTCATAAATGCCTGACTCACTAACATTTTCATTTTCCTGTGTGGTAAGACTAACTGGTCAACCACTTTTTTAGAGCATTACAGATGGACCCAGTTTCATTAGATTTACTGCATATTGTGTAAATTGTTTGTCTACTTGGTGGAGGAGTATCAAATTCTTTAGCCCATTTCTGTCCAACCTTTTCAGCATTCTCTGTCTTCCAGTATAGTTTAAGTATCCACTTTTGTTAGTTGTTGGTTAAATAACCAGCCATCATTACCTAAAAATAAATCATATGTACGGATATGAAATAATAATAATAATAATAATAATAATAATAATAATAATAATAATAATAATAATAATAATAATAATAATGACAAATAGTACAATAATAAATAAATAAATAATAATACAAGAAAAAACTCTGTGTTCTGCATACTAACAACTGTAAAACTACTTTTGCCCACCCTAGTATTGTTGCTGCAAAAAGAGTGCAGAAAAAAAAATCAGCAACAAACAGACAGCTGGTGTATAATTAAAGCAGTGGTCCTGAAAGAGTCATATTAGAGCGCACCATTAGTGTCTCATTAAGAATGATATGGCAGCTGATGGTATGGGAGCACTGGATGCAGTAGTTGTGTGTCAAGACATGCAAAGAGAGGGTATGTGGCTGGGCCTGCATGATTCATAGTGATAGGAAGATCAGTAAATTCACAAACTTCCAGTGTCTGTGCATCTGTGCTGCTTTGTGTTCACAGTGTTGGTTGGTGGTGGTAGTGGTGTAATGGCCATGCAGTTGTGGTTATCTGGTACACTTTGAATTCTTTTGTTGAGCAATATTTGAATTTCACAGGGTAATAAAACAAGTCTTGCTATGTAATCCATGGATCAAAGGGCTTTTTCAGCAGGAAAATGCTTCATGCCAAAAAAATGTCTTGAAATGCATTTAAAATCATGTTAATACAGTGGATGCCTCAGTCTAAATACTGTATATCTTTCTAGTTAGTTCATTTTTAGAAGTCATGAAGCAAGCTATTTAGAGTAGTCATTAACATGTAGCTAGTTAGTACTGATTAAGAAAGAAATTGGAGTTGATCCAAGATTGTCTCTAAGTACAATGATCTTCTGCATTATTTTGTAACTAATTCCATGTGCTAATAAACGTCTTCTAACGTGTGCGAAAATCATCTGTGCCCCCATGTTTTCGTTGATGAACTTACATTAAGTGTCACCATCTGAACTCAGGTCTCAATCCAGGTGGTTTGTTGTGTGGTGGGTGCAGCAAATTACTATCTGCACATGCTCCCAACGTTACTTAATGTAATGGCTGGTATTTATTCTATCCTTAAAACTTCTATTATATTTCTTTTTACGCAAACAAGGGAAAAGACTCAGATACTTCAATCTGTTAGCATCAGTTGTACTCTGCAGTCTTGGAATTACGTCTAGTAACTTTTCTCAGGACATTCTCTAGCACTATTATATGTATTTGTTTTTGTAATATAAGGAGCAAAACTGTACTTCAGTATTCCAGATGATGCATCACATATGCCTATGTAGCGTAAGCTTAGCCTACCTTTACTGGTGCTCCACCTCTTGTGCTAAGCAACCTAATATCCAAATAGCCCACTTAATCACAGCTTCTGGACAGTAATAAGTCTGCTGGGAGTCTGAGTCTTAACCACAAGATGAATTTTCCAGTTAAGACCCCCCATTTTGTAATTATATCTAAAATGTTTACATCATGCAGTTAAAAAAATATTTTATTTATGAATAACTTATTCTATCACATATTTGTCAAAGAATTAATTCTGTCTTGGTCCAAATGTACTGGTTTGACACAGCAGACAATTAATTTCCATTTCTTGTAGTTTCAACACTTCCCTGTTATTTGTTTTGGTTCTTTATTTCGCCTTATACAATTTCTCATATTAGGAATTTGTTAGTTTTCGCATACCCCTTGGGGTCAGAGCTCAGAGTCAGCCATTGAACAGCGCCCCTGGAGCAATTGAAGGTTAAGGGTCTTGTTCAAGGGCCCAGCAGAGTAGAGTCTCTTTTGGCAGTGACGGGGATTCAAACCGGCAACCTTCGGGATACCTGCGCAGATCCTTAGCCTCAGAGCCACCACTCTGCCCATATGTGGCACCATATCAAAATCTATTTAAAAATCAAAATAAAAAACAACATTATTGATTTGGGATAAGTATTCTATCCTCTGTGTGTGATAATGTGCCTGACTGGCATTATCTGTAGTTAATGTTCGATAAGTATCCTCTGCCGTGTTGAGAGGTATTTGTTTTGAGACGTTCAAATTTAAAGCAGAAAGAAAGGAAACTTGCCTTTTTTTCTTTTTCTCTCTATGAGATTGCAGGTAGACGTCTTCTCTGACCTGACTAGCGCCTTATGGAGAGTGTTGCGGTGGGTCTCGGATGTAGTGGAGCGACAGCCTTGCCATTAACCGGCCGGAATAACATTGACAGTTTTCCACTCTTTCGAGTGCCTCCTGCGACACCATAACTCTAAAAGTGTAAAAGAAAGGGTGAAGTGTCATAATGTTAGTTTACCGAGGTTCAGAAAAAGGGATCCCAAGTAAGTAGTTGTTTGGGCAGTAGCTCAAGGGTAAGGACGTGAATATTTAATGTGCTTACGTTGCTGTAAGGCAGAAGGGCAGTTAGCGTCTCAGAAGCCGGTATAGCTATGCGCGCGCCGGCTGCTCGATTTATTATAGCATTTTTGCAGGGCAATAGACACCACTTCTCGCCGACGAGTTCTTGTCATCGCGCGGTTATAGGGATGACATTGAGCAGTTTAATTGGTCGGTACAAAGGCGCCGAATATAAAAGAAACTCATTGCCCCAGAGTAGGGGCTTTTTCTGATTAGATACTCTAGGAAAAAGGTACTCGGTAGAACAATGCGGCTTGTGCTTTGTTTTTTTTCTATATTTGTTCCTGTATATAGATATAAATATCTCTATAGTAATTTTTGTTTGATGGAGGTATTTATTTTTTTTGGGTTGTGGATTTAAATGGTGCACTGTATAGTTTTGTATATACTGTACACATTTAGTATTTTGAATATTTTTGTTGTTAAGTGCACCTGTAAATAAAAATTTCATTTCATTTTTCAAAAACCCAATCTTTTTTTTTCCGGTGCTCCCTGTCTTGCACTATCATCCTGGTCGCGCTCGGTCCCATTTTACTTGACATCCATAGTCTAGGTTGGTGTTTTTATTTCACACTGTGTCACACTGTGTCACTGGTGTCTTTGTTTTGTTGCTGTCTTTATTTATTTATTCACCAAAAAGAAGACGCTATTCTGTTGCAATTGTCATGATCAATTAATATTGCTTATGGTTCCTCACCCAGCCAAGCCTTGAACTTCACCAGATAAAGGGCTTATTATGAACACAAGGGGAAAGAGATGTATCACTTGAGGACTGTGCTCCAGTTTCAATTTAAATGCCTGGCCAAATCACTAGTTGCTCCAGCTTCCTACTCTGTGGGGACTTGGTTGATTAGACTGTAGCAACTGTGGTTGTCTGCATATCTGTTGGTCTGCTTCTAGAGATCTTATCAGGCATAATGCCTTGGTAAGTTGTTAAAAACAGAAGTGCAATTTATCGTATCTACGATTCTTATAAATTACAATATCATTTATACTGGTGGAGATGGTTGGCAAGTTAGGACTACCTATTAAACAATTGTAACAATAAGAATATAAGTAATTTGATGAACAAGATGAGGCTGGTCACAGCTAAAAGCTCATTCTGATATTTTGCTAAAGGTTGCCAGGGTTTCTGCTACACGACTTGGTAGTTTATTCTAGATTCACACAACTCTTTGTGTAAAGTTCTTCCTGGCTTCAGTCTTAACTGTTCTTTCCCTTAATGTCAACTAGTGTCCTCAAGTATATGATTGGCTAGTCAGTCTTCTGGATCCACTTTATTGATGCCTTTGAGAATTCTGAAGACCTGGATTAAATACCCATGCTACCTTCCCCTACCCTGTTGAGACTAAACAGGTTTAATTCTCTGAGCCTGTCAGAGTAAGGCATTCCTTTTAATTCAGGATGCACTTAGTTGCTCTCCTCTGCACATCTTCTTGTATTGCTCTGTCCTTCTTGTAGCGTGGTCACCAGAACTGCACACAACATCCAGATATGGTCTCACTATTGCATCATATAGCCTAAGCATAATGTCCCTTGATTTCTATTGGACAGTTTTAACAATGTTCTCCAAAGTTGCTTCTGCACATTGCTTAGATGATGACAATGTTGTATTAACATAAACACCTTGATCCTTTTTCAGAAGTTTCTTCCTGTAAAATAGTGTCTACTGTTTTATATCTATAATTAATGTTCCTTTTGCCTATATGCAGCACTTTACACTTTTCTACATTAAATTGCATTTTCCAAATGTTCCTTCATTTCTGAAAATTATCCAGGTATTTTTAAACTGAAGTGTTTACTGTCCCTTCAATTTTAGTAAACCATGCAAATGTAGTTTGTTTATGAGCTATAATGGAATCCACTGTATGCCAGTAACATAAATTAGAATAAATAGTGATTCAAGGACAGATCCCCGAGGAACTCGGCTAATGATCTCACCGCACATGGGGCATTCACCTCTGAAATGAAATTCAAACAAGTTTGCAGGCCTCACCATTAAGGTGATGCTCTACTTCTGATCATCACCCAAAATAACATTCACTGAGGTTTGGAATGATGAGAAAGCTGATGTCTGAAAATCTGCAGTGTTTGCCAGTTTGATACAGGACAAGCAAAAATGACCAACAGGTTTGGATATTGTAATATACAACTTAGTAACAGAGCCTAAAGATACTTCAATATCTGACAAAACCCCATTGTAGTAAATCCAGTTGAAATGTGATACTGATGTGGAACAATATTCCATGTTAGTGGATGAGAAGGATGACTTAATTATGACATTATTTCTTAGGTGAATGAAACATGCTCTGCTTGCAGCGGAGATTTGACATTTACAGTTTACCCTGTGGTTAACTTCATGACTTCAAGGCTGGTAATGCAGGATAATGCGCTCATAATATTGCAGAGAACAATTGATGAAGAGGTTGAACTTTTTCACAAGAAGCAATTTGATTTTGATAGAGTTCATCTGTAGGATTATTGCTGCCATCCCTGCACTGATATCATCATGCCTGACAGTAAACATGTGGGCATGCTGAATGATTAGGTGTCTCATTGGAAACACAGGAATTGAACAGAACTTTCTCCACAGATTGTGAATTTGGCATGATGCAAAGTCTTGTCTGAATCCTGCTGCTGAAGGTAGGTATACCTATGATAGACGCATTGATAAAGAATCTACGAGAATCCTGTGAAAGTTCTGATTAAATGTTGTGATGGATGGCTGGCCGTTTATCCCGACCAATACCCCCAAGCCGCCAGGTGGAGCCCTCCTTGCAGTATGGGGGTCCCCAGAAGACCAGCAGGGCATCATGGACATTGTAGTTTTTATACGCAGCCCTGCTGGATGCCATGGGGGCCACTAAGGGATGCTGCAGGGAGGAATAACGGGTATTTTCCCTACGCCCCGGAAGCACACGTGGACAAGAGGAATGACGTGCTTCCAGGGTGAAGAAAAGGACTTGTACCTGACCCAGAAGTGATTGAGAGTAACATGGACTGGGGATTGGGAACACTTCCGGGTCAGGGAATATAAAAAGACTGTGAGAGCTCCCGGACAGCGAGCTGAGCTGGGTGGAAGGGCGGCAAAGTGTCTGGGAGTGGAGGATTGTTTATTAGTGGTTATTATTGGTTTGTGATTGATTTATATGAGTATAGTGGAGGAGAGGGTGTTTTGTACACTGTGGCATTTGAATAAAGTCAATCTGAGGACTTTTACCTTGGTGTCTGGAGTCGTGTACAGGGTTTCAAGGGAGCAATAGCAATGTGTATAGCGATAAATGTGTATAGAGGACTTTCTACAAAAGCATCTGATGGTCAGGCTAATCCTGACGAAGAAAAGAGTTTGGATCAAGTGTGTATCTAGCCAGGAAAATATGCAATCAATTCAGATTTCCTAGACCTTGGCAGTGGAAACTGGCTCCTGAGACAGGAACCATACAGTAAATTCTCTGGCAAGCAAAGACATACAAATTATGAGAGAAGGAGTATGAAGAATACTGGCTAGTGTGGTAAAAAATAGGCAGCAGACAGAAAAAGGTTTGGGGATGCCCACGCCGTATACTGAAAAATCAGAAAATAAAGAAAATATGTCTTTACAAGGTAGAGTTCAAAACTGAACTGACTAAAAGGGAGAGGTGGAGTCAGGGAGGCCAGAACAGGAGCTGATAGGGCAGGTAGATAGGTTCTGGGCATTGGAAGTGATGTCATCAAAAGGTGCCGGAAGAGTGCGTGGACCAGTGATGATGTCACTCAGATGCACTGTCATAGGCTGGTCTGCAGAGGGACAAGAGGAGAAAGCATCAGATGACAGCACCAATGCCTGTTCTGGCTGAGAAATAACACTATTTGAGCCTGAAAACCATCTCCCATGCGCATGTGAGTGACACTAGATATACTAGGACTTCCTTCTACTCACAACATTGGGTCTTCTCGATTCAAGGTTCTCTCTCTCTCTCTCTCTCAATCACCCTGAATGTTCTCTGTAGGTGTGACCCATGATGGGCGTAGGGTTACTCACAAGCTCCCATTTGGGTACCATTACTATACAGCTAAAATTTGTAACTGTAAGAAAGGGGTTGCTTCAATGCAACTTTGTGCGACTATTCAGGCCATAAGTTTGTAGACTGAGAGTGTGTTGAGTTTGGCCATAAATAGTTTTGCAAATTATATAGTATGTTTATTTAATTCTTTCAGTATTTTGTTACTTTTATTTTTGGGGGTTACACACATATACCTAAAAAAAACTTTGTGCTGATTCAATTTTCAGGTTTAACCTTCAGTAAAATCTGCTGCATAGAAAGAATAGGTGAATGTCTCATGTGACATTTGTCTCTAAAAGTAAGAATAGAAGTGTCACAGTAATTAGCGTTACTACCTCTTAGTTCCAGACTGTTATACCAGTCATGAAAAACATAAAACAGTCTGAAAACTGAAAAATAAATGGTCTGAAATGTGGTGGCCAACTGTCCATCTTGTTTTCCAAACCGGCTTGAAACTTGAAAACACAGCATCTCATTGCCTGTTGCAGTGGCTTTCACCGTCACATAGAAATAAAATGGTAGAGATTTAAAATTCTTTTAAGACAAATAAAATTTTGAAAATGAAACTTATGCAATATAAAACTTTTGTATGCTAAAAATAAAAAAAAATCTAGAAACAATAAATTTAAACAGAGAAAACCAATTTAAATAGTTCTCAACCAAAATTTCTTAGAGTAAATTCCAGATTGGCAGAAGTGTAACATCACGACAGACAAGGCAGGGAATTGCCGGGGCCCTTCAACTAGGAGAGCCCTAAAGGCGTCAGTTTACAAAGACATTCATTGCATTGACAAATCTGTGGAAACCCCCCCTTGACAGACATCATCAACACAGTAGAATGGCACAGTTGGAAACACCTCCCCCAAGGCCCCCAATCTGTATTGCTTGTGATGAACATTAGTTTTTTGGTAACATTAAATGTAATCAAGGCCATTTTCATAAATCATGACTTAGATTTACAAGCCTGGAAACAAAAAGAGGTAAACAACAGGAACACAAGGAAAAGTAAAAGCAAGGCAGTAGTAAATAGCAGAGAATCTGTAATGTTATTTCAATTAAATTGGAGGAAGTTGGAACTGAACTGAGGAAACGGAAGCACAAGAGCTTTTCACATGCTCTGAATAAACAAATAGAGTGTGTGAGGGATGGCTGACAGTTCAACCTGGCCGGAACGCCCCAAGAGTGGAAGGAGGGGGGAAAGCAACTACTTTGAAACCCTGCTTCCCCCAAAACGATAGATGGCAGTGTCCCTATAGTATAATGATAGAGGGCATTATGGATTTTGGAGTTCGGAATCGCCACCCTACTGGGTGCCGTGGGCGCCGCCAGGGGACGCTACAGAAACATACAAGGACCTCTATTTTCTATATAACCCAAAGTAAAATCAAGTCACAAGGACGGAAGCCCTGAAGTATTTCTGGCCTGAAGAAGAAACCTGAGCTTTCCGTCTGACCCGGAAGTGCAGATGAATCACGTGATTGGAAGGACAGAAGCACTTCAGGTCAAAGACTTTTTAAGTTGGGCGGAGGTGGACAAAGCTTGCTGGGAGGTGTGGAGGAGAAAGAGTATTGCGTTTATTATTGTATTTAGTGAATTATTTGCCCGTTAATGTGGATGAGGTGCTTATGGAGCACTGTTTATTAAGAAGAACAGAAAAATCTTCTTAGTGCTTTTTCCTAGTGTCTAGCGTGTCTATCTGTTGGGTTTAAAGGGTCAACAGTATCACCAAGCGTCTTACAAGTGTTTTGCAGGGGCAGAGGAGAAGAGCTGATAATATATCTGAGATAAAAAAGTAATCTAATCCATCAGTAAAACAAAAATTGCTGTTGGAGTAAGAAGAAACCAATAGCCTGAAGTCAATCAATAAGCTGGAGAAGAAAGCTTAAATAAAAGTGTTTTTCACAGCAAAGCAGCTGAACTGCAATGTTACAGAAGCTACTGGAAACACCTAGCCAATGATAAAACATAGCGCTAAATGCATATTCAGTTTGTTCTCTGCCTGTCAAGGGCACATTTATGTGTTCTGTGTACAGCATAGGTTTTCCATATGGCATTCCAGACAGTTTCAACTGCCAAAAATGTATAGTTACCTTAAAGTTACTTTGGAGGACAATACTAGACATTTGATATCGACTAGGCAAACCGAAAATTGGATTAACTTAGCTTTTCAGCCTATTTTGTCCATTTCTGATTCTGTTTCAGTTTCTCCAGCATCCACTGTAGTCAGTAAGTGGCCAAAATCAGCAGCACTAAGTTAATCACAAGGTGAGACATGGGTCAAAGAATTCATAAAGTAGCCCCTTGGCACCCAACTCATTAATTAGGACCAAATTGGTGACCTGGATGCTGAGTGACTAAATATGAACTTTGGAATTAATTTTTGAAAGGAGGGCTTCTGTCCTTACTTTTCCTGGCCAAGTGGCGTGCCAAATTACATAGTGGACTACTACATACAGTGAACAGCTACTGTACCTCTATAGAAATTTAAGTATTGCACTACGTCTCTTCCTGACTCTTCTTTTCACTGTTTCCTGTGGTGAAAAGTGTTTTTCATCTTTAAGAAGAGATTAAATCTTACTTGAAAGCTGCCATGTGCCAGGAAAGGCTTTCAGCCCTAAGCTCTAATTTTAATAGAGCACACTTTTCAAACGTCTTTGGACAAGAAGGACATAGTGCCTGCATTTGCTGTAGCCAAGGCCTGCAATCAATGATTTCACTGCACAACAAAGATTTTGCTTCTTGAACACTGTTGGGTGTTTCTCATAGTTTTTTTGTGTGCTGATCACGAAAGTACATCAAAATTTACCCATCACATACCGTTTCAGTTTTGTCATGATTTTTTCTTATATTTGTATCCAAATATTTTCGCTCCCGTAAGTGACTTGTCAACAACGGTTTGTGCAGCCTTGGCATGTCCAGGCATGGAATCAGGCCGGGTTGGAATCTGTTCTGTGGAAGTTGACATCCTGGGCAGCTTTGAACAAGCTTGACACTGTCTCAGCATGCAATAAAGGTGGCTTGCATACACCGATCCTGCTCATTTGGTTTATATACAGTACATAGTCAGTGTGTATGTATAGTATCAGTATAATAAAGTATAGTATCTGTAGCAATATAACAATAAGTAAGCTTGATGCTATAGACGTTTTGGTGTCGGGCGATATCTCTCATCAATGTCATAACAGCCGTAATACATTCTGCTATTTCTGTGGCGAATATACATTTGTGCCTCAGAGATGTTGGATGACTGCTCTTGTGTATCATCTGTATTTCGGCTGCAAAATTGGTGATCAAGACAAGTAATAACACTATTTGAGCTGTGGGACATGTGCTGTCAGTCTGAGAGCCTGGCTCAGAGGCACTCGAAAGACAATGCCATTTGCTGTTCCAATGATATGGTGAGAACAGAAAGACCATGTGACGGACTGTTACTTCTGTTTGACTAATGTGTCTAGTTTCTTTGCCAAATCTTCCTTCAGCAATGTGCCACACGACAGTCTTCCAATTCTGAAACCACCAGAGGACTGGACCTTAGACGAACCAGATGAAGAAACTGCAATGCAGGGTACTGACAGTGACATATACCCGGATTTTGAACCGTGCTCATCAGGCGATCCACATCTGATAACACAGTCTAAATTGAATGATTTGGTCAAAGATTTGGGTCTGTCAAAAGCAAAAGCCGAGCTGCTGGGTTCGAGACTGCAGGAATGGTGTTTGCTGTCACCAGGTACGAAAATTTCTGTGTTTTGAGACCAACATCATGATATAACCAAATTTTTTGCACAAGTCGACAGTCTCTGATTCTGTTGTGACATAAAAGGATTGTTCTTGGCCTTGGGTTGTGATCACAACCCGGAAGAGCGGTGTCTCTTCATTGATTCGTCAATGTTAAGCCGGGAAGCTGTTTTGCTACACAACAGCAACGTTTATCCTTCAGTACCTGTTGGCTATGCAGCACACATGAAAGAAGTGTATATGAGAATATGGAACAGTTGCTAAAGCACATACAGTATAGCAGGCACAACTGGAATATCTGTGGAGATCCTAAAGTTGTTGCTCTGTTACTAGGACTGCAGCTCTGCTATACAAAGTACTTTTGTTTCATCTGTGAATGGGACAGCTGTGCCAAAGAGTCGCACTGTTTTCTACAGAACTGGTCACTCTGTAAAAAGTTAGTTCCAGGACAGAAAAATGTGGCACATGAATCACTTGTCGACCCGGCAAAGATATTTTTGCCTCTTCTTCACATAAAACTGGGACTCATGAAGAATTTTGTGAAAGCACTGAACAAGGAAGGTGAAGGTTTTCGTTATTTAAGACAAATGTTCCCCAGAATAACTGACGCCAAGATCAAAGAGGGCATTTTTGTTGGCACCCAGAATAGACATGTTACGGGTGACAAGCGGTCTGAAGATCTGTTAGTTGAGCCAGAAAAAAATGCCTGGAAAGCCTTCAAAGACGTTGTTGGCAATTTTCTGGGCAATTACAGAGCCCCAAATTACATTCAGCTGGTAGACAAACTTTGCAAAGCATACAAGACAATGAAGTGCAACATGTCACTCAAGATTCATTTCCTTCACTCACACTTGGACTTCTTCCCCTCAAATGTCGATGCTGTCAGTGACGAACACAGTGAAAGGTTTCAGCAGGACATTGCTACGATGGAGAAACGATACCAGGGCAACCGGAATCCGTCAATTCTTGCTGACTACTGTTGGACACTGCAACATGATGCACCAGACATTGAATGCAAAAGAAAATCAGGAGCAAATCACTTTTAATTCTGTTCAATTTAATAGCTTATACGAAACATAAACGTGACTAAATACGTTATTGTAAGTAAACATATAAATGTCTATTTCTCTAAGTTCCTATGTGACACAGTAAAACCAAAACTATATTTGTGCTTACCCAGTAGGCACCTGTCACGATCAGCAAAAACTTTTCAGGAAGCAAGACTTTTCAAAAAATTGTTGTGCAGTGTTCAAAGTTACAGTAATATCATTATTTTTGTTTTTTAAAATTCTATTATGTGAACTTTATTTGTTTTTTAAAATATTACATTGTGCAATTTGTAGTTTTTACCACCATGTGCAATTTACATTTATTTTGCATTTTATATGCTGTTTTACTTTTTAAATTTGTTATTCTATTGTTATTATTTTTCTTTTTTTATACAACTATTGCATTTTTGTGTTTTATTTATAAAACCTGTTTTTCACAATTAAAATAAAGGACATGTATTTATTAAATTCTCCCTGTTGATCTTACTAATTTAGACTTTGTGCTAAAATTATAGTAATACATTTTTCCATGCCAGCACCTTGAGAGACGATGAGCTGGAAGGCCCCATGGATTTTTTTGCCTAGGGCCCCCGGAGTCCCTCGAGACGCCTTTGTGATTCAAGTTAACCCATTTTGCTTTTTCAGTACAAGTTTTCTTTTGGTGCTCTACTTAAATGGGGTCTCTAATATTGCCCTGTATGAATGTGTTTGTGTGTATGCTCCCTGCGATGGACTAGTGCCTCGACCTGGTTCGATTCATATTATGTTCCCATAATGGTTTGCAGCACTCTATTTACAATTAGCAGGGTTAGAAAATGGACGACTGGATTGTGTACATTAGAATTGACCATTAGAAAAACTTCAATTAGAACCTGTGCCATTCAAAGCTCATTTGGAGCCCTAGGCAGAGTTGATAGATGTCAAGCCTTATTGTCAAAGTGGGTAGTCAGTATTATTAGACTTCAACGACCTGAGGGTGTATCTTAGTTCAATAGCAAAAATGCCTCACCTTGGCATACAGAACGTGCACACTTTTACCTTCATTAATGGCACCCAGACAGAAACAGTACCCACACAATATCATCTTCAGGTTTACTTTCATTAACAGCACTCATTCATTATCATCACAGATTGACAACTGGGATTAGGGGGGGTTCCCTGCAATGTCTGCAACGCCCCTTGGTTTACATGCAACAGACGTTATTCACATACTTCTATAACTCAGAGGACCCCCTTAACTTTTAGATGATGGTAACCTTGGCCACCATTGAGTGAATCATTAGAACAGGCCAACAAAGTTCACCAATCCTATCCAATTAAGTCTTCCAAAATAGCGTCAAATGTAGCTTTGACGTTCACTAAGTTCCATGCTCCACAACACTACTTGGCAGTTTATTCCAAGTGTCTGTGGTCCATTTGAGTGACATGACAAGAGGTTTTTAGCTAAAGGAAATGCAGGCCATTAGTTTAACCCAAATTCACGACTCCTCTGGTTTAGTGCACTCAAGCAGTAAAAGCTGCTATAACAGCACAATCAATGCTAAAAATAAAATAAAAAATTTTTAGTTGAATGTTGCGTCTGTAATTTTCTTAAGTAAAGTAAATTTAACTTTAAGTCTTTTGCTTCAGACTCAAAAATTCCATTGGGACCCAAAATGAATATATTTCTTACAGATGTTTTTAAATAATGGTCCAACCTGTTCAAAAGAAAAGTGTATTTGCCCTTTTTTGCCCTGGATAGTTTCATAGAAGCTTAATTTCAGTTTATTGATCAGCTAATTATATTTTCATTCAATGAGTTTCAGACACTTTGTCTGTCGACACAGCGGTGCCGGGATGAGACAGACATAACACGTGATGCTGAAGAGCTATAAAGCTAAGACTTCTTGAACATTAAGAATTCTTATTCGTAACCATTATATATTGACCAGTGTTATATTTCATACACCATGTCTGCATGTATACAATATTTTAAACAGAGGTAAGCTATACACACTTAGCGAAAACACCATATGTTTAGACTGACTATATTGTGAAGTAACTGATGATTCAAATGCATTTTTTGGTAATTTATCAGAGTTAAATCCATTTGAAAACTCATTTTCTCTTAAATCCATTTAAAGCTGGTGAATTTAAGTCAGTCTGACAAGAGGCAGATTGCTCTCCTCCAGCGTTAACCTCAATGACGGTGACTCAGAAATCAAATTGCCTTTAGATAATGATTTTGTGATTTTTGTTGAGTCTTTGGTCTGGTAGCACAATGGTTGAAGTCCAAGTCTTTACCTTTCACTTGATGGTTAGCTGTAGTGTAAAAAATGGATTAAAGAAAGTGGATGGATAATGAATATTTAATTGAAATCAAAAACAGAAACAGAAGGTCTTTTTTAAAAAGTAACAACTGGTTCAGTTGTACACAACTATGAACTGTTTTTAATATACCACTAATTACAGTAGAAAAAAGCAATATCTGTTAATCTATTTTTAAACCTGTTTAATCCATTTCAATGTTGTGCAAGCCCAAAGGCTATCCTAAGAGAACTGGGCACAATGCCAGGACAAATGCCAGTCTGTTGCAGGATACATCCACACACACACTTACTGGCACTAGGCTTTTAAAGGCTCACCCTTTGAGTTTGTCTGCATGTCGTTGAGGTGGGGAGGAAAGCTGCATTAAGAAGATATGACAAGGAGAACATGCAAAATCTACTCAAATGGGAGTTCCAATCCAGATCTTCTGAGCTGTGAAGCCACAGCACTTATCCACCGCCTCAACATGCTGTCCACCAAACAAAAGTATTTTTAATGCTTTCAATACCAAAGTAACTTACTGACATCCTAGGGTTCTTTGTTTGCACTGGTGTTTTACATTGTATGAGCATCACAAAATGAAATTGCATGCACTTTGAAAGGTTTGTTAAATTAGCCAACATATCAAGTTTGAAAATTTTAATTAATAAGACAATATTTGAATATATTCAAATATTGAATGGTTCTGAGAAATATATGTATGTTTGTGTGTCCTTTTGTTTATACATTGTTATTATGATGACAAATATGGTTGTGGACACAGCAAGAATAAAAAACCAAAAGAAAAAATTCTAGCAATGCTTGCCCAACTATAAATTAAGTATAAGAGCTGTCAAATTTCCCATGCATGCACACCCTATAAAAGAGAAGCATTAGCACTGCCCCTTTGTCTTCCATCTAGAACTGACGGCTGGGTAAGCAAATACTTGTTAGGATAGCGAACCATAAAATACACCTGAAAAAAGAGCTCAAATCTTTACATGTCATGCATGCTGGCACTGCACTTCACTATTAATATTATTAATATTTTTACTTTTTTTTATTTGCGTTGCAGCTACAAAGCATGAAACACTTAAAACACTGTTGCATAGATACTACAGCCTTCAAATATATCCCCAAAATGGGATTCTCTGTGGGTACAAAGTGACATGATCATAAGAAAAAAAATGAAGAACCAGACATACTTAGTACTGCCTGTAATGGTCATTTGACACCCACACAAAATCACCCATGATTGCTTAAACACACTAAACACAGTCGCTATTTTACTTTTCTCCAACAAAGCAACTTTTTGGTGATTGATTCAAGGAGGTGAGATCACTGTCCTTCTCTGGTTTATATAACTCGAGGCACTGCGAGTCTATTCATGTCTCACAAATCAAGAAACTGAATACAGTAATCTCTCGCTACTTCGCGGTTCGCTTTTTGCGGATTCACGACTTTGTGGGTTTTTAAATATAGTAGTAGTATTTCCTAGTCTAAGAACAACAAAACAAGTTCGGTGACTAAGTGCGTTGTAACACGGGCTGTGATTGGTACATGGGAGGGAGACGACAAATCACAGCTTCCCGCTTTCTAATCGGGCCCGTGATTGGTGCTTTGACTGATGCCCAGATCCCACAGCATCTCCCCTTGTCTCTCTGTCATGGCCATTTCGCTTCAAGCTTTCTCGCCGAACGGTTTACTATACACTGTACTGTGTGTGATTTTTTTTGTGGTTTCTTTGTGTTGAAGTTCGCTTCAATTTTCACCCCCTGCAATGGCTCCAAACATGGTCCTTCTTCCAAGGCTGGTGCTGTGCTTAAACGCCAACGAAGAATGATGACGATCGCTGAGAAGGTGAAACTTCTGGATATGTTGAAGGAAGGGAGAATGTTTGCGTCATGACCACCTACAAGCTGCTCTTCAACCCAAAAAAGAAGCAGCGGCAGCAACTGCCGATCACAATGTTTTTGCAACCTCGCAAAAAAGAGCCAGTTTCTACTACTACTACGGATACACCTTCAGAAACCGTGGAAGAGGTGCCCCAGGAAATGGCACCGCCGTCTGAAGAGACGTAAAATACAGTCTTCGGCTGCGCAGTAAAAGTCATCATCACCTTCATCGTCATCATTTTTACTGCACAGCATATTCATCACCATCATCACGTCATATATAGCTACGTGTACTTCGCTATACAGTAACTGTAAACTTATCTACCGATTTCATATTGCTTAACAGTTGTCCCTGTTATTAATAGAGTAAAGGGTGGGTTGTAAACAGTGCAGGTGCAGTAAAACTTCAATAAAAATGGGCTGAATATTTTTAGTTACACATCATTGTTTTAAGTGATATTTCTCAAGAGACACCATGTGCTGGTGGAGGTAGCTAAATGTGCATTGATGATGGAGATTTTAATTCTTTTTAATGATAAAAGAAAACACAGAATTATGACAATCATTTTTATTTGCATTCATGTGATTATCTTAGTATTAAACAACATGACAGGATCAAAAGAAAAATGATACTTTTAGGGTACCAGTGACATGTTTAGAAAAATTGCACTGTAAATCAAAAAGTGGAGCAGTGAGGTAGAAAAAAACTGTCTCATACCATGATGTGTATTGGTTTGGCTCTAGGTTTTACTAAGTAAGATAACAAGCTAACAAATCAACATTATGAAAAAGTAATGTTTGATTTGACAGCCTTGCATATATATACTGTATATATGGCACCCTGATCAGGATGGGTGCTGGTCCATTGCCTGGCTGGGATACCAGGTTGAAGAAAAAACAGGACATTTCATGTTTTCTCCAGGAAGATGGCAGGAGATGCCATCAATATAAAAAGTGTGTTGGCATCCTGGTTGGTATTATGCTTTTTTGACCATTAGACTAAATACCTTCTTTGGCGTATGGTGGTGGCAGCATCATGCTGTTGGGATGCTTCCCTACAGCAGGTTCTGCAAGGCTTGTGATGGTAAAGAGTTAAAATGAATGCAACAAATCCATCCATCCATTTTCCAACCCGCTGAATCCAAACACAGGGTCACGGGGAATGCAACAAAATACATGGAAATGTTTGAGGAAAACCCAATGCAGTCTTCAAGAAACCTGTGCCTTTCCGGCAAAACAACAACTTCAAGCATAAAGTCAAAGCAACACAGGAATGACTTAAAAACAATAATGCTAATGTCCTGAAGTGGCATAGTCAGAGTCCAGATTTCAATCCAACTGAGAATTGGTAACTAGACTGTTGGTAGAATTTGTAGAAAGGGTGTTTCTCATGCAACCTGACAGTGGCTGAGCAGTTTTGCAAAGAAGAATGGAGAAATGTGCAGTACCTAGATATGCAAAGCTAATAGACAGAGACCTGTGCTCACAGACTGAAGGCTGTCATGGCTGTCAAAGGTGGATCTACTAAATACTGACTTGACTATTTGAATACTTACACAATCAATTATTTTGTCTTTTACATTTGTAATGAATTTAGACCAAATTGCAGAGATCTGTTTTGACATTGACATTAAATAGTCTCTTTTCCATTGATCGCAAAAATGACAAATTAAATTCATTGTGATTTAATGTTGTATAATAACAAAAAATGAACACTTCTAAGAGAGTGAATACTCTTTGTGAGCATTGTATGGTGTTAGTGAAGGGCTGGAGCAGCGTGCATCTGCAAGCAAGGTTATTTCCACAACAGATACAATTATTCCACTGCTAGGCAATAGCTTTTCATTATTCTATAAGGCTTGTAAATTAGCTTGGATTGAATGTGGATCACACTTTTGCATTATTGAATAAATTATGATGAATGTTCTTGTTTCCTTTTTTATTACTATTTCAAAGCTTAGCAAAGACTTTATATTTATCTCTTACTATATACTTTTTTATGCTTGTTCTCCTACTGTAGATGTTGACCATTCAAATTCCAGTTTTATATTGTGTTTTTCTTTTTTTAGTTTAATGCTAGTCTTCCATGATCTGATTTGAACTGGGTATAACTTTTGTATTATTATACTTTTGTATTATCTTTTGTTTGCTTCATTCATCCATCCACTGTTGTGAAAGGCAACCTATTTTGAGTTGCGGCGCACTAAGTCCAAAAATTTTCTTTCGCGCCGCACCTGAGGGATTGCCCATAAATAAAGTCGTGACGAGAATAAACTATGTATGAATTTTTCTAGATAAAGTTTAATTAAAATTACCGTAAATAAAAAGCGAGTGATAATTGTTGAGAATTAAATTACAAGGAAGTATCGAATGATTGCGTCACAACAAAATGTTTTTCACCACAAAGAACTGGAAAAGGTCACCGAGTTTACAAAGTTTACTGTGTTGATCAGCGGTGTCAGAGCGAAAATAAGGTTAATTTTTCCATAGTAATACTCAGACGATTAAGTGGTGAGAGCTGCAGCTACAGCGATACTCTCTCATCGGCAAGAGCCGAAATGTAGCGTTCGTATTTTCTCGTTCTATATTTGCTCCGCCTTCTTCTATCCGTACAGTGAGCGAGATCTTCTAACAACGAGACTTTTTAAGTCTCACAAGATGTGTTTTTGACACCGCTGGGGTTGATATGATGAATGGTAAACAGCGAAAATTTTAACTTGCATTCAAAATAAATACATTCGTTTATTCAACAATCTGATTAACCGTTATCTGTTTTTCTAACATAAAATATATTTTTTTAAACATTATCTTTTTAATCAATCAAAAGTTTAAAAACACTAGCAATTTTAAATATTTTGCAAAGGTTTTCGCAGCGCCCCTAGAAAATTCCACGGCGCACTAGTGTGCCGTGGCGCACCGGTTGGCCGACAATGACTTACTGTCTCTTAAGGTGAGTTCGGGTCAACTAAAACCCGCAACATTCAAGGCTGCTTTTGTGATGAATTTTTTTAACAACATGTAGGGCTTACATCTAAGAAGATGTACCGGCTCTTCATGTAAAGTATTGGACTTGGGAATTGTTTGGTCCTTCTGCCCATTAAGCACGGAATGGCAGCGTCCACATTTCTCAATGATTTTTCTCTTAAATCACAGGCACATGTCAGGCAGAAATTTGGAGGATCACATATAAAATGTTATTTATATACCACACCGGTCGTGTAGCGCCTTTCACAAGGGATCTCCTACCAAGAGATGATCCAAATACATTTAAGCTGCTGTTAGTACTACTTACCCGTTATGTTATAGCGCCTTTAAAATGTACTTTACCCTAAAGCACTCCAGAGTGCTCAATGTATATTTACTTATTAAATGTTAATGTTTTACTGTTTAATAATTTATATACTACATTTTATTTTTTTCCCTT
>JANRMT010062854.1:45072021-45082494 GCA_026402145.1 Polypterus bichir lapradei
CTGATTTGAATTTAGTTTTGTCAAGTTTAACTTGCTTGTATGGAATGTTACTTGCTTTTCATAAATCCAAAAATATTAAAAAAAAGAAACAGGAGAGTAGTAAATTCAAATAACGTGTCTGGGGTGGTGAATGCTGGTTCTTTTCACAACTGGAAAGCTCAAGAGATACCTGCCAGTACCCTTTTGTACGATCGAGCATGGAGATATACGAGGCTTTACCTAGTTTTTCCAGTAATTCATCAATACATGGCATTGTGTAAGGATCAAATCTGGAAACCTTATTTAAGTGTCTAAAATCAATAGAGTACCATATTGAACCATCTGGTTTGGGAACCAATATGATCGGGCTCTACCAATCGCTTTTACTGTTGTGAACTACACATAATTAGAGCATCTGTTTCACCTCATTGCACACCACATTCTTTTTCCCCTCTGGTATCCGATATGGCCACATTTGCACTTTATCACCAGGCTCCATTACAATTTTTTGTTCAACATGTTTAGTGAAGCCAGGCAATAAGGAAAAGACATTAGTGTTTCTTCTGATCAAAGACAGCAACTTAGTTGTCTGAGTGTTTATCAAATCTTCACCAATAATAATGTCAGCCTGGGAGACTGCAGCCACAGAGGTTAAAACTTCGTCTGGTTCATGTCATTCTTTCCAGAGACTAACATGCAAAATTTGAACAGGCTTTCAACGACCCGGTATTCTAACCTTGTAATTTTCAGGACCCATCCACTCTTCTACTACATCAGTAACCTGCCATTTTGCCAGGAACTTATATGAGTCAGATGGAATCACAACAAGTACCCCATCACCCTTTTTAAATTTCTGGGGTTTGCTTTTCTTATCATAATTAAATTTCTGTGTCTCCTGCTCACACTGCTGATGTTCCACGGCGATAGAGGAAACTTTAGAATTTTGTTCCTGCAGTGAAACAACCCAAACTATAAATTTCAAACCTTGAGTATTAGTCTGCACACCCATCTTCACAAATAATATCTAAGATGCATTGTGGACGCCTGCCAAACAGTGACTCAAATGGACTTAAACCGGTAGAAGCCTGAGGTGATTCATGAATGGTGAACATGAGAAATGGCAACACAGAGTCCCAGGATGTCAGGTCATTATGAGCCATATGCCTGATCATCTGCTTTAAAGTCTTTTTAAATTGCTCCATCAGGCCATTCGTCTGAGGATGGTAAACAGTGGTGCTCATTTTTTTAAATCAAGGCTATCACATAACTGTTTCATTATGTGGGAAATAAAGGGCATATCTTGGCTAGTTAAAATTTCTTGAGGAATGCCAATACAAGTAATGATCTCACACAGAGCCCTTGCAACAGTCGGTAAGTTGGCCTTTTGCAGAGCCGCCACTTCAGGATACTGTGTTGTGTAATTAGCCAGCATGAGAATATACTGCTAACCATTCTTACTCTTACGGAGTGGGCTGACAACATCCAACCCAATTCACTGGAAGGGAAGGGATCATCTAAAATAGACACTGGTGAAAGATGAGACCTAGGAGGTCCGTCAGCGGAGACTACTTGACAGTTGGGGCAAAACTTACAGAACTGCTTGACATATATTCACCCAACAGAACCATATCAAGACATGGTCTCTAGTTTTTTCAGCGCTAAGATGACCGCTCAAGACGTGTGCAGGAGCAATCTTTAATACAAGCTCTCTATGATCAGACTGCCACCTATGCGAATGGAAATCACCCGATAAAGGAAGTCACTTTTAAAAAAAAAATGCAGAGTTTTGAAGCCAGGGCTGTCACACTCCTTATAGTAGGAATCATTTATGGCATGAGCTTGTTTAAATGCAAACTTTAGGGAGATGTCTCTGCTCGCCAGCCGATGCCTCCGGAAGGGCCGGAGCAACAACCCCATCTAAAGAGGTTGAAGGACCAGACAGCTGCTAAAGGAAATCCAACGAGGAATCCCCACCATCCTCACTAGACAAATCAGGTTCAATGTCCAAGCTGGTTTCCTGGCTGACTCTATCTACTAAAGGAGCAGGTGCTTTGTAGTCAGCCAAGACCTGCGGAAAAAGGGCATTTCTCTCCTCAACCAAGAAGGGCCAGGGGCAGGAGTTGGATATGGCAGTCCAAACTTTAAATTTTTCTTCCCTTATACTTCAGAGGAAGTAACACAATCTCATATTCCTTAACATCACCATGAACACAGCGAATGCTCACTTACTCCATGCCAGAGCAGGGGGTCTCCTGAAGCCAGTCACGTCAGATAACACAGAGGTCACTACCAGAGTCTAGTAGGGCAGGGATCTTGCATCCAGCCAAGGCAAAAAGACCATAAAACCATCTTTCTTCAAGGTTTTAGAGGGGACATGAGAGCAACAGACCTCAACTAAGCCAATCTCCATGGACTGAACTCAGGTGAGGCGGCACTTCTTAGGCAGATGTCCAATTTGATCACAGCGGAAGCACCTGCGCTTGGTCCCAGCTGTAAAATTCCCATGGTGCCGTCTTCTACTCTGCCCACTGCTTTGAGGGCCCCAGTCATCAATGAAGGCGACTCCGGGTGCCTGGGCAAGAGTAAGGTGGCTGACCAGAGGGGCAGTAAGTACCAAAGGCTGCTCCAGGGAAAAGAAAGGATGTCCTGAGGTTTCAGGGGAGTAGGAGCCAGACCACAGTAACTGCTTCGCCTCCAAGCAGCTTTGGTGTCTTCCAATCAAAGGGCTAAATTGATCAGCAAGTCAGCATTGCTCCGAAGCATCTCATCGTCTCACCTATCTGAGACAACAGTATGTCAACAGCGACCTTTTCTGATGTGTTCGATGGAGTCTCAATGGAACCACCTTTGGATAAGGTTTAGCACATCCTGCAGCTGTCCATGGATGGGCTCTATGCCTGCAAAGATCTAATATTTTATTATTTAGTTAAGTTAGTTTCTATCTTTACGGACATCAAAATATCTTATTCACTTATTCACTTTCTGCAAAAGGAATGTTTGGAACTCTAAAATAGTCTTTTCTATTTCTAAAGTACTCAAGACTTGCACAAAGTACTGCATGACTTAATTGCATTCACCCATGCTCTAATCCAACCTAGTGTAGTTCCATGGTCACGAGGGTACAGCCTATTACCATAACATTTGAGAAAGCAGAAACAAATCCTATTAAGGGCACCAGTCCATCACAGAGCCCATTTTTCTATTCACTGCCAGAGTCACCAGCAAATTACAAAACTGCAATCAACAAAGAAGAGACATATTTAGTGCAATAATTTATTGAAAAAAAATGATACAGCTAATTAGGATGTCAACTTTGATCTTGTTACCTCCAAAAGTCTGCAATAATAAATATTATTGTGTATAAATCATACTTTTTAAATACACTATACAATATGTATATATCATAATGAAAGCTTAAGACTGTTAGCCCTAACCCTAAAAATATTTATCACCTTAATATATTATAGTGCTAGCCAAGAAGCTCAACAGAACCACCTTGTGGCAGTATTTTATCTTTGGGTATTGTTTCCTGTCTTCAGAATCTATATGTCCACAAGAAACTTCACTTAGTTGTATTGATTGTCTGCAGTGTATATATAATGTGATCATTTAGAAAGTTGTTTTTTTTTTTTCGACAGAAAATAAAAGGAAAAAAATCAATACCTACTTGGCTGAAAAGGGACCTCAATATTGATTTTATGAAGATTCTCTGGACTTGAGCCCACATAAAGAAAAAGCCTTGGCAAGCGAAATCCAATGCTTTTAGAGTTCATTTAAAGATGACCTCAAATGAAATCTGCAGACCCTAATGTCTTGTATACTTACATTGTTTATAAATAAGATGCCAAAACTATTCTCCTTTAATGTCCTTTTGAGTTTTGTGTTACTGTAATTTGCGGTATCATGCTCCATATTTTATCCAAGGACTGTGCCTATGCTCCTAGCATTTGAACAATAGGAAGATGTGAAGAATGAATATTGAACATAATAAGTGAATGGCTGACAGGCTGTCTTTAAATTTACTGGATTCCAGAGGAGGCTTGAAAGTATTTTGACAAGGTCAGTGTTAACGAGGGAAGAAACAATTTTATGAATTCTTATGTCCGATATGAAATATAGGATAAAAACAAGCCTAATATATTGAGATTCTGGGAATTTATTGTGTGAGAAAGCTCCTGTCAATCAATTAGAGACACCAGGGAATCACCAGATCAGCCAAATTGTGTTATACTATAGAAATCATTAGCATCTCATCAGATGGATTACAAGGCTCATGTCCCTGGCTCATTATCAGCTTGCCAGTCATCTGAGACTGTGCTCAGTCACGGTCGTTTCCTTGACTTTACCCACACCTTCCAAGTTCAATTTGCCCTTGGCCCCACCCCTTCAGATGCAGTTACGTGATTGGGAGAGGTGGGTCAGTGCTCAGTCATTGAGCCTTTCTTGTTTTGTCTAGGCCTTGGAGTTAATGTGTTTTCAATGTATTTGTAATTAATAAGTTGTTTTATTTTTAAACACATTTCCTGACATGATGTACTTCTTCATTGCAGATTTCCCATCTTCTGCCTTATCTTATATTAATCTTAAGGATTTAGAGTTCTCAGAAATATGGCTTTGACACTCAAACATGTCAGTTCAAAAAGATTCACTTACAGGTACCCCACAAAATACCTTAGAACAGATAAAACAATTTATTTAATATATACAAAAATGACACATTTTAATATAATCATACGTCCCATACCTCACCAACTCACTTCTATTCCCAAACTATTTATACATTTGTCTCTGCCCCTCAGAACTAACTATTTTGAATTAATCAAACAATCAGTTTACTTCAGTACAAAAGCAGGAAAATTCAGTATCAACAATTAATTAGTACAATTTTAATATATCCAGTTACCTTAATTATAAATGTTTTTAAATAAAAACAGAGAAAGTTGCACATTTTTACATGTCTTTTGTAAATTCATTTTTCCCTACCAAAACCAATAGGGAAATCATGCATGCGTCACCTCTGTGCAGGCATGTGGAAAGCCAGCCTCAACTTTAAGCCCTCTTTGGACCCCAGAGTATATAAGTGGAAGCGGACTGCGTGACACAACACACGGAAGAGTGAATGAGTACACAACATGTGGGAAATGTACATTTCTGTTGACACACGATCTCTCCATACATCTTGCTACTCATCTTTTTACAACTTTTTTAACCATGACTGTTTGTTCAGCAGATGCTAACACCACACATTGACTATTGCATCTAGCTAGGAACCATGTCCTTCACTCTCTTTTAAAGCTGTTGGAGTATACAAGAAGGAGAAATGTAAAGCAGAACCTGCAACAAAAAGGGTAAAAAGTGCCTGGGTGAAATTTCACTTTCAGCTTATAATCTGTTTCTTCCATATTGTTACTTGGATGATGCTGGATTAATTTAGCTGATTATAAACTCTACGTTCCAGCATTTGCCAGGTTATGCTGCTCTACAGTACGTTGTTACTTCTACAAATGTAGAGGATGTATAAGTGCAAGCAAAAAAAAAAAACAAAAAATGAAAAACCTCGCAAATGTAATTTATAGGACTACTTGTACCCAGACCAACTCAACATCCAGCTGCTGATGCACGTGATCCATGCTTTGCCCTAGACAACCCCCTTCTCCCCATAGCTGATAAAGTTACTCTCCCTATGTAGTGGATAAGCAAGCTGCCAGCACCTGCAGCAGATGATGATCTTGGTAAAAATAAAAAATAGGCCGAACCAGCCTGTTGTATCAAAATTCCTTACAAAACGTTTTGGAGACAGAAAGTGATCACTTCCAATTGTTACTACTCGTACAGATATTCTTGAATGGAATACTCATTTGAGGAAGACACAAAAATGACTACAATTTCCTGGTCAATACTACTTTAAACTGCAGAGGAATAAGTTAAAGTTGTGCTGAAAAGGTGATGAAGCAAGCAATCAAACCTGAGAGTGCTTCAGTCTATTTTAATGTGATAGATACGGTACTTTTAGCTCCGAACTGAACAGGGCTTTCATAGGAGAAAGAATAGAAATCACACAGGCATGTCAAACAATGTTTAAGAGCAAAAAATATAGAATTGGACCTCTGATATAGAAGTATGCTTAGTCTCTGATGATCCACCTCTATGTTTTGAAGCTGAAACTAACCTTGTTAAGGCCTCTGCCACGTTCACACCTATTTCACTTAAATGATTACAAAATATCCAAATTATCCATATCTGCACACCCCATGTAAGTTGGCATTGGCTCTTCTGAGTGGGTCGGCTACATCAAACATTTTTGGTAATGTGAAGGATATTGAATTGATTCCATTCAATTATTCATAAATCACGGATTTCACCCCTTCTGGAGCTTTACTTTGAAGGAGAAATAACGGCAATGCTGTCACCTGAAGGGACTGTGGACGTAATGCAGCAAGTTCAAAGAAAGATGTTTACTTTTAAACTAGGCAGGACATTAGTTATTTATTTCACCTGCTTCTTTTATGGTTCATCTAGGCTTCCGCAGCATAAATGTCAAATTCTGTCCATAGTTTGGAATGACATCACTGCTCTTTTTAAAACAGATTGGGATATACCAGAAGAATAGCAGGTATATGTGTAAATGTAGTTTCAAATGATTCAAGGTGGGTGGCACAGTGGCACAGTGGGTAGCGCTGCTGCCTCGCAGTTAGGAGACCTGGGTTCGCTTCCCGGGTCCTCCCTGCATGGAGTTTGCATGTTCTCCCCGTGTCTGTGTGGGTTTCCTCCGGGTACGCCGGTTTCCTTCCACAGTCGATCCTAAATTGTCCCTAGTGTGTACTTGGTGTGTGTGAGCTTGGTGTGTGCCCTGTGGTGGACTGGCGCCCTGCCTGGGGTTTATTTCCTGCCTTGCGCCCTGTGTTGGCTGGGATTGGCTCCAGCAGACCCCCGTGACCCTGTAGTTGGGATACAGCGGGTTGGATAATGGATGGATAGAAATGATTCAAGATAAGTAATTGTAATAAGTGTGATAAAATGACAGTGGCTGACAAAAAAGAAAGTCAGAAAAAAAAAGGAAAACACAAATCCAAGAAATCTAACAAACAGAGAGGGTTGAAACCAGTGAGCAAATGGGCATAATGTGGCAGACGACTTAAGAGACTCAGTAACAGAGCCCTTAGTTAGCGTCCAACAATCATAAGGAGAGGGACAAATAGTATTCAGATAATGGCAAAGTGCTGAGAAAAAAATCTAAATATATTGTCAAGGCAATCTGTGATTGTACAATTTACCTCGTGCAAAATAATTGCATTTCATTTATATGAAAATGAGGTGTTTATAATTATAAATAATTACAAATTATAAAAGTTAAACAAGCAGGTGTGTTATCAGCTGAATATTCTTTATTAGAGCAAACCAACACTCAGAATAAAAAATTAGAAAAACAGGATTTCTTTCAATTGTGTTTGTTTAGAGAGCATAACAGGCCTTTTCTTTAGTGAAACTCTCACTGTCCCATAAAACGTCACTCCTTATTTTCCATTGAATGTGCAGGGCAACCAGTCAATGTCAGCCAATAAGGCAGTGGGCAACAAAATAAGGAAATCAAAGTGAGAAAAATTCCAAAAAGCATACCAGTTCAGTCTTAGCACCAGCAAAACCTGACAAGCAGATTAATATTGTGTGACCAATAACCTGAGTCAGGACCGTCAAACAAAATCTACATTTATTAGTATAAAAAAGTGGACAATTCACAGTAAGTTGTTTAAGAAGAGCGCAATCACATACATAGGAAACATACAAAGAGTATTTAAGGAAATAATGTATTGGAAAAGTTGAGCAAGATTTAAAGGAAAAAAAAACATTTATTCAAGCTACTTGGTTTGCTAGCCCTTACATGTAAAAAAACAATTATTTCATGTGTGTATTTGGGAGAAATATATAATAAAGTTTAAACAGGCAACTTAGTAGGAAAAAGGATAAAGGGGTGGCACAATCAGCAAAAATAAATAAACTACAGGAACAGAAGTGTTAATGGACGTATTAGGAACTGAATCAATCATAATTTTAACAAAACACCTTTAGGATGGACAAGATGAACAGTGTTTCATCCTTTCAAATATTACTATTGATATCCTTTTATGAGCTCAGAGAGACTCAGGAAATAATCCTAATGAATAAAAATATGTTTTATGAGACATTGACAAAAGATTACCTGTACAAATGAAATGAAAAATAGTTAGAAAAGAGGCCTATAATGTATACTAAAAGACTATTGATGCTAAGGGATATGGAGGTTTTCTGGCCACTGGATTAATATGAAGACTGACCAACTATCAATCAGGCAAGGATTACTTCAGCAGAGAGAAAATTAGTAACAATATAAAGAAAGAATGTTGTTAAGCCAGAATACAATTTCAATTAACCGAGAAAAAATTAGGCAGAATGAATTGGTCAGAAGAAGAAAAATAATAATTACACAAAAGCATAGGATTTTAAAAACAAATAATATCATTGAATCTAACTCATAAAACTGAAATGATGCTGAATATATATATTGTCAGGGAAGCCAGGGGCAACGACCCGGCCGGGACGCCATGAGGGACCGGATGTGGGTGTGCGCCCACCCTGGATCACGTGGGGGCCGCCTTCCTGATTGCTTTGGGGGCCAGGGGTTAAGGGCATGGAAGCCCCACCCTGCAGGGGCCCGTGGTCACCGCCAGGAGGCGCCCCAATGCCTTGGGGACCTGTTCCCTCAGCACTTCCGCCACACCAGGAAGTGCTGGGGGGAAGATTTAGAAGGGCACCCGGAGAGCTGCCGGGAGAACAGCCGGCACTTCCGCCACGCTGAGGCGTGGCCAACGAGGGAATGCCGGGAGCCACCTGGAGCTCGTCTGGGAGAGGATAAAAGGGGCCGTCTCCCTTCATTCAGGGCTGGAGTTGGGTGGAAGCAGGACGAGGCACGAGAGAGGTGTGGAGGCGGCCCGAAGAAGAGGCATTTGTGGCCAGGACTGTGTGTTTGGGGTATTGTGCACGAACTGGGTCTGAGTGACCATTTAATATTATTGTAAATAGTTGTAAATAAACGTGTGGTGGTTTGATGAACAACATGCCCGCCTGTCTGTGTCCTGGTTGGCTTCACATCTGGCGTAGTCGGCAGGATCCTCCGTCTGTTTCAAGGTGGGGACCTGGAAAAACAAATCTCGTTGTGGACGGCCCGGCGCAGCAGGGGACCCCACCCACGTGCCGCGGGTGCTGCGTGCACACAGCCCCGCGGAGTAAAGGAACCCCACGGACCGCCAGGGGTCCGCAGGAGGGCCGTTTTCCCCTGGCGCAAGCGGGCGGCGTGCATGGAAGGACTGCAGCGGGCTCCAACGAGCACGCCGTTACTGGAGGTGCCCGGGACAGCATGGCGTCCAGAGAGGCCATGCCGAGGAGGTTTCCTCGGTTGGACGAGTCCGGGGAGGTGAGTTCCCTGCCTATCGGCAGCCGGCCTGTGGGGGCCGGGCGTGTTTTTTCTTTTATAGGCAGGGACTTCCCGGATCAGCGTCAGTGGCGGGCGCATGTTGGTCTGTGGGGCTCCGGCAGCACGGCGGCAGCCGCGAAGGGGCTGCGGAGGAGGAGACGCTGCAGCTCGAGAGGCGCCGGCAACAACAAGGCTGCCGGCAAGCACGTCGCCGCTGCAGAAGGGGAGGCAAGATGGCTGCGGACCAGAAGTCCCTCCCCCTGACAGGCACGCGATTGGATGGTGTGTCTTGAGTGCCCGCCAATGAATGTATAGAGGCGGGACCAAGGAATGTCCATCGCGTGCAGGTGGGAGACCCGATTGGGCCAGAGGAGGAGGCCCACAGGAAGTTGCTGGCGTCGGAGGCTGACAGACAGGTAGGCTCTGCGTCGGATAACTTCCTGTCTTTGCCGACTGCTCTGTCAGAGCTGGAGGCGTGCCTTCAGCCCGCGGAGCAGCGTCTATTACAGGTGCTACGTGCCCTCCGGGCAGAGATGCGGGGACTGGAGAGGAAGGCTTTCGCGTCCATAGAAAAACTACGATTAGCGATCCGACGGCGCGGCGCTGGATTCTCCAGCCGGAGCGGCACGGCGGGGAAGGTAGGTTTTATCGTCCCCGTACAGCATGAGGGAGGGTCTGCTGAACATGGCTGTGATTCTCAGGATCAGCTTCGAGTAAGCAGCCCTCCAACAGTAGGTGCTGCGCAACAGGCTGTGCGTGCGGCGAGGGGGGAGTCCGTGACACAATATTTACAAAAGTCAAGTGCACACAAACCCCGAGACTTCCCCAAAAGTCCAGGCCTCTCACACTACTGTGCCTCTTCTTCAGGCCACCTCCACTCTCTCTTCTCCTGCTTTCTCCTCTCCTCATCCGACTCCAGCCTTGAATGAAGTTAGGCGGCCCCTTTTATCCACACCCGCATGTGCTCCAGGTGTCTCCCGGCCGGGTCGTCTCCCCAGCTGTCTCTGACACTATATATATAAATATATATATATATATATATATAT
>JANRMT010062854.1:45088890-45136262 GCA_026402145.1 Polypterus bichir lapradei
TCTATCTATCTATCTATCTATCTATCTATCTATCTATCTATCTATCTATCTATCTATCTATCTATCTATCTAAAGTACAATATTCCCAGTTCAGTTGTCCTTAGTTCATTAACATACATTATATAGCTGATATACCTCATTTGCACACTCTCACTTTACACATACTGTAGAAATATGGACATTTTTGTACTTTACATTTGAGACCTTGCTTTAGATAAAGGTGAAACAATTTTGTGAAGATGTATGCTAAATGTCACAGCAACAAATAAAAATAAAGCTGTTTTATTATCTCCCAATTAAAACGAGTAAGGAAATAGATGCATGGCATAACATTCAGTTGCATTCAACAGCAATAATAAAATGCAATTAAATGTGTTAATAAAGTGCATAAAAATGTAAGTTTTTTAAATACCATTTTACAATATCATAGAGTTAAAAACAGAGCCCAGCTTGGCCAGTGGTGGTTTGTTTGTGGTTTGTTTTCAACAAATTCCAACTCAATTGATTGATGAGCAATTTTTAATTGTTGGACGTGGAAGGACAAAGAGTAATTTTAGTTCAAATTAAATTTCTAAGAGATATAATTTTTTAAAGAGGTACCCAATGAAGATTTAAAATCTGCGTTGAAGCTGCAAGTTGAATTTATTGACTTCATCTGACCATGTTGGATAGCAGATCGTGATGGCACTTTGCCAATAAATTATAGCATCAGAGAAATATTGAATCAATATTGAGAAAAATTGATCTGCAGACAGTGGCATCCTTGAGGTTGTTTTTAGTGCTATCTAAGCACAGGTTATCCACTGCATGTATAAAGTTTTAATGACCCACGGTAAGGGAGCTTGGTTTCTTTTTCATTGTTTTCTGCAACAAGTTAAGTTGCTTGCATTTTTTACTTTGACCCTCATTAGCATCATGTCATTTACCTGCTAGGATTTGAAGGAACAGGACAAGTGAACTGCTCTGACAGTGGTTCACCCATGGAGCCATTTCTACAGACAGTGTTATCAAGCACAGGCTGCTGCATCATGCCTGAGTCTGCAGGTGTTTCACAGTTTTACCAGTAGTAGCTGCTGTCAAATACCAATTGATATTTGGTACACTATATTAGTCCCTGAAGGGAAATTATTTTATTGTTTTGCATGAACTTTGGAAGTCAGAGCACAGGGTCAGCCATTATACAGCACTCCTGGAGCAAATTTCAGGTTAAGGGCCATACTCAAGGGCCCAATGGAGTAGAGTACCTTTTTGGCAGTAACAGGATTTGGAGTAGAAAAGGAAAATATAAAAAATATGTAAGCTGAAGTAACCCATCTCAAGATAAGCTAATCTGTTACTGAAGTCACACCGAGTATTTCTGTTTTAAGATAGTACTAGGGAGTTGTACCGTGTTAGCCATTATGAATGTAGAGAAGAGCCAAGCAAAATGACACCTTTTATTGGCTAACTAAAAAGATTACAATATGCAAGCTTTTGAGGCAACTCAGGCCCCTTCTTCAGGCAAGATGTAATACAGAAACTGAAGTTTCCTGTGTTTATATCCACACACTAGGACAAGAAACAACAATGGTAAATCTTTAAAGGAAAAATCTTAAATGTAAAAAATTAATAGGTTCACTCAGGCTAAGATTAATTTAACAAGAGAGAGAAGAACAATGTATGGTCAAGAGATTTTTGATGTGATGATTTGTCTGTGATGAGTTTTTCAAAACAATATGGGTCTGTAGACAGGTTATCTGTGTCAGTCTGAGAGATGCAAACAGTCCTCATACCTGGCCATAAAACTCTTGTCTCTATTCAAGCCATGCTGTAATGTATTAAATTTTAACATGAGCTTAACTTCCCATTCTTTTCTCTCTTGCTGTGTTTTGAAGTTGCCCATAAGCACTGTGACTTTAAAGTCCCTCTCACAGTGTCCATGGCTGTTGAAGTGGGCTGCACTTCACTTTCTAGCACTACGGTGCTGTACCATGTCAGCCATTATGAACATAGTGAGAAGTCAAGCAAAATGACATCTTTAATTGGCTAACTAAAAAAGATTACAATATACAAGCTTTTGAGGAAACTCAGGACACTTCTTCAGGCAAAATGTAATCAATAGATAGATGAGATTAAAAATTAGCCATTTTTTTCAATGGGAGATTTTGAAATTTTAAAACTTTGTTAAGCATTTAAGATGTCTCAGTGAAAAGTGATCTTTCTAAACAAATTTCCTTGAAGAGAAAGTGTGCCAAATTTCAACAGAATCAGTCCATTGGGAGCGAACCTGTTTCATGTGGACAGACCGACATGGCAACCACAGTAGGCGTTTTTCATATTATATGTGAACACTACTAAAAATGGAAATTGAAAAGACATGATTGATGCTAAAATGCAAGCAGACTGTAATTTGTGTAAAAGATGCCTCAAAGTACTTTTCCAACTATAGATGGACACATTTGATTAATTATAATTTAAGTATCTAGTATAACACAAATTACAGCAAAGCATTTTATTACAGTTCACTAATGGAGAGGTTAAGATATTAGCTTAAGTTTGCATTGCAAGATATGAAATGTAACGTTAACTTTACATCTCACTTTAAAAAATAAAGATTAAGAAAGAAGTTAAAAGTGATGTTTTGCCAAGAAAGTATCTTAGCTGAATATTTCCTGTAACCTCTCACCCAGTCTTCGGCAGTTGCAGCAGACCTGAACGCAGGTGTGGTGAAGTGCAGAGCTCCTCTACAGCAGCTAGCAGTGTGTTCCTCTTAGCTCACTACTTTCAGAATGACAGGGATTTTGTTCTGTCACCACGCCTTTCAAAGTACTTGGTAGAATATGAAAGTAAAACTAAAAATACTGTTTACTTCCACAAGATGAACGGTGAGTAGTGGTTTATTCATTGTTAAAATAAAAACATATTCTCACAAATAAACAACACATTTTAAAATAAGCATTTGCTATTTGGCTAGCTCAGATTATTTGTGATCTTTATCTTTCATCCATCTTTTAAGGTAATTGATGACTTTATTTTGGATTTTAGTTTATTGGTTAAGTGTTAATAGGTAGCACAGTGGCACAGTGGTTAGTGCTGTTGCCTTATGGATCTAAAGCTCTGACTTTGAATTCTGATCCAGTCATTGTTCTTGTGGAATTTCCTCCAAGTAATCCTAAACTCTCAAAGGTGTGCATGTTAGTTAAATTGGCACTTCCACATGAACCCTGTGGATGTCTACATGAGTGGGCTTTTTGAGGTACTGGCACACCCTGCAGGGCTGTTTCCTATCGTGTGTCTAATGATTACTGGGAGAGGCTCCAAAGGTGGCTTTGAGTATGTTATGTTACAAGAATTTTTAGACACATATCTTCTAGAACCTGTCCAGCAGAACTAAACATAAGTTGGATCAGGTGTTGAAAATCTTTAAAGCAAGTGGCTGCATGTCGCTCTAAGCTCACAACTTTCGAACTGACTGGCATACCTTCTTTGTCACTGGACCCACCTTGTGAATTACTTAATAGAAAACGAAAGGGAAATAAAACATATGGTTTACTTCACCAAGATGAATGGTAAGTCATGGTTTAGTAATTTTGGAACTAATAATTATTTTTTGAAAAAGCTAAAGATCTTAAAATAAATAGTTTCTTGTATAAATGTCTAAACACAAATTATTAGGGAACTGTATGTTTTATTAAATTTATTTCAGGTTATTAATCACTTGATTTTATTTTATCTTATTGATTAATTGTTGAGAGGTGGCACAGTGGTTAATGCTATTGGATTTTAAATCTGGAGCCCTGGGTTTAAATTCTTTTATCATGTTTGTGGAGTTTCCTCCAAGTACATCTTAGAAGATATGCATGTTAGGAACTTTGTGACTTCTAAATAAACCCTGAGGATGTCAGCGTGAGTAGTCTCTATGAGGTATGGGTGCCGTTTCCAGGGATGTTTCCCTGCCTTGCGCCTAATGATAAATGACTAATGATAAATAAATAATGGGGTAGTCCCCAGCCCCCTGCAACCTGGATTGCACTGGATTAAGTGAGTTTGAGAATGCTATATTACAGGTGTTTGTAGACAAGTGTCTTCTGTAGCCTTTCTAGCAGACTTGAACTTGTGGGCAGATGTAGTGTACATTCACTTTACAACTGGTGGAACATGTCTGTCTCAGCTCAAAACTTTTAGAGTGACTGTGAGGGTCTGCTACTTGCTTTGTAGCTGCTTCCTCCTTTTAATCTGTTAAGTAATAAAGAAAGTAAAAACAAATGTGCAGTTTAGTTCTGAAAGGATGAATGATAAAGACTGTTTTTTGAAATAACATTATCTCAAAAAATGCTACAGATCCTATAATAAATAGCTACTTGTGTATTTGGCTGACACAAATAATTTTGATCAGGGTCTTCAAGTCATTTTATTTCATACTAGCGACTGGGAGCCCGATTGAATCGGGCTACAAATTCTACGTTTGTGAAATCCATACTTTCTCTGCAAAGAATTATTTGTTTTTTTAAGTCCTTGAAATAATTTTGTTATCATGGCACTGATTTGTGCTTAAAATAGACCTTTTTGGCCGATGTAATGAAGAGCTTCCTGTTTAAATGTGACTGCGAGACGTGAACTCAGCTCTTCGGTGCACCTCATTTGATTTTTTCCGGCAAACAAATTTTCAAAACAAACCATATTTTACGACTCTAATCAGAGTCGGTGTAATTATTATGGTGGTGTGGTCGTTTTAGATCTGAGATCGGCTAAAATTTAAACAATGACCGTTGTTAATACCCAGCCGTCATTACTCAGTTTGCCAATAGATGTCAATAGGACGGATGCCAAAACCGAACTGCCGAAAGATAGATTTCGATGTACCAAGCAAATGGTGATATGTTCTAAATTATTTACAGTTCTGGAGCTGTTAAAGGGTTTTAGTCAGTCGGCGATGTTAGTCCTGGAAAGTACGCCCCACCATTCCAACGTTCCAAAAACCAACCGAACTTACTGTTATCTGCTCGAACCAACACCGACTTACTATACTTGGCCGTCCAGCACCGTCATTGAAGCATTCGAACATTCTTAGCCAATCATGCAATACTGCATCCGTGTTTGCAAAGTTATGTTCTAACTACAGAGGCAGAGTCCCATTGCATGGTTCTAACTTGTATTGAGTCGAGGTATTGACGCGAACACCATACATACAGATAATATCAAATTATATATAATGATAATTAATGGTGATGTGTGGATTTTTGTTTATTGTGGATATAATGAAATTTTAGTATATTTTCAGTGTAGAGGTATCTGAGAACAAGAAAAGAGAAACAAAACAATGTTTCATGTAGAACATGTGACAGTGAGAAAAAAAATTAATTTCTATGTGAAATCTACTTAATTACTTAAAACAACTTTATTTGTCACATACTGTACAGTGCTCAGTATAAATGAGTACTCTCTAAAATATTCTTTCAAAAACTCATCTGTCTCCCTTTAGAATGAATGCTTTCTATGAGATCCTATGCCATAAAACAGTCCAGCAAGTCTGGTGTATTGGTTGCAAATGAGATTTGTCAGTACAAAATTGCATTTTTTGACAAACTTATTTAAGATCACAGTGCAAACATGAGCACACCCCGATGAAGGTTTTAGGAATAACACTTGACAAAATGATAATTAACAGGAACTCAACAACAGATGAGTCTGATCGGTCATCACACAGGTGACCACCAGATGACTGACAATTAAGGGTGGTACTTAAAATCCCCTCACATTCAATGCTGATAATAATGGTGCCACATGGAAGAGACATGTTCCAAGACATAATAAAGAAAGTCATTTCTTTACACAAAAAAGGTCAAGGCTACAAGAAAATGAGTAAAGCACTGCTAATCAGTCGGATTACAGTAGCAAAAGTGATTATGAAATCTGAAAAGGATGGACTTGCACCAAACTCTCTGAGATGTCCAAGTTGTCCATGGAAGCTAACACCTTGATGTGAGGGTTTTGTGATAGGAAGAGTTGAGGAAAATCGCCATGCAAGTTCATCAGCGTTCACTAAAGCAGTAGAAAGCCAAACTGTGGTGACTATTTCTCACGACACAATGCGAGGTATGTTACAGTGGAGTCACATACAAGGGTGTTTATACACAAAGAAACCATATAAAAAAATTATATTCTTAAAGTTGATGATCTGCATATATTCAAAGAGAATCACAAGCATATATGAAAATACGCATTATATCTTAGTGCACATTAGTATAGCAAGGATTAAATCACATAAAGGCCTGTGCTTGTATATTTTTATTTTTCTTAGAAAGCTGGAAACCACCAAAATTTCTTGAGTCAAGATCAGGTATGCTGAGAGAGGTTGACAGGCAAGACCCCCCCCTGTTTTCCAGGTGGTGAACGTGAACTGAGGACTAGAGATAATAGTGTCAGGAACTGGATGGGTTCAAGGTGGGGAGAGGGCCTGTCAAGTGGCCATGAATGGTAAGATAAAGTGTTACACTCTTTAGGCTGGGAAATATTGGAACTAATTAGAGGCAGGACCAGGGTAAGGGGAAGTGGGAGTCAAAGAAGTGTGAACTCTTAAAAAGAACTGTAAGATAGCCCCATTGATGGGCACTCATTTCATTTGAATTGAGACTGTGTGTACATCAAGCAATACAGCTCGACTCTGCCTGCCTGCACATCATGAGGTCTCCGAGTGCCTTCTTTGAGCAGCATATTTCAACCACAACAACCACTGCTAAAGCCCATGCAAGTTTAGCATTTATCAGGGCCCATGATGACAAAGGTAAAAACTTTTGTGACTCTATACATCGCAGTGATGAGACAAAGGTAAATCCTTTTGAAAGTGATGGCATCCAAACTGTATTGCATCACATGAAAAATGCACGATACCCACAGTAAAATATGGTGGTGGCAGTGTTCTTCTGTGGTGTTGTATGAGTGTTGCAGGCACCGGGGAATTGCCTTTCATTGATGGTGTCATGAATTCACAGATGTACTGTGTTACCACTTCTCTGTGTCTTGGGTCGCCGGGCACTCTTTCAACTTTATAATTATCCAAAACATACATCCAAGGCCACTGCTGCATTTTGAGGAAGAAAAGGGTGAAAGTAATTTAGTAGCCAAGCATGGCACCCGACCACAATCCAACAGAACACCTATGGAGTGTTCTGAAAAGACAGACTGAGCATCCAGGCCCTAGAAGAGCTTATTCTGTATGAATAGACGTGGCAGTATGTTGCCAACTTCTTCATTCTATATCTAGATGAGTATTTGCAATTCTTAAAAATCATGGAGGCCGTACAAAATAATACAGGGTGGTCCAGATCTAATTATGCAGATCCAGATCGTCTGGATGACTTTGATTTAGGCTGGGACAATTCCAGTTTGGTGCAAAGAAGATTCTTCATGTCGTCAGTTTGCACGCTTCTTGATGGTCTGGGATTTTTCAGGTGATTTTCTATGTAATAAACTTAATAAGTTATAGCATAATGAAAATTGCATAATTAGATCTGGACCACCCTATAGATTTGGTGGAATTTGTTGTCAGGTGTATTCGTTTTTTTCATACATTAATTAAAGAAATGTTTAATAAAGCTCAATTTTGTCATATTTCTGCTAATTGTTCTGGTGGTCACTGAGAAATTAATAAAAATGTAAATTTTCATGCAGGGTGTAGTCATTTATGCTGAGCACTGAGCACAGTTATACTCATACAGCATGCAGTTAAAAGTCAACCTGGTTCACTACTCAGATTATGTGAAAGAGATTAAAATGATAAGAAATATACAGAAATAGAAAAGCAAGTAAGACTAAATAAGCAACTTAAAATTGTAACAATTACAATTTTAAAATTAAACTGACCAATGTAAACTATATAGCAAAACACAAACCAAACTCTCTCTACAAACAGTAGCTATTGTATAACATGTACAATGTTTAAATTGGACAAACATCATAGATAGATAGATAGATAGATAGATAGATAGATAGATAGATAGATAGATAGATAGATAGGTATGAAAGGCACTATATAATAGACTAGCTAATTACCCAGTGGCTTTGCTCACTTAGTGCAGGGGTAAAAAATAAAATGTAGTATATAAATTATTAAACAGTAAAACATTAACATGTAAGAAGTAAAGATACATTGAGCAGTACTGGAGTGCTTTCGGGTAAAGTACATTTTAAAGGTGCTATAACACAACAGGTAAGTAGCACTAACAGCAGCTTAAATGTATTTGGATCATCTCTCGGTAGCAAATCCCTTGTGAAAGGCACTACACGACTGCTTTGGTATAGAAATTGCAAATTTCTGCCTGACAACCTTGCACAACGTGCCTGTTATTTAAGAGAAAAATTATTCTAAGACTGTAGTGGGTTGGTGCCATGCCCGGGATTGGTTCCTGCCTTGCGCCCTGTGTTGGCTGGGGTTGGCTCCAGCAGACCCCCGTGACCCTGTGTTCGGATTCAACGGGTTGGATAATGGATGGATGGATTATTCTAAGAAACGCGGATGCTACCCTTCCGTGCTTAACGGGCAGAAGGCCCAAACAATTCCCAAGTCCAATACTTCACATGAAGTGGTCGGTACATCTTCTTAGATGTAAACCCTCCATCATCTTAACATAATTCATCACAAAAGCAACCTTGAATGTTGCGGGGTTTTAGTGACCTGAACTCACCTTAAGGGACAGTAAGTACTCGTGCAGTGCAATTTACAAAGAGAGTTTTGTTTCGATGGCGCCAATCACACTCATTCGCAAAGATTTCCACCCTCCCAGGAGCCAAGGGGGACTCGAAGTGTCACAAACAGTGCGAGAAGAGAGGACACCGCCCGAAACTGCGAAGCTCTCGACATTCCGCGCCTCCCAGCATCCACTTTGTTCTCACAACCCGTCGCCGCTGAAGATGGTCTTGCCTTCACATTGTTTACAGCTCGGCGCAGTTGAAAAGTAGAAAGACGCAAAGCTGTTTTCCTCATCTCTTCTACTATCAAGTACTGCCAATTAAAAAAAAAGTTATAATGTGGCACTTTCCGCGACAGTCAAAATGCACCTGGAGGCGGACGGCTCAGCGCTGGAGTCCAGACAGGAGGGCTGGGAGAGTGCGACACGGGGAGCACTTCTATGGGATAGATCAGCGTGTTTGTGTTTACTTCTTTTCAATATCAGTAAAATAAGTCACACACAAATAATAACAATTCGCAAAGACGATATAAAAATGGCGTCCACAAACGAAGTGATTACTTCCTGTATTATAATATGTTCTGTGGTCATATATAATTTCCATTTCGCGTGGTCATATGTAATTTCCGTTTCAAACGCGAAAAGAATTTTATAGATATAGATAGATAGATAGATAGATAGGTATAAAAGGCACTATATAATAGATAGATAGATAGACAGAAGTGTGGAATCATTGAACCACAATGAGTAATTTTAAGTACATCTAGTGTGCCTAAAGTCTGTTTTACATGTGCATTTAAGTTAACTGTAAGCTGATTAATGTTCTCACCACTTAAGCCAGGTTTGGTCATCACGTCAATACACACAGCAGAATCAATGCTTTTAAGTCATCACATTATACTAATTGCCATTAGTATATGAATAAGAAGTGGCAAAATACATCACTGCACAGTGATTAAAAAATGATCTTAAATGGTTTACTAACAGGGCACATATTTTCAGTTTGTATGTTAGGATAATGAGCAATGTAATAATAATCAGATCAGCCTTGGGTGGCACGTGCAGTTTGCCTGTCTACTTGGGTTTTCCTCCTACATCCCTAAAGGAAGTCCAACTCTTTTGAGTGATTGTATGTGTGTGTCAGTAGACCCTGTGCTGGGCTGTTGCCCTTTCCAGGTTTGTTTCCTGCTTTCCACCCAGTGTTGCCAGAATGGCTCTGGCCACTGTGATCCTGAATTGGATGAAGCTGACCTGAGAATGTTATGTTACATGATCCCTTGTGTATAAGTGTGTGTGACTTGTTTTTTATACAACACCAGCATAAGTATTTTATAATGAATATCTGAAAAAGAAAATAATATTGTAAACTATTAATAATTGTAAAAACAGCATATATAGTGGATAATTGAACTATACCATGATTGACTGCCGCTAACAGAAAATGTGCCAGTGAAAGAAATTTCTTTCTCAGTTTTCCAAAAGAAACTTTTATAAAATCCCAGGCCATTACTAAATAATATCCTGCCAGCCTATAAAAGCTGTGCATCTCAGCACACACCAAGTTTTTAGCCAGCTGTTCAAAGAGTCCTTTAAATCACTACATATTACATGCCTTTTAATCAATCATTGTAACAGGTTAGTTCAGACATTCCTGTCACTTTGCCATTTATCACAATGACATGGCATGAAGTGCCCTTGTGATATTTAAAGTTGTTTGTAACAATATCAACTTCACAATGGTTGCAAAAAGTAAATCAGCTCCAACTCCAAAAGCATATTTATGTTGTTATTTTTATCCGTTTTAACATTGTAGACAATCAAAACACCAGCTATGCAGGACTGCATAAGTCTATTGCAAGGTCCACTCACAAATACATACATGGGATCAATTCACAGTCACCAATCAATCAGACTTGCATATTTTTAGATATGTGTGAGAGAAACTGCATTAAGTAGAGAAAGGTATGAAGAAATTCAATGTCCAGGTGCAAAACTGGAACTCAGGATGCTGAATTTCCTAGTCAGTATCATTAACCACTGAGTCACTGCACAATGTAAAGCAGCTTCCTGGCAATCTGTCAAGTGCTCTTCTTTTAAGTCCTTCTTGCTCAATCTTGTTTATTGTAACTAAAGTCAGACATCACGTGGTTTAATCGTTGGGATTTCAGTCTATACTTTGCCAACTCTGGCTGTTTGACAGATTTTTTTTTTTCATTTTTTCATGACTTGTTAGTGTTTATAATCTGCCATGCTGGGCCATTCTCACATTGTACATTTTTTTCTAACAATGTCATGAAATGATTTGTCAACTTGAGGAAGTAATACTCAGACCTACACTTTTTTCTCATGTGTTCCTTTCTAAATATTTAATTAAAACAAATATTTAATGGTGATCACAAAGGTGTTAGCTGGTGAAATGCTGGCTCTTTGGTCATTTGTACCTAACTGTTAATTGGTAGCTAGTTATGAAAACACAAAGCAATGCAAACAGTGACTGCAACTGTTCAAGACTAAAAGAGAGCAATTAAACGTTGGTAAATCTAGCAAGTGAGTTAAATAAAAAGAAGCAGAAAACTTTAGCAGTAATAAATGGCTTCTAATTCAGCAACCGGATTAGAACAAAACACACAGCCACTATGGCCCACCAGGACTAAACTTAAGCACCCCTGTTCTTTAATAACTTTTTAATTCAACAGACATATTCACTTTTATTTAATGTGTTTTGGGGTTCTCTTTCACTGTATTATTAAGTCACCATTTAACTTATTTTATTATGGTTGACAGTTCTACATAGTCACAGGTGGCTTTCTGATCAATGGAGGATTAACTGTGAATGAGCATGGGATGGACTGAGTGTGCAGTGAGTGATAATGCTTATTTTAGAATGTAGAATTTTGGGAATAATTGAGAATGATTTTATTTCTTAATGAAGAAAACTCAAGAAACTAATATGAACTTTGGGGAATGTAACACTGGATCTCTACCTACACATGGCGCAGACAATGGACATGTGTTTCAACGTCAGGTGTAAATGCAATGCAGTTAAATTATAACTGGAGACAATCCAAAAACAAAAGGTGTAAAGGGAGTCTAAGAGTCAGGTAGTTTTCATCCTCTTTCTTCTTTATTATTGGCTTCTTACTCATTAAATGGTTAACTAGGAGAGTACAAAAGATGTTAAAGATTCAATGTATAATCTCCTGAGCATGCAGCAACCTGACCCTCTGCTGGCTGATTTACCGTATATTTCTGGTTCCTTTAAACAGAGCTACTGCATATACCAGTCAACTCTAGAATTGTCTTAAAATGCGCTGGGGGTTCTGAAGATGAGCAAAACGTTGTGTGGCTCAAAGAAGGAGGGACAGTCCCCACTGGAGAGGAATACAGTGTATTTAACAGCAGCTTCATTATAAAGAACACAAAAATGTCCGACTGTGGTATTTACACCTGTGTAATGGGACAAAACCTAAGCAGCTTAAATAAGACATACAAGCTTCAGGTTGAAGGTAAGTTTTTATTATGAAACTATGGATTGGTCAGTGTTGTACTTGTGAGCTTCAGGGGTGTCACTTGCTTCAGCACTTATTAGAGACTTAGCGCCCCAAAAATGGGTGTGGGTGTATGGTCTTCCTTGAAGTTTTCACGTTGCTGATAAGCATTGTCAGAATGCTGAATGGGAGGAACAAAGGCTGTGAACGTGAAGATCATAGGTTAAAACCCTACGTTTATTGGATGGGTAGAGAGGAGGGTTCCAGTTGATCAGGAGTTGGATGCTTGAGTTCAGGGGATAACACCCTAGAAGCCCCCGTACCAACAACACTTTCTGGCGACAACATGTTGCAGAGTCAACATGCCGAATGCCTTATGCAGTCTTGGTCCCTGCCTGGCAGTAACACTACTGATTTGTTATAATCAGTGCAACATTTCTGAGTGGGAAGTAGGAAATGGTATGTTGTGATCATTGTATGTTTGACATTTAAATATACTTGTTTCTCTCGTGTTACCAAGAGATTAATTAATGTGTCTATACTCATGTATCATTCGTAGGTATGCCATCACTACATACTGGTACACTGGTCACATCTTCTCTGGTTTTATGCCTGGCTCTATTAACTGCTGTTCCAATGATTCTGCGCCTTGTGAAGAAAAGTAAGTAAATCATTTGACAGGTTTTCTCACATTGTTGCATAACTTTCCGAATTAAAAAACACGAGTTTATCCTGTTGACATCCATTTGTTAATATCCAGTGTATACAACTACGAGTAATGTACTGGAGTGATCCGTGTAAATAAGAACAGGAGCACTCACAGCTGTCGCGGCCTCTTCGATTTTTTTTTGCTTGACTCGGTCCTATATAAAAATGAATTATTCTAGTTGACTCTGGGAATCCTTTAATTCAACACACCTCCAGAACACTTCAAAAAAAACACCCCCGCCGAGGTGTGTCCAGCCCTTACAATTAGAAACCTCCCCTTCCAGTCCTCCCTTTCCCTCAGACAAGGTTAGAAAGCACTGCCTGCACGTTACAGTACTTAACATGTCAATACTCACTTAAAAGCCTATTTATATTTCAGTGCATCTTGGTTGTTTGAACATACGTTTGCATGAAATGTGTTAATTAAAACAGTCTCAAAACTCTGCTTTTTTATTTTATAGACTTCAGGAAATAATTTGTATTTTTAGTTCCAGGAGACAGTGGTAAAGTGGCGGTTTGTTTCCACGTAAACTGGTTTTTCCTTCCTGTCTTCATGTCCACTGCTTTCCTATTCTGGGGTGCAGTTGAAGGTGAGTGGTGACAGCAGAAGGTCCTCTTCTTCTTTTGAAAGGTTGACAGGAGTTTTATTAGATGAGAATGGGTGGCTATGTGGAGGAGAATCAACAGGGAGTTTACGTATGCATATGTATGTCAATGATTGTAATTGTGTTCTATCCTACCTGTATTTTCTGTGGACTCACACCAAGAACCATTTCAATTTGGCCAGCCGCCATCATCTCAGGTGGCCAGCCATGAACCTACAAAATCCAGTTTAAAAATGGCTTTTGTTATCAGCCTGAGCTAGAGGTGGCTTATGAACACCTTATGAACACTGCAATCGGAACACTTCCTCGTGATGTCAGCTGAGCGCTCTCTCTCTCACTCAGCCCCCACTGTCCTATGCATTGTCTCCACTCTCCACCCCTCTACAGTGCAAATCCTAATGAATGTGCCAAGTATATAGCCATGGTCTCACACCATGAGCCATTTTAGTTCTCAGATTAGCACTGTGGTAATTGCAAGTGATCAGCTGTGAGCCCTCAACATATGGATTACAATGGCTCTCAGAAGCAGTGTCTTATCAGCCTGAGAAAAAGGACGTTTTGCAGCCTTGGCTGAGCAGATAGTGCTTCTACTGTAAATACTGTGAGTGGAGCACTTCTGGGTAATTTCAACTGAGCTCTTCCTCGCAGTGCCAATGATTCCACACCATCCCAAGAAATTTCCTTTCTTGGTGCCTGTGCTAACACCCAAATGACTCTATGCTGATCCAAAAGTTTGGACACTAATAAAAAAGCAGAGTCAGAATAATTCAAGCAAAAGATGTCAAAAGTAAAGTAGACAGGAAAAAAACTGGAGAATTCTTGGAAGGAACAAGATCATTTCCAAATTCTGACATAACAGAAAGAAAATAAGCACCTATTACATTCACTGTTGGCAAATAGTCCTCAACATATGGATTACAATGGCTCTCAGAAACAGTTTTTTATCAGCCTGAGAAAAAGGAAGCTAAGTTTACTGGCTTAGGCTGAGCAGATAGTGATTCTGAATACTGTGAGCAGAGCGCTTCCTGGTGATATTAACTGAGTTCTCTCTCTCATTCAGCCCCTGCTGTCCTGTGCAAAGCCTCCACACTCCACCCATGCACAATGCAAATCCTACCGACTATGCCAAATGTATTGCCGTGAACTAACACCACGAGCTGCACATCATGAAAAAGATGAAAAATGAAATTTCCAAATTCTCACTTCTTAGAAAAAAATCAACATGCATTCTATTCATAAATTTTGCTCATGATGGCAATATTGCAAAGTTATTAGCATTACTCCCTCATTAAGAAAGATGTGCCATTTATGTTACTTGTCAATTACTAATTTTCTCTGTGTAAGTGTGTATGTGTGTGAGTAGGTCCTGTAAAGAACATGCACCCTATCCTAGGCTGTTTCCTGCCTTGCACCTGATTGGGCTACTGTCCCTGACCCCACATTGCGTTGACCAGATTGGAGAATGTCATGCTGTGATGTTATAAATTGTGGTTACACAGTATTTGTTTTGTGATGATTTTTTAAAAAATAACCTTTTTCCCACTAAATCTGTGTTTCCCTCACATATTCAAAAGATGTTTCTGCTAGTCTAATTGTGCACTCTAAATCAGCTCAGTGTGAGTGAGAGTGAATGTGTGCAGACATAAGTGAGCCCTTTGATGGATAAGTACGCTCTCAATGTAGGATTCAGGTCTCCATGACACTATTAAAGAAGAATGGGCTTGGGAAATGGATGGGTTCATAGATTCAATGCAATTGAAAGATTTATTGAATTTACTGTATATTCCACTTCATAGATTTATTTCTGTGGATAAGTAGCAAAAAACTGTTTCTTTTTAGCTTTTCAACATAATATTTTCTGAAGTCTCTGTTTATTAAATGGTATTACATTTAAATTAATTCACTGATTACATAAAGGAAAAAATACCCTTGCTTTTGTTGGTATAAATGAATATCACTGTTCTAGCATGACTTAAAACAAGGAGTCAGTAAAGTTCTGTATTTATAACTCTAGATGCATCTTTCGCAAGCTCCCACAGTAAAGCAGGTGACAAGGTGTAACAACAGAAATATCAACAGTCAAGTAAAGCTTGTTTTTAAAAATTTTGTGGTAATTCATAGAAATGTAAGTTTCAGAAAATTCAGGAAAAAAATATCACAAATACAAAGGGTTTCTTCTCTATAATATTCAGTTACTGTATACGCTTCAGTTACTGTATACGCTATATTTAGCTATATTATTTATCCAGCTACAGATTACAGTTGGAAATAGTCTGCCTTCCATGTCTTACCAGCTGCAAGGCAGAACAAAGACTGACGACATTTCTTTTCAGTACAACAAGAAAATAAGCTTCGCCATTACATTAGCATGTTAGCTCATGGGAGATATGGCAAAAACAGCCATTTTCTATTTACCAATGTATTTTATATAGCAGTATTAAACCAAACATTTCAGTATAGCTAGACAAATGCCTTTATTAACTTAACATAAAACTAACTAACACTAACAAAAAAGTGACTCCTAACAATCCCTGTATCTTTTCAGGTTTTTCCGTAGCAGTTATCCTTTCTATGTTTGGCCATTTGTTGCCAATTCCTTATATCCTGCATTTTGTTAACTGTCTTTTCGATCATCATGGTAAGTTTCAAGTGTTTTAAATTAATTTCTTAATTTTTGAAGGTATAGATGAAAATTTATATTTTGTGATAACCCTATGAAAATGCTGCACTGAGTTAAATCTGAAACACATTTTTTTCTGTGTAATGAGAACACAATTGCAATGCTTTCAGCTCATTACAGACCCCAGTAAGCATGGTTTTAACAGAGAAAACTTGTCCTTTTGAGATTTACTCTTCTCTTTTCTTCAATCGCGACTATAAAACTGGGTTATGTTTTCTACTTGCTTCACTGTTATCAAGATCGAAACTGATTTGGAAGCCTTTTGACAATTAAAAATAGATCTCTGTCTCTCTGAGGGTTTAATGGCATTTTTTTAGGTTCACTCAGGTTGGCCAGCTGCCCTTTTCAAAGGCAGTACTGGAGCAGAATTTATTGTCCTTTCCGATGCCAAACTCCTTTAGTCACTTTTTGAAATACAAATACCTCAGGTCACAGGGATAACTGATCAATAACAATATGAGTTTATAAGTTTCAGGTTTATCTTCCTAAATAATTTTCTTTGAGTCATTTGATGAACTAAAATGGGTTGTACATTTGGGGTATTGGCTCATCCGGGGTTTGGAAATGGAAAGGTGGCTGTTATCAGCATAGGTGGGGTGTTAATATTGTTTTCATTACAATTATTATTTCACTAATAATTCATGTTGTTCTTGCACCATCTTTGAATGTAAGATCTCAATTAAAATTTACTTTAAATAAAGAAAAAATTGTAGTACTGTGTTGTAGCACAGGACATGCTGGCTGGAACTGACCCCAATTATGTAGCTGGGCGACTGCCTAGCCAGTATTTAAGTGAAAGCCAAAGCTCTCGTTTCAACTTCTGCAATGTTTCTTGGCGATTTCAGTTTTCAACTTGCTATTCTTGTAGATTTACTGTAGTGGCTTTGACCTGTGACAGATAGGGGGTGCTATCGCTCCCTTGAACCTCTGTCCAAGATTCTAGACACCAAGTAAAAGTCCAAAAGTTGACTTTATTTTTATAGTACATTGCACAAAGCACCATCCTATCTACTATTCTCATAAATAAACACAATTCTCCAATACAAACACAATCCACCACTCCCACTGTCTGGGAGCTGCCACAGTCCTTTTATAGTCCGTGACCCGGAAGTGCTTCTGAACCCTCAGTCCATGTGACTTCTTAGCACTTCCAGGTCAGATCAAAACTCTTCTTTTTCTTCACCCCGGATCACATCATTCCCCTTGTCCATGTGACTCGGACGTACTTCCGGGGCGTAGGGCAAATGATATTCATTGCTCCTCCCTGCAGCTCCATCTAGCGGCCCCTGGGATATCCAGCAGGGCTGTGTATGAAAACTCCATTGTCCAGGATTCCCTGCTGGTCTTCGGGGCACCTCCATGCTGCAGGGAGGGCTCCATCTGGCGGCCTGGGGGTATATCCTGGGATGACAAGCCGGCCATAGACCACAGACCACTGCTTCAGTTTAAGATACTGTTATTAGATTCTGTCTTTGTCCTTGTTCGCTTCAGGTTTGCCTTTAAGACTTAACCTAATTTTGTGTTGTTTTCCTACATTGCTTTTTGTGCTTCTTTTTGAACTCTTTAGAATAAATATTTTAAATATCCAAGGTTGTTTGTTTATATTTGATTTTTTTTTTTACAGTTTTTCACTCTCACCTTTTGTTATTAGTGGACATCTTGAAATTCTTTGAACTTTAGAAGACTTAGGCCCATTTGGGGTTTGTCCAGGCCTGAAAGCATGCCTTTTGAGTTTGAGGCTAGGCAGCTTGAAAGTTAGGCCTAACCAGTAGGCCCTGACCAGACTTTAGGGAAGATCTGGCATTTCTGTGTGGCTTTTATATTATCTCCTTTTTTGTGCCTTTTTATGTTTCCTCCTCAGTTTTTATCTTTCAATCATATTCTGAACAGAAGCTCGGCATGTGCTAAATAATCACGTTTCACTCTGTTTCATTGTGGCTTATCTTTAATGTGCTTAGTATCAAAATGCAGGCATATAATAGTGCCGGCTTTTAAAAAGAAAAGTAAGGTTTTGCTTTGATAAAAAATGCAGTTTCATCAGTTAATTTCAGAGTTATAGTTATGTGCAATGAAATTCCTATCTACACGTTTGACCAACATTGATCAGGCCAACAGTGTCCCTTTTTTAACGGCCTGAATCTTGCTCTGAATCTCATTATGTATTATATCAATCCATTCATTTCCGCCCATTTTCTAAACCTGCTTATAATGTAACATCACAAAATAATAGGCAGTGGTAAGCAAAACAGCTAAGTTTTCTTTCGCATACCTTTTCATGAATTTGACACTAAAGTTCATTTCACATTTAAAATTGCAATAGCAAAACTCATTAAAAATTGTAGAGATTTTAAAGGTTTTAGAGGGTTGAAAGAAAGGAACATTGTACCTCAAAGGTTTGCGCAAAACATACTGCTTTGGGACCAGCATATTACTCAGAAAGCTCCTAAGCGAAAATATTTAAACAGAGATAAACACAACCCACAATGAGAAAAACTCACATATTCTTGAAAAAAAAAAAAGCTGAAATCCAGCAAGACAATACAATTATTATCCAAAACAGCTTTGGGCGATGCAAACCTTTATGCATGCTGATAATGGCGTCCTCCCATCATCCCCAGTGCACTCTTGCTATCTGATGGGAATTGTGATCACCACATCAGCACTGATTTTTGGGTTCTTCCCCTCTTCCATTTCAACTCCCTCTTCCTGATATGTCAAAGAGCTGTGGTCTTAAGTTGGACCAACACACATGGAAAATTCTGTGAAAATCACTTCCTCTGTTTTTGTGTGATTGGCGAACAAAGAAACAGCCAGCTTGCAATTTTATTTATATAGAGGATAATGCCCCTGGTGGCTGATGCATATCCGACTCTTGTGTTCTAAAAACTTTAAATACTAAATTCATTTTTTCATCTAAATCATTACATTACAGAAGAAATACTTTGTTAAAACATAAATTAAATTTTAATGTATTTCTTTATGCTGTCTTCTGGTCATCAAGCTATTTTGCTGTTTAAACGGGCACACTAGAGAATTGTGTAGAGGTGATCTAATTTTTATCTTGTTTTATGCTCCCTATGTTGCTTTTTATAGTGTCTTTATTAAGTCATTAAGCTCACTTTAATTTTGGAAACTACACATTACTAGAGTTTGCAAATCTGGTGGTATCTGAGAATAACCCATTTTATTATTTACCTTATTTGTTTAGGTCAAATGTGAATACTTTGGTGCTTGAATGACTGAGCTTCATTATATTTCTTATGTTCGTTACTTCTAAATCAGAGAAAAAAAAAACACTTTTAGTGACTTAAACAGATGGCTTGGCAAATGCAGTGTAAAATGATATTTCAGGCTGTGGCCTCTTGATTTCATTCTCATCTTCATCTACTGACTCCCTGACAATGAAGTGAGCAGCTCTATTCTGACAGGTTCTTGTGGATTTTCCGGTTTCTGTTATTGCTTTGGTTCCAGCATCTTTTGTCTCACAAAGGAGTGAAATCTGTGACATTGCATTTGTTGAGGAATTTGCACTACGATGAGTAGGCAAAGTAAAAGTAATTGCTGCTTTTTTGCTATTATTTCTTATAATGTCAACATTTTTCGAAATTGTGTGATGATTTTTGGTGTTTTCTTTTACATTTTGAATATTAATATTACATTAGTATGTTTACTGCTGCTAAATGGATAAATTATAAATCATTGATTTTCTTATCCCTTTAATGATGAATAACTGCAATCTGATTTCTCTCAAAATACCATGTGATGTACTGTACATGTGCTGTATGAATTCCTTATCCCAATCTTTTTTCATATTTTTTTCTTCTCCTTTCATTTAGAGGACTATCACATCCTTGGATTTCTCTGTGGAACAAACATCCTCTCCCAAATTAATTCAATCACTCTGATTGTGTCAGTGCTTGTCCAAGCTGGTGAGAACATTTTCATTTCCATAAATATAAAATATGAGGACACCTCCTTTACACAGAGGAAACTTGTCAAGCAGGATAGTGTCCAAAATATGTGTTGTTTATGTGAAGTTTAAGACAATGTATTTTTAAAACTTTCACTATGCACTGTTTTGTTGTGATGATCATCTGTAAAGCCTAATTCCAAATACTTTCATGTCAAAGACTTGAACATTTTCCTGCAGTTTAGTCACTGTCTTTTGAGAGAAGACAAAGAAGAAATATAAGTATAAGTAGAATTCACTGATCATACAAGATATGAACACCTGTTGTGGTGGGCAATGCTCTACTACCAATTTCTACTGGATCTATAACTCCTTAGAAAAAATATCGTATATCTTCTAGTAGTGGCCGTCTCTTGTTGACGCCCGTTTCCAATAAATGCCGGGTTTGAAGAGATGTCGCGACAAATAGATGCCGGTCCCCAATAGTAGCCGGTCTCCTTTAAGCGCCGGTCTGTAGTAAACGCCGATCTCCAATGACCCACCGCCTTTTCCATATGCTTATCCTCTTTTCGTACCACCTGGGCTACCGCCGTCCTGCAGTGAATCATATGGTAAGTACCTTTTCGTATCAAAAATGTTTTGTCGTCAGATGCTATCGAGGAAGGGAGAAAGTCAAAACGAAATTTATTTGTGTACATTTTGCCCTTTCGTCTCCACGTCAATCATAACCCCACAGGGAGGGCAGAGGTGGGTGGAAGGGGCGGGAAGAACATGAAAATGCCATCTTCGACACGTTAATCCTCTCCTTTGACCAGGGAAGAAAGGGCTGTATTGTGGCCGGACAGACAGTACATGATCACGTGAAAAACACTGTTAACCTTTACCTCCACTGACACTTTTGCCTTCGGAAGGGTCGTGCGGGTGTCTGTTCGTGTCACTGTGCTCTTGTGGGCTCGTGTTTGTAGTGTGAGCGATGGGAAGGAAACGGTCATTTGATTTATCATTCAAACTCCGTGCAGTAACATACACAAAAGAACATTCAGGCGAAGAAGCTGCACGACATTTTGGGGTGGATCCAAAATGTATCCGAGAATTGCACAAGCAGATGACTGATATTGAGAAAACGGCGGCAGAAAAAGGTGCCAGAAGTAAACGATTGCCTGGTGGAGGAGCTAAGAATGTGAGCAAAAAATTAGATGAACTGGTATTAACATGGATTATTGAACAAAGACTAAAAGGTGCGCGTGTCTCCAGGAAAATGGTCCGCATGAAAGCGAAGAGGATTTTTGATACGGAGATTGAAGATGCTTCAAAAGGAAAAGAAACGTTCGTAGCCAGTGCTGGCTGGCTTGACAAATTTATGAAACACCATCATTTATCGCTCCGTCGGAAGACATCGCTGGCGCAGAAGGATCCAGAACAAGTTATTGACAAGCTTGTCTCTTTTGTGATGTGGGTTGCCAATCAGCGAACTGCCGATGGAGTTAAGGATGGCGAAATCATTGGAATGGACGAGACATCTGCTTGGTTCGACATGCCTGGTTCTACAACAGTCGAACCAACTGGCAATAGGAGTGTTACAATAAAAACTTCTGGTCACGAGAAATCTCATTTCACTGTCACATTGGCAGCAAAAGCAGATGGCACAAAATTGAAGCCGTTTACTGTATTTCGGGGCGCAAAGTGAGAAGTGGCAAGACTACAGGATGTCCAAGAAGCTGTGGTAGCGACCTCAACAAACGGATGGATGAATCAGGAATTAACAATAATGTGGTTGCAGAAAGTTTGCAGTGTTTTCTGTTTCCGGAAGAGACTTCTTGTCTGGGACGCTTACCGCTGTCACATCAGTGAGGAAACGAAACAAGAACTGAAGAAATATAAAATGTCAACGGCAGTTATCCCTGGTGGTTGCACCAATTACGTCCAACCTGCTGATGTTGTTTGGAACAAGCCCCTCAAAGACAAGCTTCGAGAGTTGTATGATAATTGGATGGCAGGGGAAGAAGATAATGGGTTTACAGCTGGCGGAAATTTGAAAGCACCGGCACTACGTTTGTTAGTAACGTGGATAATATCAGCTTGGCAAGAAATCGTCCCAGAAATGATAAGAAAATCCTTCAAGGATTGTGGAATCATCAATGCATGCGATGGATCTGAGGACGATCTTATCCACTGCTTTAAGGAGGGCCAGCCATGCCATGCTGGGAGTGCGAAGCTGATTACTGCGCGACAACAAGCAATGGGAGTGCCTGTATTATCATCGCAAGAAGAGGAAGATGAAGAAGAACTCGCAAATAACGAAGCAATCATTACTGATTCAGACGACGAGTAGATGGTAAGTATTGTACTTTATTGTATCTAATCCAATCTCATGTCGTAATGTATACATATATGCATGAGTTTGGAGCTTATTGCATTTCCTTACGTTCCGCAGGGGACTTGTCGGGCTGATGAGCTCTTTTGTGTGAAATTCGGACTGGTGCAGGCCAGTGCTGGTGGCATCATTGGCAAGAAAGTTCAGTAGACGTCTACCATACCTGTTTTTCATGCTTACGGTAATACCGTATACTGCTTTAATAACACCGTACTGCTGTACTGATAATTTCATTAAATCCTGAAATGTTCATCCGGTGTTGTTGCCTACATTTTGTGGCCGTAAATACGGTACCATACCGTATTTTACTGCCAAATGAACCCTGTTTACCCATCACCATTCCGTCTGCGAGGCGAATAATAGCCGGTCTCCAACAACCGCCAGTCTGTTTTAAACGCAGGGCTGTCCGAATAATTTTTTGAATAAATGTTGGGGCTACTATTGGAAGATATACGATAAATATATTTGCTCTAAATTTTTAATGTGATGGAAGAAAATGAAATATTTAAAATTTTGATAGTGTATTAGGCCAGGAATTACAGTTTTTGCCATAAGTAGGTGGCCATGGTCCAATCAAAAAAGCACAGAATGTTAACAGCAATGTGATTTGAGAGGCAGAATGTGTAACCAGTCCCATGTCTTCTGATGCTTGAAATTCGGTGTTGTGAAATGTTTGGCTTACGCGTGACTGAGGCATGAGTGTAACAATGAGAAAAGGTCATTCATTTCTTCCTGTAGGTAAATATTCCCTGCAACTAAAAACAAGTAAAACACATGGTTAATTTAATTTTATATTTATATTAATATAATATATTTATATTTTAAGAATCTTTACAAAAATTAAGCAGCATATCTTAAACATCGCATCTATTTACCAATTTTCTACACATACTCTATATGTTGAGGTTAAGGGACTCTGACTTCTATCCTATCAGGCAAGAGACATCCCTGCACGGGAGGCCAATCCAACAGAAGGTACACTCTCACACGCCCACACTAACTCATACAACGTCATTTTAGACACATCAATGAAACTGGCATACATCCATCCATCCATTATCCAACCCGCTATATCCTAACACAGGGTTACAGGTGCCTTTGGAAAATGTGAGGATTCCACAGTAACTAGATGCATGGTAGAAGAAACACGTTCAACTCAGTAACCTACCTGAGAATTCATCTCAGTACCCTAGAGCTGTAAGGTTACAGACCACAGATGTTAATCAGTCCTCTTTACCTGTCCACATGTAGTCTGATACAAACAGTGTGCAGAATTTGTTAGACATTCACTATGAGTTTACAGTCAGCAAAATATGAAACCGTTGAATGCAATTGAAAACCTAGATATTGAAATGTAAGTACTTTTAGAATACTAGAAATAACAAACAAACAGCTTTAAATGCAGGAACTAAATACTTGTAGTAATCTGCTAGGCCAGGAGTGGTGAACCTCTGGTCTCTGAGCCATAAATGGCCCACAAGGCAGTTTGGTCCAGCCTGCCAGGCAATTCAATAATTATTTTTTTTTCATTAAAGATTAATACAAAAAATACACAGATGGCAGTTATTTTTTCCCTGAAATAAAATAAAATAATAATAAAATAGTAGAGAGAGGCATCTGGGTTGCACTTTCTGGCTGTATGCCATTCTGGGTCACAGTCAGAGTAAATGCAACAGGCTTATCATTACTTATCATCGCTGACTTAATATGGTATCAGTCAAGAAAGGAAAAGTAGAAATGGACAAACGATTACTTTTTTGTTGACGTAAAAGGCAAGCCAGTGAGCCTAGTTTTCAGGGACATGCTGACAGTGATGAAAAAGGCCAATCTCGAGCATCATTACAGCTCAAAACTTGCCAAAGTGGATGAGTTGGACAGATACGCTTGGATAAAGTTAATGCTCTTCGGCAGAGTTTGGATGCTTAACACGCCGCTTTCACAAGGCAACTTTTTGACAGGGACACTGTCATGCAGACACATTTTGTGGTAAGTAAGCTAATTGCTAAGAAGCTGAAACCTCATTCAGAAGGAGAGTTTGTGAAGAAATGCCTTGTTGCTGCTACAGAGCTGCTAGCATCAGACACAGTAAAATTGTTCCAATGCGTTCATTTGTCTTGAATCAGCATTGGAAAGCGTATTACTGATATGGCACAAGATATTGAAAACTCACCAAAGGACACTACAAGAAAATTTCAGTTTCTTTCTCTGACCTGTGATGAAACAATGGACATAACAAATACTGCACAATTAGCCAATATCTTCAATAGCAGAGGTCTAAACAGCCGCCAGGTCAAGGAGCTACTCAGTGAGCTTGAGTCAGAGTATGGAGATCTGGAGATCGCACTGTGAGCTGTGATGGCTGAGTCCTGCAGATATGCACACATGGTTTTACAAACTGAGGAAAGAAGTAAAAGAATTAATGGAGATGAAGGGAAAGCCTATCATGGAACTCTGTGATGGAAAGTGGCCTTCATTGTGGACATTACAAAATACCCCTCAGAGCTGGAAGTCAAGCTCAAAGATTCCTTCCAGCTCCTCAGCTCTCTGTTATCAAGTGTGAAATCATTTGAAGCAAAATTAAAGCCGTGGCAAATACAACTGGAAAAGGGTACACTGCAAGAACAAAAGCCTGATATGATATCTGAATATGCTGGTGAGTGTGCCAAACTCCTTCAGGCATTTGATGAGTGGTTTCAGGACATAAAAGGTAAACAAAAGGAGTTAAACATATTTGCTATGCCATTTAATGTGGAACCAGCTGATTTACCTGACAACATGCAACATGAAACCATAGAGCTGCAAAGCAATGACGACCTCAGAGCTAGGCACAACATCCTTGCTCTGCTTGAGTTCTATAAACTGTATATACGTCCTGAAGATTTTTCCATTCTGAGGAGACATGCTCTGAAATTTGCATCTCTGTTTGGGACAGCCTACTCCTGTGAACAGTTCTTTTCAAAGCTGACTCTTGCAATGACTCAGTTCCGCTCCAGACTGGAAAACCAGCTGCGAGTAGCATCATCTTCACTACCATCTGACATGAGACAATTCACCAGAGATAAGCAGTTCCAGCTATCACTTTGGAGAAATTAATGTGATATGTATTCAGTAATTTAGTATGGCCCTTGAAGGATGTTCTAAAAAATGAAAAGGCCCTTGATAGGAAAAAGGTTCCCACCCCTGTGCTAGGATATGCCCACTACAAAAAGTTAATTTGACATCATAAATAATAATCATCATCATCATTCTTTACATTTATATAGCACTTTTCACAACTAGGCAGGTTAAGAGTTCAGTGATGGTCTATATTTTTGGAAACCCATGCTGTGAAACAAGAACTTAACACCCAACTATATCCATAAGCAAGGCCTATTAAAAGTACTGATAAAACAATATACGGAGGCCCAGTCTTGCGTTGCATTTTCACATCTCAGTTCTAAATTTCTCACTTTTGAGTCTAGACCAGCTGTTGTCTGAGTGAAGTTTGAGTGTTGTCTCCTTATCTGCCTAGGTATTCTGGTCTCTTTAAGAAACGTTAAAGGTGTGCATGTTTGATTGATCAGAGACTCCATATTGGTCAGTATGAGAAAGTTTGCATGTCAGTGAGACTCATGTTAGCCTGACATCCTTCCACCAGGTCTCTTTTCAGTCATTTGCCCATACATTTTGGATCTGACTCCCTTTACCATCGAGGATTAGGGGGTTACATGATTTGATATATAGACGAATGATTGCTTTTGCACTTTATTATGCTGAATCTCAATGTCCAATTGACTCGACTAATCAAAGTTATTTCTTTTGCAGGGAAATCCTGCATTGTTGTGACTGACCTGGTTCCCAGTGCTGTATTGACCATTTTAACAATCCTTCTTCTGTTGTTTGCATCAGTAGCTCCTGCAATAAGTGAGTAATTAGAACTTGTGTGTTTCATGTTTATGGTGGGGGCTCATCACTGTTATATTAAAGAATCCCATATTTCATTTATTAACATTAATATCTTGGGCAGTCTGAAGTAAAGAAAATGACAAATTAAAACATAACTGTTTAAATGGTAGTAACGGAGATATGGTTTAAGGAGTAACTGGTGCTTGATGGATCCAGTTTCGAGTTCTGCACCCATTTGCTGTCGCTGTAGAGTTTGCATGTTCTCTCTCTGCCTGTTTCAATTTCTTCTCTCTATTCATGTATTTTCTGTTGCACAGTTTAAGGAAACTAAATTCTATCCAGGCATTCAGGCATGAGGCAGAATTCACATCTGCCTCCAGTTTTCTTTCCACCTCTTAGAAATACGCAGGTTAGGATAATTCTAAATTAACCCGCTGTGAATGTGGGGGCCCTGTGATGGACTGGCTACTCAATGTGTCCACTGCTGCCATGATAGGCTCTGGTTGCTTGCAACCCTAAACTGGATTGGTCACATTTAGGAATGTTACAGTATGTTATGTGAAATTTAGAAATAGGAAAATAATATCAACAGGAGTTCTGTACAAGAGGGATGAACTGGGCACTGCTTATTGTAATGAGAAAAGTGCAGTGGAAAGACAGAATGAAAAGTGAAAGAGCGTTAGAGAACAGTAATAAAATTAAATGGAGTATGTTTTGGTTGCAGACCAAAGAGAATACTAATCTTTGTTAAAATGGAAAAAATACCAAATGCAATTTGCAAAGTAAAATCTGTCTCTCTCTTTCTCTTTTTTCAAAATAATAGGAAATATATCCATGATATATTTTGCACTTAATTCTGAAATGGCAGAGACCAGCGGAAAAAATATGTTTATAGTTTTTGATCATTATGTAGTAACAGTACAAAAGTATCAGATGTTTTGGGGAATCAAAAGACAAAATGATGGGTTCTGAAGTGAAGTGAAGAAGGAATATAAGATAGAAAACCTGTTTCAGTTTCAGTTTAGTGATCAGGTGTAGTGTGGCTCCAGACCAGCCAGGGAGCAGTGGTCATCCTCCACTAGCCATCCAGTGATGCTGCAAATAGTAGGCGTAGTCTCAGACTTCTTCCCTTTGGGTAGAATAAGCTCTCCTTCACAATTAAAACTGTTGATTCCACCGTCATATTTAGAGAAGACATTGTAAACCCTCTAGACTTTATATAACTATGATTGCTTTACAATACTGACCTCTGAGCTTATAATATCTTTTAAATTCCATTTAACCTATTGTAATGCTATGAAGTCCATCCATCCATCCATTCATTATCCAACCCGCTATATCCTAACTACAGGGTCACAGGGGTCTGCTGGAGCCAATCCCAGCCAACACAGGGTGCAAGGCAGGAAACAAACCCCGGGCAGGGCGCCAACCCACCGCAGGGCACACACACACACCAAGCACACATTAGGGACAATTTAGAATCGCCAATGCACCTAACCTGCATGTCTTTGGACTGTGGGAGGAAACCGGAGCACCCGGAGGAAACCCACGCAGACACGGGGAGAACATGCAAACTCCATGCAGGGAGGACCCGGGAAGCAAACCCAGGTCTCCTTACTGCGAGGCAGCAGTGCTACCCACTGCACCACCGTGCCGCCCGCTGTGATGTCATTTTTAAAAAATTTTCTGTATTACGTTTATCTCTTTCTGATTTAATGCATTGTTTTCTTCATTGTGTTGTTGAATTTGCAGTGCTTCGCTCGCTTCTTTGCTCCTCTGTATTAATTCATGATCCATTCATTCACTGTCAATATTCAATTGGATTCAACTCTGGGATATTGGGCTACTCTAAAGTACTAACTTTAGTTTTTTTTCCAAGACATTCCTTATTAGTTTTTTTATTTTCATGTGACTGGGTTGTGTTCTTCTGGAAAATAAATCTAAACACAGATCTGGCTCATTGAGGTTCTTTTCAACGATTTGTTATTTGGCTGCATCCATACGTCTCTGCTGGCAACAAGCTTTCCAGCTCCTTCTGCTGAAAAGCAACTTCAAGGCATGGAGCTGCCACCATTATTCTTGAGAGAGCGTTACCTATGTTTTGGGCTGTATTTGACTTGTGCCAAGCAGTTCACTTTGCCAATTCACTCAACTTTAGTCTCAGTAGAACCCAACATTTTCTTAAAAATGGTTCCACCTTTTGTTACATGGGTTTTAGCAGATGACTTAAAGCATTATGTCACTTTAACTTCACAGAGAATTACTTTTAAAGGAGTAGAAAAAAAAATAATAAAAAAAAAAATGATTTAATTTGACTCTGCTCTGTTGGGCGCTTGAGCAAGGCCCTTAACCTGCAATTGCTGAGCGCTTTGAGTAGTGAGGAAAGTGCTATATAAATGCAAGGAATTATTATTAAAATTATTGAATTTGAAATACAGCAAAATGAAAAATAATCAATTGGGGTGACTACTTTTTGAAATGTCCCTAGTTACAATATTTTGTCACCTTTAATTGAAGGTGGCATGCAAACAGTTAGAATTTCAGCTTCACTGTGCTTGGTATAACCTCTCTGTGTAGAATTTAAAAAATTTCTCCTTACCAAAAAGACACAAACCTTTCCAGGTTCAACAAATGCTTACAAATCATCCTACTGGTTTTCCGGTGGAAAAATGCTTACTTTATCGGTATATCCTATGAGCAATTTTCCAATTTGGGCGGATCCATTTGGAGTTCTCCTCAAGAAAGATTAGTATGAATGGTTTTAAGCAGCTCGTGTTATTTATTTTATTTTATATTTAATTTTTCATTGATTTTCCTCCTTCTTTGCTTTCTGATTTTAGAACAAGTGCACGTGACAGATGTGATATGTTGCCAGATGCCTCACTGCTGATGAGGTTTAATGCTGGTTTTATCATTAGAAGTCTTATTTCCTCTATGAATGGAGTCTCAAGATAAAGTATATGAGCCTTTTTTTGATTTTTTTTTTATTATAGTAGCTGCTTGTGTTGTTGTATATAGAAATAAAATACAGGATTAAGAAGGAAGAGACAGCAAGCCGCATTTGCCTTATTCTGCTCTGGTTTTGTCATTCTAAAGCATTACTGTCTAAAGGGCTCAGCAGCTGAACCATTTATCTACAAGACAGCAAACCAAAATCTAAAATTTTAAGAAAAGCCAACAAATTTAAAGGGTATTTTTCTTTTTCTATCTAAATAAATGAACTCTAAAATACATATAACGTGATCAATCATTCCCGTTCACAAACTGAAATATTAAAAATCTAGAACCCGAAAAGGTAAAAGTTAAGTTAATAAGTCACATCTGTACAAGGCTGACCCTGTGCTCTGACAACAAGGGGTATGCAAAAAGTAACAAATTGTATTAGGTGAATAAATAAACTGCGGTGGGCTGGCGCCCTGCCTGGGGTTTGTTTCCTGCCTTGTGCCCTGTGTTGGCTGGGATTGGCTCTAGCAGACCCCCGTGACCCTGTGTTAGGATATAGCAGGTTGGATAATGGATGGATGGACGGATAGATGAATAAATAAAAACAAATCATTCTGACAAAAATGCAACATCAAAGCAGGAAGCATTTTAAGATGAGATCCTTTCAATTACTCCTGTGGAGAACAACCATATTTTTCAGCTATCCTTTGTTACAACTTTCCTAATCTCCCCTCATCATGTTTAGTTAAAATTATCCATTCTAGTATCAAAGAAGACATGGGCAGCATTTCCAGACTGAAGCAGTGCACCCTTAGAAGATCTAAGTCTAGGAACAGGGCCTTTCAGTTAGAATCTCAAATAACTGATAGGAATGAAACATCAAAAAGAAGATCTCCTTAACATCATTTAGGCTTCTTCTAGACAACAATGAGACCAGAAAGAAATACAATGGAAACATGTTCTTTTATCTCATACATCTTAAGATTTTTCACTTGAGAAAAAAAACTGTAATCCTTCCTTCTGAATAATAATATTAGTCAATCTAATTTATATAGCTCTGCTCCAATTAGGTCATAATCATTCTAGAAGAACAGGTAGGTAGTATTGCATAGTGGTTAAGACTTGAGACCCTTAGGGTTGTGGGTTCAAATCCTGCTAGTGTGCCTATGAGAAAGTCACGTCATTTGCCTGTGTGTTTTAATTGGAAATACAAAAGAAGTGTAACCAGTCGTATCTCAAATGTTGTAAGTCACCTTGGATATAGATATCAGTCCAATAATAAGTAAAACATATGAAGTCTTGAAAAAGGGTTAAAACGACACTGGAAAGAGATCTCACAAACATGCTTCTCAAACCAAATTCTCCATTTTGACTTCTTCTCGTGTCTCCTTTTTGTCTAAAATTATTCTCCTAAGGAATTTTAGGAGAAACATTTTTGACATAGTTGGTTCCTAAATGAAACATAAATGAGAATCACTTTAAAGTCTCATGAATCATCAAAGAGAAACCTTTAAGCAGTAAAATTTTCCAATGGGAATAAATGGAATTAAGTCATTGGCATGATAAAGTCTATTTTTGTAGATTAAAATGATCCAAAATATGCCCTGGAGAAGATCTGAATTGTGAATGATTTTGCCAAGCAACTGACTAGCTAGGTTTGTTTAACGCTCACAGCGTATTGAGGAAAAAACTGCTAGTCATTTTTCAGATAGTTTTTCATTTACAAGGAGTCCTAATCCTCTAATAGCATTTTTCAGAGTAACATTAGACAACATTATATCATGGAAAATCAATTGAAACATCTTATACCACAATGGAAAAAGTCCTATTTTACCAAAAATGAAAGAAAGCAAGAAATTTTCTTCATGGAGTGTTCTAAAGCACTTTCAGAATTGGATATAAATATATTAATACTGTTCTAAAATAAACAAGGTTAGCCATTCTTTAATCTTTTTTGATATTCCAATATATATGAGAGACCTGTTCATCTTGGGCTCAGTGTTCAAATGGCTGCCTGAATTAGATGACTTTTGTTTAGCATGAAACTTTAATGTTAGTTAAATGAACTTCACTTTGCTCACTGCACTGTGCTTTATAAAAGTGATAAAAAGAAACAGTGCAGTATTAAACAACAAATCAATTAATTAACTTTATTTTATTAATAGATTACCGAATCAAAAATGGGAAGAAACAGAAGAAATCACAGGTAAAATATCTGTATTAGTTTCTTTTAAAATGACTACCTCCAGGAGCCATTTGATAGAGTTAATGTAGCATTGAGATTATTTTAGGAAGATGTGCACCAATGGTCCTGGAATCCAACTATAATTCAACTTATTTTACTTACATGAAGTAAACTTTTGGTTAGCAGCATCCAGATCTGCCTAAATGCATCAGCTGTCTTAAACCCACCAGTTATTTTATGTTCTCTGAATGCTTATAACACAGACGAATGTTTTATAAAACAAACATAATTACAACTACACTATCAGATTGAAATTTATGAATAGTATACATTTAGACTTTTAGATAATTTAGACATTTAGATAAAAGAATGCAAGTGAAAATATCTTGTTGTTACTCTTGTAATCGAGCTCTGTAAACTGATAATTGACTGACAGCCATAATTAAGTCAGCTAGTAGGTGACATGCTTATGAATGTTTGGTGGAGATTGTTTTACATATATATTTTCCTTTGCTTTGATTATAAAGAGAACATCCTGACATATGCCAAGGTTCTTTTGGTTATTTTATTGAGTAGCATAAACACATTAATGTATATTATTTTGCATAAAAACAACCTCATTGCTTTATGAGATGGTGGGCTTGGGGCATTGAATGACTAACAACTAGTAATCATGTTTGCTATTAAAATGCCATATAAAGAACATAATTAAGTACTTTAACTTAACTGTACTTACTATACATAGCATAAATGTGGGTTTCTGTAATTTGTGTTTTACTGCCAGTTATGAAAGCTTTGCTGTAGTATTTTCCTTTAAGGTTTCTATAAGAGTCCTATGGTGAATAGCTGAGTAAACTCTTGAATTCTGATATTTTTCTCTTAAACCTGTCTAATAGCATACCAGTTCTCCATTTTTTGTTATTTACTAACTATCCCCATACACCGGTTAGGCGTATTTACAGCAATGGTACAAGACATTTAGAAAACTACAGATGGAGGCCACTAGATGGATGAAGGAGTCTAACCTGCAGAAGAAAGGTCAACTGAGGAAGGCTGCTGGACCAATGAGATCGGCTGAACAGATCAGGCTGGTTGAATCAATGAGAGCAACTGAACATCAACAAAGTCTTCAACTAGTAAATGCATCTGCAATAAGAAGGGAAAACCAAATGGTACAAACTGTTTATCTGCTCATAAATTTATCGATTAGGATTTGAAATCTTACATTTCAATTTACCTAATGTAAGAATGCTGCATTGTGAAGTAAAACCTATTAGTCTCATTTTTTTGTCTGATAATAGGACATTGTGTTTAATGGAAAATGCATTATTGTTCCACTTGAAATCTGCTTTTTCTATACATATTTTATAAAATATAAAATGAGTCTGAGTTATTTGCAAATACTGTAATTCCAATTCTCCTACTCTTAACTATTTCTGCAGTCATTACTTTGTCAGGCATAACCTTGGTTTTGCTGCCATCTATGGTCTACCTGAAGTAACTACAATAACAGACTGTTCAAAGTGAGCATTCCCATTATTTAATCACTTTTGACACGATAACACATTTAACAAGAGATGATTAATCGTAAAATAGACTCTTGTTGTTTTTTTTAAGGAATAAGAGGCATTCTTCCAGGTTCTTTTTGCATAATTTGTCTCCTGAAGCAAACTATTTTTACAAGCGCCTGACTAAATGATTTTTTTTTATTTTAAAGACATAATTTTATGTTTTACAATACCGATCTGTATTATCTTAACATAATAAGACGAGAATTAAATCACATTCTGCTAGACAAGTTACACACATACAATAGGCACATGCTTTGTTAACCATTGTAAATTTGTCTTTAAATAGTGCCAGATTAGAGAGGGTAAAACAAATTGGAAATATTGACATTTTGTAACATTTTGCATTTTTATGTATTTTATTTTATAATATATAAAGATGTGTGAGTTTTGAAAATTTTGTTTATTTTTTTAGACTATGGGTTTCTGCTGAATGCTGCCATCTCCTGGTTATTTTTGTGCTTGCAAATATCCTTTGACACCAGCATGGCATAACGTCTATCAGTTAGATTGTCTTGACTTAAATAACTATATTTAAAACCTTCTTGTTTTTTCAATAATATGCAATTTAACATAGATTTTTCTTATATAACACTTTTCTTTACTGGGCAGATCTACAAATATAACATGTCAACGTTAAATGCTGGATTTTACAATAGACTGGTGTCCTGGTTTAAAACTAGATTTAAACGTGGAGGCTTTGATGCAGTTGAATTATTCCACAGTTTAAGGACTCTGAAGCTAAATGCTTAACCGCCAGCATTAGCTTTAATAAGCCTAATTAGATAAAATTTTTTAAATATGCAACTTGTGATCTTTGAAGCCTTTTTTGGGGAACAGATTTTTTATTTCTGAATCAAGAATTATAAAAGCATATTATTATTATTAAATTAAAAATATAGCAGCTTTATTTCAGATTGTAATTATTATAGTGCACATGTAGTAATAACAATATGTTGACTTGCTTTTTATAAGTCGAAGTCTCTTTCCAGGGAGGGAGAGTATGGGGCACTTTACAGTTGATGAAGGATCCAGCTTTCTAGAAGTAGCCAAAAATAAATAAAGTTTTAAACCAGTGCAGCAGCTGTGCTGTTTATTTCTATTTTTGTTTACAAAATGCAGAAGTTTTCAGATCTTGAAATGTAGTAGAAAGCTGCAAACAAGGAGATGACACTCGATCCTTCTGTCATTTTTGTCCAATGGATGGAACTGTATCATTTAATCAGTCAGTTTTTAATATTTCATAGTTCTGCATGTAAGACATCCTACTGAATTCATCTACAGTACATGAAAACATCGTTAAATAAAATTTTAATATAGAACATAGCAGCTGTACTGAGTTCATGTTTTAATTATCACTATGAACTTCTAGCAATACAAATATCCTATCTACTTCAATAGCTTTAACTCTCATTCCACTAGAAGAGAGTACAATGTGCTTTGCAATTAATGATGGGCCTGTTTTGGTAAAAATGTACATTAATAACAAGTTGAAATCAAGATGGAAGCTGTCAACGTTTTCAGATTTTCTTAGAAATGTTCATTTTTATATTTCATAGACATGTACATGCTAAATTTGATTTTAATGTATTTACCATATAATGTACAATGCATTATCTATCTATCTATCTATCTATCTATCTATCTATCTATCTATCTATCTGTGTTCTTGCTGTGTATGTTCTGTTTATAATTTTCATTGCACAGCATGGATATTTGAAGATATTTATTAATTTAAACTAATTTATTTATTTTATTTATAGTTTTACTTGAGTAGTTTCCATATCAGATACTTTTAAATGAGTTTATTTATGTAATAATCCTTCTACCTGAGTAGATTTTTTAGTACTTTTACCACCTCTGCTAGGGTCAAATGTTGAATGAGAAGATGTAGAGGAAGACAAATTTAAATAGTTGGTTGTAAAGAGGACAAGACCATGGAACTAAAAGTTTTAAAGTCAATCCTTAGTTGGAAGTAGAAGCAGAAAAGGCAGGAAAGAATGGAGAACTTGGGCTGCACGATTAGAATGCTCAGAGTTTAGAACCATCATAAACATCCCCAAGTGTGCTGATGCTCTGATGGGCCAAGAACTGAAACGAAATGGAATTCCCATTGATTTGATGAGCCTCTATATTAAAATTCCAAAGCAGAAAAAAGGTTATGTGTCTTTCAACTTAATGCCATTTCCTAAGAGCATAAAAAGAGGGCAAAAGTTAGGATTATACTACTTCAATTTCAAGGAAATGAAGAGAATGACTTGGAAGGAGAGATAAAGAGTGTATGCCCTATTATATAACTGTACTTGACGTGAAGATACCAATGCCACTAATCAAACCTGTCCAAGGCTTTCTTAACAGCATTGTGGGCAAAGCAGTGCACTGGGGCCCCTACCTACACAACCACTCAGCAAGTCACAACATACATAGATTAACATGGGGCCCCCATGCTTGTGGGCCCTCTGGCAACTGCCCAGTGTGCCCATACCTTAAGATGGCCCTGAACCTGTCATGGATTGATTCAGAATACTTGCTAGAGAGTTTTCTTTAATTCCAGCGAAAATGGGAAAGAAAGAATCTGACCTCAGGTTTGTTTTTGACATGGGGGGCATGAATTTTAATTTTGCAAATTTAAAATTAGGAACAATATTCCTTTTACCTAGAGTCATTCTAGAACAAAATTAAAGAACTTAAAATTATTCCGTGCTTACTGATATCATTAAGAATTGTTTACTGATTGCAGAATGTACTCATATTCTTTTTTATTTGTAGTACTGGCGTGAACAATATGAACGAATTAAACAAGGACCTGAACTCATGACAAGGGAAGAGACGATGAAGCACTCTGAAGATCATCACAGACAAGAGTGCCCACGTCAGCCATTGAGAATAAAACTACATCCTCCAGTAGTGAGAAGAGACAGCCTGAAGGTACTACTTGTTCTGTCTACTCTTCCTTTGAATTTGTAGGTCTTGTCTTGTTGTATTTAAAAAGGTTAACTGAAAAATATAATTAGGAAGTCATGTAAGTTAGTCCTGAGGTGGGCTGGCGCCCTGCCCGGGGTTTGTTCCTGCCTTGCGCCCTGTGTTGGCTGGGATTGGCTCCAGCAGACCCTTGTGTCCCTGTGTTAGGATATAGTAGGTTGAACAATGACCGACTGACTGATTGACTGAAGTCAGTCAATACAAAATTTTTGTATCATTGTTATATTTTATTAAATTTAAGTTAAAACCTTGTAAAACATGTGAACAATGCAACTCAAGCTCGCCATCTACAGTATATTATAAGAATTAATGGGTGCTTAATTAATGAACATATTAGACCATTAATAAGATCTTTAAATTCAGACATGCTGGACATGTTATTTCAGGTTAAATCTATTCTTACTGTCCAAGTACAAACAATTGATATTGATATTTAGAGTGATTACTCATTTTTAAGCAGACCCATAAAGAACCATTTCCAAAACATTACATTCATTTTAAAAAGCTCCAGGTTTTAACAGTGTGAGAGGTTTCTTCCCTGGTTAACAGAGTAGGATTCTGTTGTGTTTAGTCACTTTAATACTATACTAGGGTAATCACTACGTGAAGTACTAGCACTGTAGGCATCCGAAGTTCAACTACCTTCCTTTCTGTTGACCCCTTTTTATACATAATGCATTTCGATCTGGAAGGTTCACACCCATCGGCTTAATACAGACCCACATGAACAGGCCTTTCTCAGAGGCTTGTATAGTATGCTGCATTTCTTCCATCCTCCTGAAAAGGAAGTAGAACAGACTGTAAGGTATCTTGAGTTCTTAGTTTTATTTTAAGTGGGTTACCCTGGACTCCCTGTACATTTCCCCTAAGGAGGCAGAACAAACTCTGATGCCATGTTGAAAGGTTTAAACTGAGGTTATTCTGATATATTCACTACTGGGACACCTAGACCGGAACATCTAGACTATCTAGACTATATGCAAGCGCCAATGTGGTTTGACATTTTGGCCTACTAAAGGATTCCATTAATCCCCTTATATATCCCTCTTGGAAAAAAAAAGGTGAGCAGCCCTTTATGGAACTCTGCCATTCACAACTGATAATTAACAATGGAGCAGTCTTTTTAATGGTAAATTCCAGTTCTATTCTGTGTCCAAATATGACTTTCAGAAGCATTACAGATAGCTTTCAGTACACTTGGAATGACCATGTTTCTGTTTTCTCTCCACCACTGAGGAAAAAAAAAATTGCAAATGTCCTTAATGGCAAAGAATATAACCTCATCTGGAGCTCCCTTCGAAAAGAAGCTTCCATTTTGATATTTGTAACTGTAACTATTCTGCATACTCCAGACCAGATACATGATGAGTATGCTTGCTTTTAATTTTCATTAGGATTTTTCCTAATGCTTGAATTTGTTTAGTTTTATAGAGTATAAGTTGGTTACTAGGGTTCCATGGTGCTTAATGTTTTTTCCTCACAGTTCCTGGAGAGTACGTTTGAGTCCTGACATGTTTGTTATCTGTGTGGATTAGTCTGCATGCGTATTTGTCTGAGTTCTCATTCCCATTTCTCAAAAGCATGCATGCTGGGCTAACTGGTGACTTCGTACTGGCCCTGTAGGAGTGGGTTTCAGTGTGCATTTGAGTGTGTCTTGGTTGGTTGATTCCTATCCTTCACCCAGTGCTACTAGGATGAACTCTCTAGAAGATCTTTTTACAGATCAAATCAGTGAGAATAAATTGTGTTGATGTATACACCATGATGGATTTAAATCCTATAATGCTCTAGGATAAATTAACAAGGAGAAATAGATGCTGCTTTGTTTGACTTTAATAATGTTTTACAATAGTAACACAACTTCTTCTTGTTTTTATTTTGCAGGATGCAACTCATGTTGTGTGAGAAGAGCTGATTAAAATAAACGATGTTAAAGGAGAATATTAAAAGTGTTTTTCATTTTTAAATTGCATCTGGAACTGCCCAGAACTGTCCAGAACAGTATCCAGTAGCCTCTACATACTGCTTCAATGTTTCATTCCCACCAAGAACGTTTACTTGAAGATTCCTTTACATTACTTGGTGTTATGTATGTAACTAGTAAGCACATCGTGATACAAACATGCATGACGCCTTGAGATCAACCGCTTTCAGGCATTATATGATTATTTAGAAAAAGCAATTCATTTCAAGGCCAATGTGCCATATTAGGATGTTTAAATGCTGTTAGCTAAGAGAGCCTGGCTTCAGTAGACAAAAGGAAAGTGAACCTGACTGGACCATCTTCTTTCAGCATGACAAATGTGGAACATGATAATAATGAAACTAAAATACGAGAATAGCAAAGTGATTAAGAAAAACCTCATTCTCCTACACATTTATCCCTGTTTCTAAGTGTTCCATCCTGATTTTGTCGTATCAACTTATTGAAGAATCCCATGTAAAGTGAAGATGGCGAGATAAGTGGAAAGTGTAGATCAAAAATCTCCTTGTGCTTTTCATTAACTACAAGAATTAATCTTGTTCTGCTTTTATTCTTTCATATTTCTTTTTTCTTGTTTTCTCTGTATTAACTTTAAAACAAGTAGTTGTATTTTTATTACAAGTCAAGTCAAGTTGGTGAGCATGCACTGGTACAGTGCATTGCTGCACTCACTACACAACGAAACAACTCGGGATCCTGATTTGCAACCCCCCAGGCAGACACACGGTCCAGTCCCACCCTCCAGAAATGCCCCTCTATATGCTGCAGCCAGGTGTTACGTGGGCGATCCCTTGGCCTGGTCCAGCCACTCGGGTCCTCAACAATGAGGATCTTACGAGCCGGATCACCCTCAGGGAAACGCGCCACATGGCCGTGGTGCTGTAACTGACGCTCCCTCACAATGCAGGTAATGTGCCTCATTCGGGACTCCATGAGCAACCGGTCATTCGACACAAAGTCAAACCAACGGTACCCAAGGATTTTCCGGAGAGACACATTACCAAAGGAGTCCAGTGTTCGTCTCAGGTCACTGGATAGCGTCCATGTCTTGCAACCATATAGCAAGACAGAAAGCACCAGGACTCTAAAGACTTGGACCTTCTCCTTTTGCATAGATGTCGGGAGCGCCACACACCCCTTTTCAGTGACCTCATGACCCACCCCCCCATGCTCTCCTAATCCATCTACTGACTTCATAGGAAGAGTCACCAGAGACATGAATGTCACTGCCAAGGTAAGTAAACCTCTCGACATGGTCAACACTCTCTCCACAAACAGACACACTGCTGGTCCCAAGAGGTCATTAAAAGCTTGGATCTTGGTTTTTATCCAGGACACGCGCAAGCTCAGACACTCAGACTCCTCGCTCAGTATCTTGAGTGCCCCAATCAGAGCCTCCATTGTCAGCAAAGACAAGAAAAGCGTGGGCGCTTTTCATCAATCAACATTCAAAAAACACTTCTTAAAATCTTAGCAAAAGCTGGACTTATCAGAAAATGGAATGAACCTTAACAAAACTGATACTGTCACTTCTTAAAGTTGTCTCCACCCTTCTCAATGCATTTGCACTACCTGCCTGGAAGTTTCTGGATTCAAGCAGAATAAAAGGTTTTTGTCTTGTCCTCGCATCCACCCATGCACGACTTTCTTCACTTTGTCATCTGTCTTGAATCGACGACCACCGAGATGTTTTTTTAGTGGTCCAAAAAAGTTGAAATTGCATGGTGCCATATCTGGCGAATAAAAAGGATGTGGCAATATCTCAAACTTCAGTTTCTCCAGACGAACCTTGGTGTTCTGCATTGTCTTGCAGCAAAAGGACTCCTTGAGACAGCAGTCCCCACCGCTTGGATTGAATAGCAGGCTTCACGTGGATCTCCAGGAGGTCATAGTAACTTGCACTATTGACTGTAGTACCCCTCGGCATGAAGTGTTCGACAATAACTCACGGGCACAAGTGGTTGTGAGGACAAAACAAAACCTTTTATTCTGCTGTAATCCATGCACTTCCAGACAAGTGGCGCAAATGCATTGAGAAGGGTGGAGACTACATTAAAAAATGACAGTTTCAGTTTTGTTAAGGTTCATCCCATTGTCTGATAAATCCTTTTATTGTTTTACACTTATTTTTTTGTTGAGCTGTAATGATTTAAACCAAGAGATTTAGATTTCCATTATAAACCAGCAATTGACAACCTATAGATAGTCTATTATTGTTACCATTAAAATTGTCTTTAAATTTGTTTAAATCAATTTTCATTTTTTTGATTACATTAGAGTATAATATGGTTTATAATGTACAGATTTTTAATATCTGTATATACAGTATGAGTTTATTAAAAGAGGTATTCCTGCTAGAAGGTAAAATTAAAAAAAAAAGTAGCTTTTAGGGAATTTACAAAGACAGCAGGTTTGAAAGCAAATGTTGAGAGTTACAATTGTTGTCTGTTGTCAGAGTATTGTAGTATTTGATAATACTGCTGCCATAGTTTGGGATTTAGTATTGTTTAAAGCAATGTCTTTTGTGGTTAAAGTTTTTTTAATGTAGTGATCATCCTGGACTGTGCTCTGTATTGTGAAATATTAATTTATTTGTTAATTTAATTTAATGAATTACCATCCCATCTCAGGAACTTTGCTGTTTTGGACAACTGGTGCCAGGTTAGGCTTTTGTAACTCCAAAAGTGAATTTAAAATGTATTTTTTATGATGATCATTTGATGAGTGCACATGTCACAATATTAACTAAATGAACCTATGATTTAGCAAGGCAATACCGTCTTTGAACATTAGAGGTCAGAATGGTTGTTAAAACAGTTGTCAAAATGTAACTTACAGCACAGGGAATAGAAAACAGGCGAGATTCAACAAAGTAATTAAAGTGATAACAGCTGACACTTGTACAAGTATTGTAATATGCAGTTAGCAAATAATTACACGTCCAGAATGATGTGCCAGATTTAAGTTTACAATTCATACAAACCTCTTTACAACAGGAATATATCAGCAGGTTTAAAGAAGATTATCAATCAATTAAGATGAATTGAAGAACAGAGGTGAAGAACATTGGTCATGAAGGAAAATTAATCAAGAGAAATTACTACTTTGAATTTTGTACCTTAAAATTGCTTCCTACTAAAACAAATTTTAGATTTCTTATTAAGACCAGACAAACTTAAACATGCAAGTAGAATGAAATAGCCATTTCAAATGGTCAATTAACTATTTGAATTGTTCATCATAACAAATCCACATTAAACAAAACCAAAGCAAATTTTCAAAACGACAGACTGAGTGGCAGGTTGCTGGATGAGTGATGGTGCCCCATGCACCCAATTATTATTCAGTTTATTTTTGCTGCATTTAAATATAACCTGTCAGGATTAAGCCAACTAAAGAATCCTACAATAGTCATCTCCTTTGCCTCATAAATCTGACCTTAACATCCAACTTTTTTAGTTGACGGTGACTGACAACTATGTTCTTTATTAAGCCAGCTGATGAACATTATGTTTTGGTGTCTACCACAGACATAAATTAAATTGAACTATGGATAAATACAAAGCTAGAAAAATAACTTGGAACGTGAATGAGCCTGAAGACAACCATTGCCCAAGATCTCGAGGTGCAATAGAAACTGGTGGACATGCTGGTATTACCATTGATGAAGTAGAAAGTGTTGTTGAAGACTATAATGACTCTTGTGGGAGCATTACTTGACAAACTGTAGCTCGATCTGTAGTCTGAAGGAGTGAAAGCAAATCAGATCAGATTGCAATGGGAGGCTCAAGTATTTCTCTCATATTGTGGGCCATTTTGAATGCCGAGAAACTTAGGAAAGTGACTCAGTTTGTCTCATATAAGATGTGACAGCATATGAAGGCAGGTAAAAGAATTAGAAACTTAGATGAATAAATCTGCATGTACAATCAGATGACTATTAGGATGTATGATTATAATAATATTTTTGTTAGTAATTTATTTAAATACTAGCCATGGTTTCCTGTCAATGACAGGTAATAGAATAATTAAAAAAAATGAGCTGTCTCTTGTTTTATGTGTACTTTCTGAGCCTTTCCTCTGTATTAATGTGTCTGAACCTCTCTTCATCAGCATTCCCTCTTTTGAGCGAGTTCCAGTAAAGCCTCCCTCTAAGACTCTGACATTTGTTTTTGAGGTGCTTTTCTCACCTCTTGTCCAGTTTTACACTTTCCGTCTTTGAGAGCAGCTCTCTCAGAGTTCACCTTTACTCTTCCTTACACATCTCACCCTCGCCCTTTCTTCCTATTTATATCCTTAAAGCCAAACTGACCAATCAGACTGCTCTGAGGGACTGGACACACATACCTTAGTTCTTTATTCCAGTATATAGTAGATTTATGAGCAATATTGTTATTTAATATTAATTAATATTCATGACTCAAATGCCCTTTCTGAGGAATTTACATGTTATCCTGGACTTCTTTGTTTAACTGTACCTTATGTTGGACTGGGCTTCTAATTTGGATTGGATTCTGATTTGTTCCAAGTGCTGCTTAGACTGGTTGGCAATGATAACTGATAGTCAGTTGGACATATGAAAGGGCATTTCAGTTACCTGACCATCAAAGGTGATTTTGTTCAAAGAATTAGAAGCTGTAATCTGTGACACACTTTTTTTTATGGTTTTACCAGTGGATATTCAATAACACTGAATACCAGTAAAGGTAATCGTCTTGAAAACAGACAAGTAAAAAGGGAAAAAGTAAAGAGATTTGTTTTATCAGGGATGAAATGGGTGATGTACACTAAAATATCAGAAAGTAATACCTTTGAAAATCTGCAAGATCCCATAGTGCAACATCCATCGAATCTGTTTACAAGATATAATGCAAAGCTGGACAGAATGCCAGTCTTCAACAGCCACAGTTACACTTACCAGAACCTCATTCACTCTGAGCCAGTTTAGAGGATGGCAACTACCAGTGGCAGATGGTCAAAAAAATTTTGAACAGGGGAGCAATTTATGGGGAGACAAACTGAATTATACAGTGTCTTTCACATCTATCTATTATATAGTGCCTTTCATATCAATCTATCTGGTCATTTCCCATGCTCTTGTGGTCATCATCATAGTGTTAATTCATGTCTAGGCCTGTCCAGTACCAGACACATAGGACAAAATCCAGGCTAAAATGTATTATACCCTTTCCATCATGCTGCCCAATCTGATTTCTACTGTGCTCCAAAACCTCAGTCCATGACATCCATCGTCCCCTTATTCTTTCCATAACTTGCCGTATAGATGTGGAAAGGGACAGGTGCATCTGCTACCCAAATTTTATATTACACCTGCCTCTAAGTTACCAAATCCTACGCCAATTTGCCTAGTTCTCCATTCTGTCAAAACCCACAACTTAATGTCCATACCCTCATCTCTGTAATCTTCCAATAACATGGACTTCTGTCTGTCATATAACACATGCATATCTTAAATCCAATCCAAATCTTATTCTGCCTTTGCTAACAGAATGCCCAGTCCTTGGCTATTCCCACTGTATTCCATAATTCCACCTCATACAATCACTAGTCTTCTGATCTTTCATCGCAGTTTATCATTTATCACACCCACAGAGTCATTCCCACCCTAATTTTATTCTACACTTGCTGCCCATCTGCCCATACCTATGCAAATTTGCCAGGAGGCTTACCTCACCTGGGCACAAATTAACATTGTAAGATTCAGTAACCCCCACAACTTAAAATATAATATAATATAATACAATTTGTCTTGACCCACAGGACAAGTCCAACCTAAATCTTATTCTGTCTTTACAATCAGTATACCTAGATTTACTTGAATATAAATTTTGCCATCTTTTCCTTCAGGCCTGAAAACTTCTCAGCTGCTTTCTTTTTTGTTTTATTAACTTAAAATAAAAGCAAATACCAATCTGTACAATCAAATCAAATCTCAATTACTTTCTCCTTAAATTCAGTCATTTCACTAAGCCTCACAAAACATTTTGCCTCATACTATTGTCTAAATCAGTGTTTCCCAACCCTTTTTTTCTGTAGTAGCACACTTTTTGTAACAAAAATCATCCTAAGGCACACCACTGTCTTACTAACCACAAACACTTTATATCTCATGCCTTGGCCAAAGGGGCGGGACCGCCAAAGAAGCCAATAGAAAAGCAGCTCCAAGATTAGCGTTGACAGATACTGCACTTAGAGAGCACTTTGGTGGCATCTCAAAGCTGCTTCACCCTTTGCGCCCCTCTCAAATGCCCACTATCTACCAGCTGTATGAGGCTTGCTGTAGACTACACACCCAAGGCAGATGGACTCTAGCAGCCAGGAATCGACATGTCCAAAGTGCTCTAACATGGTGATTATGGAGCTGCTTTTATGCCAGCTTCTGTAGGTAGCTCTATCCGACACAGACAGGTCTCAACCACCTGTGGAGCTTGTGTGGGAGAAAATCTGAATGTAAGCTTGTCCTCGAATTCTTAAGTCAGATCAGTCCAGTTGAAGCTCCTTTATTGTCATTTTTTCTTCAAGTGAATGATTTCTGAAGGGGTATTTCATTAAAGAAATAACTGAATTTTCTTTGATTTCAGAAGTTCCACTTGAAGTTGCCATCTCCCTAAATTCGTACTTGCTTATCTGTAGTTACATTAATGGCGAATGTGAACTGCAAACCTGTAATAGGGCATCGACAAATGTCCCTTCACATTATCTTAAAATAAAACCTAAAACTATACTAATTCACTGCCAATAAAGGTGGGAGTGTCCGGGGCACAGAGAGATACGTCTCCAGAAAAAATGAAAGGGCAGACTCTGGACACCAAAAGATGAAGGACTTACATATGTTCTCATTTGGCCTGCGTCCTTCAACTCAGGAAATATTGGTATTCACATAGAAATGAAAAACATACAAGTCGGAACCAATTTTTAATGGATATTGACATGCACCGACACCAGGCACACTGTGCAAATAAATACATTAATTTCATAAATTATTTCACATTACCTAATTAATTTAGGAGAGTTTTTAAAATATTTGGAGAGGGGACAGTGCCCCAGTGCCCTGCACTATAAACTGCCACTGGCAACTACCCCACATCATAATTGTCTTGGGATGTAAGATAGCCTGATTTTGTAATGAGCACCTATTTTTTAAAGTGTAAAAATGGTGTTTGTCAGTAAAATGATTTATATGAAATTATGAATCATTTTAATTAAAATTACTGCCATTGGCATTTCCAATGACTACAACAGTGCAAGTATATGCATGCCTGGTGGCTGACATAAGGTGGTTTTCTATGGGACTTGATACTTGGCATCAAAAGTGAAATATTTAATTAAAACTAGTGAATTTGGAATGTAAAGTATCAGCTCACAAATCTCTTCCGCATCAGCAGCTGTTCTGCTCACTAAGTGCTGAAACTGCATGACCTGAAGTTAGAAAAATTCAAATTGGCTCAAATAAATGCAGAAGTGCCTAATGTGTCTCCTGCCCATCTGCCCAACCTCAACAATCCTGGAGATTCTGTCTTCTTGGATGGAATTTCAGGAAACAGTCTGTATTTTGCGGAATGTCTTGCTATTGTTTATTGACACAGGAGCACATTTCCTCTTGATGACAATTTGCCTTGCTAAACAGGAGGAGTTCATCTGAACTGTGAATAAAGGTGAAAGTCATGCCTGAAGATCACGTGCCTCAGCTTGTGCTTTTGATTAGAAGTGAGCCTCCACCGGTTTGAGCGCCCATAGATTGACACACTCCATGAAGCATTATTATTCTTACTCAAGGAAGAGCTGATAGTCACAAAAGACTTAATGTCTGCAGCTTTATTTCAGTATCTGTTGGCAGTTATTTGGGATCTGAGGCTTAAGTTAAATAGTTCCAGTTTTGGGGCAAAAAGGCACATTTCAGCCCACATTTACTGTTAATGTAATTTTGCTTAGAGCAGTAGTTCTCAACCTGTGGGGCGGGCCCCCCTAGGGGGGCGCGACGTAACAAAAAGGGGGGCGTGAAGATGTGAAAAAAAGAAAACAAGAATCGAAAATATGATAAATCCATCTATTGAAACCCAAACAAATTAACTTAAACTACATTCTGATACTAGAAAAATAAATATAGAGTTAGATAAATGCCGATAAAAGTTAAGTAGGTATAATAAAATATGCATCTATGATATATCATTAATTAAAAAAGAACAAATTAGTATTAGTGGGCTACTTTCAAAAAAACGTTAGGGGGGCGCGATTAAAACTGTTATGAAAACTCGGGTCGCAAAAACTTAAAGGCTAAGAAGCGCTGGCTTTGAGGCAATCTAGAAATGCAGTGCTTTGCTTCGGTTAATCCCTAGCTGAACGTACTGTAAGTGACTGAAAGATCTCACTCAGGTGTTTATGGGATCTAAAAGTGTGGATGAAATGATTTGCCAAAGAGTATGTGCCCACTCTAACAATGGCAGCTCAGAACTCTGAAGACAGGTAATAATACTGGAGCTCCTCTGTTTCGGTTTTCTGTATAGAATAAACCAGCAGGACACCAAGAGACTATTTCAACTGTCTGGTATAAAATGCACTACAGCAAAAGTGATGAGAGAAAAAGTAAAGTACTCATTATAAACAAGAAAGCAACTTCAAGTCATTAACACTAAATCTTAATCACATTAGATGAAGTTAAAGAGACAACACAGATGGGTGACTAATATGAACACACCAACCACCAACTGAATAAAAAAGAAAAAATAAATAGCAAAATGTGTGTTTTATTATATAGTTAATGTTGTTTGTTGTCTTTGTAGGTAATTCAGTTTATTAGTAACTCTTCATATATTATAGCATCATGCTGCTTTTCAACTGAAATGAAGAAAGTTGAAGTAAAATGCAGTTTTTTTGTTTAAACTGATGTATGGCATGTTTCTCTCCTGGAAGTCTATGTAATCACTTTATTTGCCAAATGAATAACTACAGTATAAATTTATTTTGCTTGTGGGAGGAGAGATAAAGAAAGAGGAACTTAGAATCCAGGCTGCTGGTGACTCCATTCAATCTGAACAGCATCTGCAGTGAGACTTTAGACTGAGAGGAAAACGAAGCCAAGCAGAGCCCTGCTAAAGCGGGACATCTAAAGCTGGGACCCTTGGAACTCAAGGAAGACAACACTTTTCTCTTGAACCTCAGCATTCTTCCCTCCTTGTCAACTTGAACAGAGGTATGATTTGTGATAGCTTCAACTGCATTTTGTAAATGTGATGTCTATAAGAAGTCATCGTCTCTTTTCAATGGAATTGTTTGCTGGTTGCAGAACTCCCAAAAGCTGTTTTTTCATGATTTGATGTTGACTTTTTTATCTATCTATCTATCTATCTATCTATCTATCTATCTATCTATCTAT
>JANRMT010062854.1:45136272-45151315 GCA_026402145.1 Polypterus bichir lapradei
TATCTATCTATCTATCTATCTATCTATCTATCTATCTATCTATCTATCTATCTATCTATCTATCTATCTATCTATCTATCTATCTGTATTATTTTTATCATAAATATTTTCTGAATTGTTTAAATCATTTTATTAGGATCACTTGGTTTTAGTCACTATTTGCCTTTGGTAAATTTCTGCAGAGGTCCAGTGACATGGTGGTAAGTTTTGTATGTACATTCAAGAGATTTCTCGAAGTCCTTTAGTTTTCTGCCCTACTTCTATATCCAAAACACATGCATGTTAGGCTAACTGATGGCTCTAAAGTGACCCAATGTGTGTGTAGGTCAATATGTACGCATGTAACCGTGTCCTATTACAGATTAGTCCCACAGTCCAAAAACAATGCAGGTTAGGTACACTGACAATGCTAAATTGGCCCATGTGTGTGTATATGTTCTCCCTGGGATGGACTGGAAAGTCATAGGAGTGTTCTTGCCTTGCCTAATGCTTGGTGGGACTTCCCTGTGACCTGGCTCTGGGTAGGAAGTTTTGGAAAATGGATGGATTACAAAGTAACAATACATAGGAACATAAGAAACTTGGCAAATGAGAGGAAACCATTCAGTCTATCAAGCCCATTTCTTTAGCTAATTGCTAAGCTGTCCCAATATCTCATCTAGATTCTTCTTTAAGGTTGTCAAGGTTTCTTCATCTAACCTACCTATACTGGAATATGCTTTACTTAATAAATTATATATATAAATATATATATATATATTTTTTGTAGTCTTTTGTTGGTGACTTGGATGTTGCTGTCTGGTAAGGTACAGGAGTAGAGCTCAGCTCAAAGGTTACAGTTTAAGTCTAACCAGTGAGCTCAAAATGGCTAGCAATTGCTACTTTTAGGTGATCCACCAAGATAACGTAAAAAATTACACAGTGGTTTTAAAAAAGCTTCCAAATTATTTTGACTTGCCACGTCTCAAGAGGTAGAGCATCAGAGGCATGCAGAGATTCTGCCAGCTGTGCTGATTCACACTGAAAACGATGAGTGCATCAGATTAAGCCTCCTCCATAAAGAGGAATGCAACAGAACCTACTGACCACTTAACCTAATCTTACTTGTTACAGCCAACTGTTTCTTTTTCTGCTAGAAGACCAAAGAAAACAGCTGACTTAAGCTTATTATATTTCTCTTTCTTGATATCCACAAGAAGCTTTCTCTTGACTTTTAGAGGCAGGCTGGATGAAGAAGCACAATCCATAGCAACTACGTTTTTCATAACCATAAGAGAGGCTAGGTGATCAAAGCCATCGCATTTGAGACTAAAGAGCAGCCCATGAAAAAATGGCATTAATATGCCATATCAATCAAAATAAAAACAATACAGGGTGAACACCCCAGCAGCATTTGATATAAGTATACATCTGACACAGCATGGGGGTGCCAATTCAGTTAGGTCAATTCACAGATATTGAAGGAACTTTTTAAAAGATTTGTCAGGCTCTTATAAATAGAATGCCCTCTATAATGTTTGGGCCAAAGACATATCTCACCAGTTTTAGTGTTGTTATGTTGGTTACCTGTGCTTTTTAGAACTGACTTTAAAATGCAACTAATTGTATATAAGGCCTACATTCTGTAGTGCATATCCCCCTACATTCCATGTCATAACCTTTAATCTTTTAATAGCAGTCTGCTTATTACTCCAACAGCCTTGCTAACACTGTTGATCATTTTAAAAAATAATTCCTAAAAACACACTTTTGGTCTTTTCATAGCTTAATTAGATATGAATATAATTATCATTCACGTCAATAAATCTGCAATCTTTATTAAGGTTTACTTCTCTTTATTTTCTTTTGTTGTTCTTCTGTGGTGAAGTTCTGTGTCACCACCACCTGATGTTTAAATATTTGAATGAGAGAGAATCGCGTGATTCACTGCACTGAATCCTATAAAATGAAACCCCTAAAAAAATTGCTTAAGGACATTTATGCAGATTTTACTTTTTTTTTCCTCCATCTTAACTGGAGTTTTTTTTTTATATCCACCCTGGCCCACTGACCTTATCATCAGACCGTCATTTAGAGATGTTATATTTAAGGACACTAGTTCTCTTAATTATATCCATCCATCCATTATCCAACCCACTATATCCTAACTACAGGGTCATGGGGGTCTGCTGGAGCCAATCCCACTGAACACAGGGAGCAAGGCAGGAAACAAACCCCAGGCAGGGCACACACATACACACACACACCTAACCTGCATGTCTTTGGACTATGGGAGGAAACCCACGCAGGCATGGGGAGAACATGCAAACTCCACGCAGGGAGGACCCGGGAAGCAAACCCAGGTCTCCTAACTGTGAGGCAGCAGCGCTACCCACTGCGTCACCGTGCCACCCCTCTTAATTATATATTTGTCTCATTCATTTTTTTGTATAGTATTTATTCATTATCATTCTTTTCTCATTTTAACTTTTTTTCCTTGTAAAGCACTTTGAGCTATAGCGTTTTGTATGAAAATGTGCTTTAGAAAAAAATGTTGTTGTTTCCAAAGAGGGGTTGTTGCATTTCATGTTCAAATTCAGCTAACAGTGCATTCAGAAATAGTGCTATTTCTATGCTTTTTAAAAACATATTTGCAAAAAGTTTTAAAAACCTGTCTTTGCTTTGTCATTCTGGGGTAATGAGTGCTTCTTTATGAGTGAAAACTTAATTTAAATGATTTTAGCACAAAGTCGCAGTATAACAAAATGAAAAAAAAAATGTGAAGTATCTTCTGTATGCTTATTTAGATTTTATTTTGACAGTTTAAAAATGATAACATCAAATTTCTTATACTTTACAAGTGAGTTTTTGTCTTTCTTTCCCTGCTCTTGCTCTTGAAACGCAGACTCAAACAAAATAGATTTGGAAAACAACAACATGCGGAAAGACAAATGGATGGAAATAATATAAATGCAGCAGTGCTTTCATCCTTATGTGTTCTGTGTTTCAGATACTACAATGTGGAAACTCTTAATTATAGGATTCTGTATTTTGCAAGTAAGCTGTCAGGAAAGTAAGTAACACTACATTTAACGGGTGATACGTTGCTATATCTGTACAGATAATCTTCAAGGAATCCTGGAGAAATGTATTTTGTGTGCTTATATGTTAAATCCTTTTTTTAAATTAAACTATTTAGTAGTCATTTACATTTTAATTATATTTGTGATGCTATAAACAAAGTGAGAGGAGTCAGTATGTAAGTGAGAGATAATAAAGCAGTCAGAGCAAATGGGAGATGTCATAGATACTATCTTGTTTAAGCAGAAATTCACAAAAATAAGTTATCTGAACTTTGTTAAAAGAGGAAACCTAACTTCAGAAGCAATAAAAGAACTTTCTAGCATTTAAAATTTGTGAGTGACAATAAGTCTTGATAGCAAATAGAATCCTGTTATACTAATCTATGTCATGAGTTGATGCATGCTATTATAACAAAATGTTTAGTGTCAAAATTAATAATTTTATTGCAAATTCTGTGTAAGAACTAAACCTAGATATAAATGTTAACAGCACACTGGTGAAAACTGGTGTAGAATCCATGGGTGAAGAAGTCAGTTAACTTCCCTCAATAACTTTAATTATGTTACCTTTCCTGAAAAGTGGAAGGCTGAAAATGTGTTATGGCTAATAAAGGTCACATTGAGACATTCTCTACTAAACTAAACCAATTCAAAAAAATCAGTCAATTTAAGGTGTCTGAAAAGAAATAGAACCAAGCTCAGAGTTAGGAGAATGCCAAGGGCAAATCCAAAACCTCATCCTCTAAATCCTGGCCCAGTGTTGCTGTCAGAGAAACAATTGGGAAACTTTCTTTTTTCATCATGGTTATGTAGCAATTAAATAAATTCTTTCCTAATGCTAAAGCTTGTCGCAATCCTGGCATAGTCTCTGGTCTTATAAAGTTTTAACAAGCAAGCTCTGTGTGTCCCCAACCTTTATAATATTGATCACAGACTGATAGACACTTCAATGACCAAACTATTAACACAATAAACACACAGGATCAAACAAAAAGCCTAAACACAAAAAACATGCCAAAGACAATGTGAAAATTAGCTATAAAATGCCTGTTTCCTAATAGTCATCACTCCTATGATTCTATTTTCAAATACACACATGACGTTTGAGGGATGTTCTAATACAGCAGAGAGGAACAACAACAACATTTATTTATTTAGTATGTTTTCTTACATATGATGTAGCTCAAAGTGCTTTACAAGATGAAGAAAAAAAAATATTAAAATAAAATTAGGCAATGCTAATTAACAAAGAATAAAGTAAGGTCTGATGGCCCGGGAGGACAGAAAAAACAAACAAAAAAAAAACTCCAGAGAGCTTGAGAAAAAAAAACCAAAAAACCACGAGACCGCCCAGCCCCCTCTAGCTATTCTACCTAACATAAATTACCTCAATCAGTCCTCATGGTTTTTAGGCTTCACATGGAAGAATTAGACGATGATGGTCATGTGGACCTCTGGCCTTCAATCCATCAATGTAGGGACTGCATGGTGTTTTGATCGAGTGGTGGTGGCGCAGATCACCAAAACAGAAAAACGGAAAAAGAACAGCAGAGAAAATGGGGGTTAGTATGAATTTCAGAGCCATGAAAAAAAAGATAATTAAATGCATATACAGAAAATCAGGATTGCACTAAGATGAAGCTATGAGAAAGTCATGTTAAAGTAATGTGTTTTCAGCAGTTTTTTAAAGTGCTCCACTGTATTAGCCTGGTGAATTTCTATTGGCAGGCTATTCCAGATATTAGGTCCATAACAGCAGAAGGCCGCCTCACCACTTCCTTTAAATTTAGCTCTTGGAATTATAAGCTGACACTAATTTGAAGTTCTAAGGTTACGATTTGGAGTGTAAGGTGAAAGACATTCTGAAATATAGGATGGAGCGAGATTATTTAAGGCTTTGTAAACTGTGAGCAGTATTTTAAAGCAAGTACCCATTAGCAATTCTCCTGACCATTGCTCTGTCAATGCATTATATAATGAATATGACCTTCACTCCTATCACCCTGCGTTCACTTTTTAACTCTGGTTGCTTTTTGGTGGCTGTTTCAGCCACATTCAGGAAGTAGTTTATAGTTAGCAAGGCTTTCCTCAGGTTTATGAAGCTACTGCCCAAATACCTAATTTTCCCAAATGCTGTAGGGAATTTAGGTCTGAAACTTTGGGCTTGCATTTCACAAACAACTACTACTGCATTAAAGAATTAACTTAATAAATTATAGTAATCCAGTCTGAACAGTTTGTCAGGGGAAATGTTACTGGCTGCGATTGTGTCCAGCAAGTCATGAGTTACAGTGTCCTCGACTTTCATCTCTCTTGGTTCCAATTCCTTCTAATAATCAGTGCTATTAAATTGACATTTACTTTTGTCAATCACAGATATGTTTTTCTGTAAGGGTATGTACAGTATGTGGTAATGCAATGGTTCAGTATTCTGCTGTTAATGCATTATAGTTGTAAATAATTGCTCAGTAAAAAGTGCTATACAACAATAATAAAACATCTAACTGAATTGCAAGAGTCCTGTTTTACTAACACTATTGCAGATAATATTATAAGCATATTCTCTAGGTCTAAACTCTGAAACAGCTCCAAAGGAGGTTAATGGATCTAACCAAAATCCAACTGTTAATAAAAATAACTCCGGGAACAGCAACTCACAATCCTCTCAGTCCAAATGTGATGAAGCAAACATTGACAAAGGTAAAGATAAAGGTTTGTTTCAGTTACTCAGTAGTGACATAGTGTTTCTGAACTTTTTGGTATGTGTGTTAGAAATTTTCTCCCATTTCACTATACTGCTGAACGTTTAGTACATTTTAAACCTTTGTGGTACTTCATGTATATTTACTCACCTTGGTACAGTGAAAGCAGATCATATAAATCTGATCATCAACAGGATGTGCAGGTTTGAAAAAAACATGCGGACAGTTAAGTGTCAGCAGTACCACAATAGATTGTGGATAATGTGTCAGTTAAATGTGAGCAAATTTGTTTCTCTTTCTTCTTCCTTGTAATGGCACTTTTTTATTAGGATTGTCTGCATATTTGATTGGCAGTGGAGTTTTATCTAGTTTGGCGCTGACATTGGCACTCATCACAGCCATGCCTGCTCTTCTGTGTGTCATAAAAAGGAGTAGTAAGTCAAGAATGTTTTACATTGACTCTCTTATAAACAAAAAATAATTTGGATGTGTTATTTTGTATTGTTGTATTTTCCCATCAGTGTATGTAACAATATTTTGTTTTTTATTTGCAGATTTCTGTGTTATAGGTCTTAGTATTTTCTTCATAAATGCTGTTGTTCCACCAGTCTTCATGTTTATTTCATTTCTTCTCTTAGTGGTTAATGATAGAGGTGAGTGTGGCAGTATATAAGACAATATATAGTATGTATGTATACAGTGGCTTGCAAAAGTATTCGGCCCCCTTGAACTTTTCCACATTTTGTCACATTACAGCCACAAACATGAATCAATTTTATTGGAATTCCACGTGAAAGACCAATACAAAGTGGAACGAAAATCATACACGATTCCAAACATTTTTTACAAATAAATAACTGAAAAGTGGGGTGTGCATAATTATTCAGCCCCCTGAGTCAATACTTTGTAGAACCACCTTTTGCTGCAATTACAGCTGCCAGTCTTTTAGGGTATGTCTCTACCAGCTTTGCACATCTAGAGGCTGAAATCCTTGCCCATTCTTCTTTGCAAAACAGCTCCAGCTCAGTCAGATTAGATGGACAGCGTTTGTGAACAGCAGTTTTCAGATCTTGCCACAGATTCTCGATTGGATTTAGATCTGGACTTTGACTGGGCCATTCTAACACATGGATATGTTTTGTTTTAAACCATTCCATTGTTGCCCTGGCTTTATGTTTAGGGTCGTTGTCCTGCTGGAAGGTGAACCTCCGCCCCAGTCTCAAGTCTTTTGCAGACTCCAAGAGGTTTTCTTCCAAGATTGCCCTGTATTTCGCTCCATCCATCTTCCCATCAACTCTGACCAGTTTCCCTGTCCCTGCTGAAGAGAAGCACCCCCAGAGCATGATGCTGCCACTACCATATTTGACAGTGGGGATGGTGTGTTCAGAGTGATGTGCAGTGTTAGTTTTCCGCCACACATAGCGTTTTGCATTTTGGCCAAAAAGTTCCATTTTGGTCTCATCTGACCAGAGCGCCTTCTTCCACATGTTTGCTGTGTCCCCCACATGGCTTGTGGCAAACTGCAAATGGGACTTCTTATGGTTTTCTGTTAACAATGGCTTTCTTCTTGCCACTCTTCCATAAAGGCCAACTTTGTGCAGTGCACGACTAATAGTTGTCCTATGGACAGATTCCCCCACCTGAGCTGTAGATCTCTGCAGCTCGTCCAGAGTCACCATGGGCCTCTTGGCTGCATTTCTGATCAGCGCTCTCCTTGTTCGGCCTGTGAGTTTAGGCGAACGGCCTTGTCTTGGTAGGTTTACAGTTGTGCCATACTCCTTCCATTTCTGAATGATCGCTTGAACAGTGCTCCGTGGGATGTTCAAGGCTTTGGAAATCTTTTTGTAGCCTAAGCCTGCTTTAAATTTCTCAATAACTTTATCCCTGACCTGTCTGGTGTGTTCTTTGGACTTCATGGTGTTGTTGCTCCCAATATTCTCTTAGACAACCTCTGAGGCTGTCACAGAGCAGCTGTATTTGTACTGACATTAGATTACACACAGGTGCACTCTATTTAGTCATTAGCACTCATCAGGCAATGTCTATGGGCAACTGACTGCACTCAGACCAAAGGGGGCTGAATAATTACGCACACCCCACTTTGCAGTTATTTATTTGTAAAAAATGTTTGGAATCATGTATGATTTTCGTTCCACTTCTCAAGTGTACATCACTTTGTATTGGTCTTTCACGTGGAATTCCAATGAAATTGATTCATGTTTGTGGTCGAATACTTTTGCAAGCCAATGTATATATATATATATATATATATATATATATATATATATAATGGAGAAATTCACCCCAGATGCTACAGATTCCTGCAGCCTTCCCTACCCACAGCTGGTTCAACACCTGTGCAGTCTCAGCTAGATTGGGTGGATTGCAGGTAATTGGAGGATCAGCCTCAAGAACCGTGGACCCAGAGATATCCAACACCCTAGCCAGAGGATCAGCTTTAAACAGCAGCTCAAAGTAGCCAGCCTAGCAGGTCACAACTATGACGTTATCCATAAGGACCGAGGAATAGATTTGGATGTGCATAAAGCTTTGATTCCTCTGTAAGCAGGACGTGGGTCATTAGACCATAGATAGTGTGTCACTTGCTCACATATTCCTCTAACAATCTCCTCCTTATCTGCCCTCAGAGCCCTCACAGCCTTCCTCCTCAGTTTTTGTCATTATAACTGGAATATTGTCTAAGCAGTACTTTAGAGGGTATAGTAGCACAGTCTGTTTCAACTCTGCTTTAAGACAGACAGAGGGTTTTTAAGTAATCAACAGAAGTGGGGACATCTGTGCAAATTGTTTACTGCATCTTGCAAGGCTTAATTTACTTTAATTGCTGGAGAACATCTGAAGGTTGTAACCTATTAGTTGTTCCATGAAGGAAGCCAATTTATAAATTTGGAAATTTCCTTTTTTTCAGTTTTTGCTAACTGAAGCTTTAAAATTTAAACCTTTGACAATTTTCTGCTTACCTTTCACCATTTTAGGTAATTCATTGCATTTCAACTGATTAAATGTGAAGAAAAACTGGAAAACTGGTGGTCTAAATCCTTTGATCGGTAGTGTGTATGTGTATTTATATATACTGTATCTGCACTGTACTGTCAGGAGGGATAAGGAGAGAGCAACTGTCTGTGGCCACCACCTTAAAAAACACCTTTTTTGGGGGGTGTCTTGCTGTTGCCTCTCCAAGGCACCTGTTGTCACTTTCATTTGCAACAAAGCAAGTGAACTTGATTTACAATCGCTTATGTTTCCTAATTGGACAGATTGATATCCCTTAAGCTTAATTGATTTGGTTTTATATATACAGTGCATCCGGAAAGTATTCACAGCGCATCACTTTTTCCACATTTTGTTATGTTACAGCCTTATTCCAAAATGGATTAAATTCATTTTTTTCCTCATTATTCTACACACAACGGCTCATAATGACAACGTGAAAAAAGTTCACATGTACATAAGTATTCACAGCCTTTGCTCAATACTTTGTCGATGCACCTTTGGCAGCAATTACAGCCTCAAGTCTTTTTGAATATGATGCCACAAGCTTGGCACACCTGTCCTTGGCCAGTTTCGCCCATTCCTCTTTGCAGCACCTCTCAAGCTCCATCAGGTTGGATGGGAAGCGTTGGTGCACAGCCATTTTAAGATCTCTCCAGAGATGTTCAATCGGATTCAAGTCTGGGCTCTGGTTGGGCCACTCAGGGACATTTACAGAGTTGTCCTGAAGCCACTCCTTTGATATCTTGGCTGTGTGCTTAGGGTCATTGTCCTGCTGAAAGATGAACTGTTGCCCCAGTCTGAGGTCAAGAGCACTCTGGAGCAGGTTTTCATCCAGGATGTCTCTGTCCATTGCTGCAGTCATCTTTCCCTTCTTTATCCTGACTAGTATCCCAGTTCCTGCCGCTGAAAAACATCCCCACAGCATGATGTTGCTTCACAGTAGGGATGGTATTGACCTGGTGATGAGCGGTGCCTGGTTTCCTCCAAACATGACGTCTGGCATTCACACCAAAGAGTTCAATCTTTGTCTCATCAGACCAGAGAATTTTGTTTCTCATGGTCTGAGAGTCCTTCAGGTGCCTTTTGGCAAACTCCAGGCGGTCTGCCATGTGCCTTTTACTAAGGAGTGGCTTCTGTCTGGCCACTCTACCATACAGGCCTGATTGGTGGATTGCTGCAGAGATGTTTGTCCTTCTGGAAGGTTCTCCTCTCTCCACAGACGACCTCTGAAGCTCTGACAGAGTGACCATCCCTGACTAAGGCCCTTCTCTGCCGATTGCTCATTTTAGATGGCTAGCCAGCTCTAGGAAGAGTCCTGGTGGTTTTGAACTTCTTCCACTTACGGATGATGGAGGCCACTGTGCTCACTGGGACCTTCAAAGCAGCAGAAATTTTTCAGTAACCTTCCCCAGGTTTGTGCCTCGAGACAATCCTGTCTCGGAGGTCTACAGACAATTCCTTTGACTTCATGCTTGGTTTGTGCTCTGACATGAACTGTCAACTGTGGGACCTTATATAGACAGGTGTGTGCCTTTCCAAATCATGTCCAATCAACTGAATTTACCACAGGTGGACTCCAATTAAGCTGCAGAAACATCTCAAGGATGATCAGGGGAAACAGGATGCACCTGAGCTCAATTTTGAGCTTCATGGCAAAGGCTGTGAATACTTATGTACATGTGCTTTCTCAATTTTTTTATTTTTAATAAATTTGCAAAAATCTCAAGTAAACTTTTTTCACGTTGTCATTATGAGGTGTTGTGTGTAGAATTCTGAAGAAAAAAATGAATTTAATCCATTTTGGAATAAGGCTGTAACATAACAAAATGTGGAAAAAGCGATGCACTGTGAATACTTTCCGGATGTACTGTATATATAGATAGATAGATAGATACTTTATTAATCCCAAGGGGAAATTCACATAATCCAGCAGCAGCAAACTGGCCAAGGATAGGTGTGCCAAGCTTGTGGCATCCTATTCAAAAAGACTGGAGGCTGTAATTGCTGCCAAAGGTGCATCGACAAAGTATTGAGCAAAGGCTGTGAATACTTATATACATGTGATTACTCAGTTTTTTTTATTTTTAATAAATTTGCAAAAACCTCAAGTAAGCTTTTTTCATGTTGTCATTATGAGGTGTTGTGTGTAGAATTCTGAAGAAAAAAATGAATTTAATCCATTTTGGAATAAGGCTGTAAAATAACAAAATGTGGAAAAAGTGATGCGCTGTGAATACTTTCCAGATGCACTGTATATATAGTAATACAAAGAGAGTAAGTGAGAAAGAGACTTGGGTCCAAATTTGAATAATTACATTTAATGAGAAGCAGTTCACTGTGTAACTAAACACATGAATAGTGTTTCATGACTTAAACATACAGCTAAAGAAGAGCTATTGCCAGCTTCATTAAGTTTTTTTTTTTATAAGAGAGATCTGGCCTAGTTGGATGCTGGCTCTGAAGTGAATTCATACTTCTGGTATCTGTCTTCATTATAAAGGGGAAGGACCAGAAGAGGCAAGCTTCCTGGAGTAAGTCAGAAGTGATGTCAGTGCTCAGTGGATCTCCTGGAAATCTTTTCCCTGTTGTGATCTAGGAATCCCAAACACTATTGAGTTCCAAACCACCCGGTTCCAAACATTTCCAATAATGCCCACTAGAGGGGGATTTCACTGTCAAACCCTGGCTAATAATAAGCACCGAATCTGCAGAAATGAAAGATTAATTTTTCACAAAAAGTATTACAATCACAATGAAACACCATTAAGCATAACAGCAAAATGGAAAGTCTTGTAACAAAGGCAATCCAAGTAGAACACAATCCCAGTACAGAATCCAAATAGATTGGTTGAAAAACAGCAAAACGGTCACAATATCAAAATGTACAAAGGATACAAGCACAAGGAAACAGAAATAACTCACTACAGAATGCATTACAATGACCAACAGAAACTGTGGAAGACTCTCCAAACTTATAGGGTGGATGGCGGTGACTGGTAGGTGGCCCTTCCTCTTGGGGGACCACCCACAAAACATATGACACATAACAAAGGCACCATATATACATAGACAAAGCCAAACATGAACAGTGGTGCACATAATCAGCATAAATAAAATGATCAAAACTTGAAAAAACATATAAAACGAATTTAAACCACAACCGGGGAGGAACGCTGGCTGAGACATGACATATCCATTCTAGAGGCAAAGAGGAAAAGGAAGTTAAGGGCTTTGTTGCACCATCACCCTCCCCACAGTTCTTACCTGTTCAGAATCTGAGAAGTGCACCCTGTTCTCTCATTTCTCCCAATACATACAACGGATCAAATCGTTTACAGTGAGCACTATTTTTATGTAAGAAGTAATATATAAACACATATTAAATGTGTACATTTGAAATTAGATTTGTTTTCACAAGAAATGCTAAACCTTAATTGCTTACTTTCCTGGTGTCTCCTGGGAGTGTTTTCATCTACAGACTCCATTTTCTTCCCATAGTTCAAAAACCATACATACTGTTATTTTCATGTGACTCTGGGGGTTGAATGTGTAATAGAGCTCTCTAATGAACAGGCATCCAGTCTAGGATGAGATTCTATCTTGCAAACATTACTGGCATAAACACTAATGATGAGACAGGGTATAGCAAGTAGTTTGATATTTTTTTCTTTTCTTTTTTCTCTTTTTGTAGTTATTCCAGGATATCTTTTACGAAATGGCTGTGCAACATCTCATCTAAATGGTAAGTGTAACAGTCCAGCGAATTAAAAGTAAATGTAATTACCGTATAATGGCACAAATCCATTTAATAGAATGAGCAAATAAACTGTGTATGTTCAGAAGACTGCAGAGTTATACAGAGTTATATCAGCATGCTTACTAGATGTATTAGAGAAGGGAGAATTTTTGAGGAATGTATTTCTGGATATTTCTAATTGCTATGTATGTTACGGGTCTTATTTAAAGAAGAGATTTTGTTGTCATAATTTTATATTTGATTAGGTTTTCTTTATACTCACTCATTTCATCCAAGACTATCACATTAGAAACTACTGACACTGGCTCTTGCTACTTGACCTGCCTATGTTCCTTTAGCCAGCAGCCATACCACCTGCACTTTAGAACTAGTCATCCACCTGAAGATAAGCATGTTTAGGCCTGGCCAGTACTTGGATGGGAGACCACCTAGGAAAGCTTAGGTTGTTGCCAGAATAGCTTACCCTGTGGTCTGTGTGTGGATCCCAATGCCCCAGTGCAGTGCCCTCCTCACCCACTCTATCTGCCTCGGGGTGTAACTTTAACTCCGCTTAGTGAGTGAGAGAGCTACTTAACGGATTTAGATTTTTTTTGTTCTATAATTTGATTGAATATTCTGGTTGATTTTGTGACTTCTCTCATCGCGCTAAGAATCATAGTTCGCTTGCAGGAGTGATATATTCGCGCTAATCTGAGACACAGGCTACGGGCCGAGGGGAGGGGGAAGAGTAACGTCAGTAGTAGAGAGTTGGACAGGGCCCTTCTCACTGTCCTGTTTCACTAATACGCGGGCGAAGCTGCAGGGGATGGCTAGTACATACAGTGGTGTGAAAAACTATTTGCCCCCTTCCTGATTTCTTATTCTTTTGCATGTTTGTCACACAAAATGTTTCTGATCATCAAACACATGTAACCATTAGTCAAATATAACACAAGTAAACACAAAATGCAGTTTTTAAATGATGGTTTTTATTATTTAGGGAGAAAAAAAAATCCAAACCTACATGGCCCTGTGTGAAAAAGTAATTGCCCCCTGAACCTAATAACTGGTTGGGCCACCCTTAGCAGCAATAACTGCAATCAAGCGTTTGCGATAACTTGCAATGAGTCTTTTACAGCGCTCTGGAGGAATTTTGGCCCACTCATCTTTGCAGAATTGTTGTAATTCAGCTTTATTTGAGGGTTTTCTAGCATGAACTGCCTTTTTAAGGTCATGCCATAGCATCTCAATTGGATTCAGGTCAGGACTTTAACTAGGCCACTCCAAAGTCTTCATTTTGTTTTTCTTCAGCCATTCAGAGGTGGATTTGCTGGTGTGTTTTGGGTCATTGTCCCAAGATCGCTTCAGCTTGAGTTGACGAACAGATGGCCGGACATTCTCCTTCAGGATTTTTTGGTAGACAGTAGAATTCATGGTTCCATCTATCACAGCAAGCCTTCCAGGTCCTGAAGCAGCAAAACAACCCCAGACCATCACACTACCACCACCATATTTTACTGTTGGTATGATGTTCTTTTTCTGAAATGCTGTGTTCCTTTTACGCCAGATGTAACGGGACATTTGCCTTCCAAAAAGTTCAACTTTTGTCTCATCAGTCCACAAGGTATTTTCCCAAAAGTCTTGGCAATCATTGAGATGTTTCTTAGCAAAATTGAGACGAGCCCTAATGTTCTTTTTGCTTAACAGTGGTTTGCGTCTTGGAAATCTGCCATGCAGGCCGTTTTTGCCCAGTCTCTTTCTTATGGTGGAGTCGTGAACACTGACCTTAATTGAGGCAAGTGAGGCCTGCAGTTCTTTAGACGTTGTCTTGGGGTCTTTTGTGACCTCTTGGATGAGTCGTCTCTGCGCTCTTGGGGTAATTTTGGTCGGCCGGCCACTCCTGGGAAGGTTCACCACTGTTCCATGTTTTTGCCATTTGTGGATAATGGCTGTCACTGTGGTTCGCTGGAGTCCCAAAGCTTTAGAAATGGCTTTATAACCTTTACCAGACTGATAGATCTCAATTACTTCTGTTCTCATTTGTTCCTGAATTTCTTTGGATCTTGGCATGATGTCTAGCTTTTGAGGTGCTTTTGGTCTACTTCTCTGTGTCAGGCAGCTCCTTTTTAAGTGATTTCTTGATTGAAACAGGTGTGGCAGTAATCAGGCCTGGGGGTGGCTACGGAAATTGAACTCAGGTGTGATACACCACAGTTAGGTTATTTTTTAACAAGGGGGCAATTACTTTTTCACACAGGGTCATGTAGGTTTGGATTTTTTTTCTCCCTAAATAATAAAAACCATCATTTAAAAACTGCATTTTGTGTTTACTTGACTAATGGTTACATGTGTTTGATGATCAGAAACATTTTGTGTGACAAACATGCAAAAGAATAAGAAATCAGGAAGGGGGCAAATAGTTTTTCACACCACTGTATGTGAATTTCCCCATGGGATTAATAAAGTATCTATCTATCTATCTATCTATCTATCTATCTATCTATCTATCTATCTATCTATCTATCTAT